>RAOY01000032.1:36734-373887 GCA_009806085.1 Neurospora cerealis | reverse complement strand
GGGGGGGGGGGGGGGGGGGGGGGGGGGGTGGGAGAGGTCGAGTTGCATTGTTTGAAGATCTGGTGGGCGACGTGTTTTTGTTGAAGGGGGAGAGCTGTTGATAAGTGATGAGGGTTCTTTTCTTTGGTACATATTGGTCGATTGACCTTGACGGGAGCCATTGTTGCTCTGCCTGTATATAGTGAAACATGAGTCAAAGTGATAGTTGGACATGGGCTTGTATAAAGTCAGAGTTGTCCTCTTCACTCCTTGACAGTTCTTAGCATTGGGGACATCGCGGTCCGATATCGCACTTGTGAAAAAGCTTGAGTACTTCACAAACTCGGGGAAGTCGGTGCGTTCTGTACTGAAAAGCGGTAGGGTACTAATGAGACGAACGAGATGTAGTCAAGTAGTCGTGTTGATGATTCCATGCCATCGACCTGACTAGAGCGGTTGTTGTTTCTTTTGGTCGAGTTCTTTTTGCAACCTCTAGACTCGGAAATTTGCCATGCCCGTTATGTCTTCTAATGAGATTCTGTGGCGGATAACCCCCTCTTCTGTACACACAGGGGCAATTCTTTTTCAAGAGACTTCCGTCACGTTTGTCGCCTTGTGATCCAGTCAGGTTAGCTGGGTCTCTAAGTGACGGGATGTGTGCCCTGGTTCGTCCATCTGGGTGTCAAAGCTTTCTTTGCAACAGCTACAAGCTCTTCTCAAATCCCACTAAAGTGTCGGGACTTGGGAAGTAAAACGACCGGTTTGAGCTGATGAATGACGGGTTCGAAGCTTCTCCTAACAAGATCAGGGGCGGCCCGGGAGAGGTGGTTGAGGAATGACGGGAGGCTTGGCCCAGCGCCGGCTCCCCGTGCTCCCTCAAAAAAGACAGCGTGGGTCCGTTTACTGTACCCCACAAGGGTCTTCTCCACTAACCAATTCCAAGACCCCGCTGTGAATGGCGCTAGGCGCAAACAGGAAACACCTCACATGCTTTGTTACTGTACCTCAACGACCTCAACATCCAAGATGAAGGCTTTATTGATATTTGCATCCAAGACCCAGTAGCTTCCAGTTTTTCTATTTAGCTTCTACGGAGCCAATCCTCTTCTCTATCTTTACTATAATATTCCTTATTGATGTGATATATCTCTTTCCATAAGACGATACATTCCACCCGGTTTTCGAAATCCGTCCCAGATCGCCCCGCGCACACCATGGGCCACGATATATCAAAACCTACGAGCGAGCCAGCCTCGTTCCACCGCTCTGGTGCCCCTATAGCTGCCGCGTTTAGTCCGGCCTTCGTCGTACAGAAGCAGCATCCAAAGAAACCTCGGAATCAGACGCAAAGGAAGATTAGGAATCGACGCGCCCAGAAAGATGAAGGACCTACGAACCTCGGCGCACGTACACACCCCTCCATACCTATGCTCTGTCCAGACTGGGTATGGTCGACCATGTCCAACGTGAGGTATGCCATGAGCTCTCCCGGATCAAACTTTTCCGTCCCAGTTCCACCACACGCGACTAACATCTTCCCTTCTCTTCTGACAGCGTAGCCAAAGACCGCGAATGGTTCACTACCTACACTCCCTTCGACTCAACCGTCTGCATCAGCGGCCAAAACCTCCCCGTCCGCGGCATCGGCACCGTCAACCTCAACGTCAAACGCCACCCAGCGCGCGCCGGCCGGCAAAACCAGGGCATCCTCCCTCTCCGAACGGTCCTGCACGTGCCCGACGCGACCTGCAATATCCTCGCCAAGATCCCGAATATAGATGGGCAGTCGTGCTCGGTGTACATCTTTCCAGCCAGGGGCGAAAGTAGGAGCTACTCAGTTATGGACGGTGAGGAAGTGGAAGGCCACCACAATGGGCAGAAGCAGCAAAAGGAGTTGATGAAGGGCTGCATCAAAGACCACAAGGGAAAGATGGTCGCCTACTTCGATCCGGACCACGTGTTATTCGCGCTGAAACTGAGCGGGCCGCCGATTGGACCGATAACGCGGGAGTCGGTGCTCAAAGCCAGGCCCGAAAGCTTACCTATCAGCATTTTTGCGCAATGGGCCGCTGACGAGCTGGACAAGTGGAGTTTGAAGCGGGAGATGCAAAACTTGCTCGCGGATAGAGATGTCGATGGAGACAGCGACGATGCCAGCAGCGCGACGCTCGGCACCAGCGATGACGAGGAGGCTGATCAGGACTTTCTTATGGGCAATGACGACGGCAACAGCAATAATGTCGGTCCGACCGAGAAGCGGAAACAAGACCCGGGCGATGGGCGATATACGAAGGAGGAGAAGCAATTCCTCAAGAGAAACTGGAAAACCGAGTGGAAATTTCTGACCTTGTATGGACTCAACATGAACGACGATAAGGCCAGGGACTTGGGAAGAGATATCCTGAGAGCCATGAGGGAAAAGGACGAAGTAGAAAAAAAGAGCGCCAACATACGGGCGGGACGCGGGGCGAGACCCCGGAAACAACCACCACGCAGCAAGGTTAGCAAATGCAGCGGACCAAAAGCACAAAGAATAAACAAGAGCGGGCCACAACAGAATGGGTTTTTAACAGCGACATTGGGCAAATATCGGGTTACACGGGCGCCACAACGCAGGCTGGGCAGCGGCAGATCGACTGTTGTCAAGGAGAAAAGTACGTGATACAAACAAAAGGCTATATAGATTGCATGCACTTTAGACACTGGAAGGAGCATGACGGACGGATTGGTTAGGCGTTCTTCGGTTAGGTCGGGTTGGGCTTATGTAAAATAGAATTCTTGGGTTGTCACTTTGGATCGGATCGGATGGCTTCGGGTTACCATTTAGGGGCATAAATACCCATTGTGGAATGGACACAGCGAGGCACCGTATAACATGACATTTCCTTCTTGTTTACCTCTACCAAATCGTCATGTCATGGCTTGCTGAGATGGGTGCAACTGTTCTAGGTAAACATGGTTGGGGATTGGGGAAGCAGTCAATACTGACGAGTCCCATCACTACCTAGGCACCCATGAGCCGCACGCGCGCTTGATACCCAAACACTACCGCGACGAGTAACTTGTACTGTATATCGCGTGGATGTCTCATGGCGATAGCGTTGCCATATCGTCGGGTCAACTCAACCAATAACCGATGCCAGGGCAGTGCGGCTCAAGCATACATATCCCACAGCTGTACGTCCCCCTTCTGGGTATCACAACGTCATAGCAGCCCTGTCATCGATACCATCGTGAGAACAGCGGCGTTCGTTCACCATTCAGCGTTCTTGCTGATGGACTTTTGTCAAGTGAACATATTGGTCGACCGAGCAGTTCCCTCGCCATTGAAGGTACCGAAGCGCCCGATACTCGAAGAAAACGAAGATACAGACAGGTTCATGATACTATTCAAAACTTCAGGAACTGAGGATCCATCTCGTGCAGAACAGCCATCTCAGATTGAAACTTTTGGCACAAGCAACCACAATGGTATGAATCAGCTACAGCGCCCTATGGTTATGGTTGTGAATATCCAGGAGATCCCGCTTCGCTGATTCTACCTAAGGCCAGCGGCCGACAGGTTCTGCGAAAATCTGCTTCCTCAGGTTCAGTGGCGAAGTGGCAGTGAAGGTTCAAGGTCAACCACTTCACTTGCACATGCATACATATGTAACTTGGGACCGCAGAACCTTGGAACCGCAGACCGCAGGAGAGCGCAGGAGGACGCACGCAGGACATCCCATCTTCACTTCAGGGTCGGTTGCCGTTGGGGCAGTGCCCTTCACTCGACACCTCTGTGGTCTTTTCAGGGTTCTCCATATCAACCTTTTTTTTTTTTTTTTTTTTTTTTTTTTTTTTTTTTTTTTTTTTTTCCTGTTCNTTTTTGCTCCAGGGACAGGACCAGTCACACTCACACCTTGCCTCCTATCGGGACCATTCACCGAGATCAGATCGAAGGGCTCTTCACCAGAACTCCATTCACCAGAACCTGAAAATAAAAACAAGCGCCAGGTCCGTTTTTCAACTCTAGGTTCATTTATCAGCTGTCAGTCACCTCTGCCACCAGGTGTCTCCCACGCAAGTCGACGTCGTCTCAACAAACTTAATCTGGCGTTTCGCCGTCTACCATTCACTCGTGGTAAGCTAATCTGAACCTTCGGTCAAGCGGCAACCTGGTATAAAATGTCAACCGACTTCTGACACTGTCAAGTCCATGACGACCATACTTTGGTCCGTCCTATGCCTTCTACAAGGCAACAGACCTTCCCGTATCAAGACTTCTTCCGTCTTCTTCTCTCGATCAAAGACGCAGCCATCCTAATACTCGATACGACTCTATCGCTTCACCTCAAGTATTACTTCTTGCAGTGCCCTCGGGCATTTTCATCGGTCGCTTCTTTTACCTATCTTCCGATAATCGGTAATACCATCATGTCGCTCTCTGAACCCGTTCTCGCCGATAGCGGCGATGGCACTCCTGTGCCCAGCTCTCTCATAGAGGTAGCCAACAACGACGACAGCACTCCTGTCCCCAGCTCCAGCAGCCCCATCATCGCACCTCGACTACCCGTCGAGCTCCTCATGTGCATCTGCGACTTTCTCCCCAACCGCAAAGACATCGTCAACTTGTCAGCCACCTGCCAAGAACTCCGCGGTGAGCTTTACCACACACTGGTCCATCGGGATCTCCGCTCCGGCCGCCTTATCACCCTGAAATATGGCCTCCAAACCCGCAACATGAGAGTCATCGAGCCGTTTTTCGACCGCTATCGGCATCTGATCACGCGTCTCACGGTGACTCCCAAGGAGAAGGAGGTGACACCCAACAAAAAGGTCACCACCGGCAAGGTCACTGCCAAGGAGGTCATTCCCAAAAAGGTCAACGACCAGAACAATGACAATGACAAAGCCGGCACCATCAACCAAACAGTTCTCCCAGTTCGCACAAGAGAACCACCTCCCCCCACAACCATAATCTCCTTCCGCGACGAACACCTCCCCTCCCTCCGGCTCATCCGGCCCCTCCTCACTTCCGCCCTCGAGAAAGCCCTTCTCGCCCACGACCTCACCTTCGCCGAACACCTTCTCTGGCACGGCAACAAGGATCTGATCCCCAGCCTCACGCCCGTTCTGGAATCGGTGCTCTGGACGGCCTTTAACCCCAACACCTGCCCTCATACCGGTCAAACTCTCGACCGCCCCAAAGACCGCACATGTGCAGACCCAGGTTCAGTTACCCCTAGTGTATGGACCTGGAAGACCTGTCCCTTGGCTGCTGTCAAACTGTTGGTGAAGTTTGGAGCGAAGGGAAATCGTGCCGGTGTTTGGGCGGAGGGCAAGAAGACTCGGAAGAGGAGGAGGGGGTGGTTTGGTGGGAATAGTGGGAGTGTCATCGACAACATCTCTTCCGTCAATCCTTACCCCGAGGGGGACGAGACCCCCGAAACTCCTGACGTCTACGATGGCTACTACCACTCCAAAACGGAAACCCCTGCCGCTCACGTTCACAAGCCGGCCATGCCGCCTGGTCGGTTGTGGACGGGTTTGGAGCGGGTTGCGTTCTTTTATGAAGAGGCGTGTGAGCGCGCCGCGGCGGCGGAGGCGGCGGCGGCGTCTGCTGCTGTTGCTGCTACTGCCGATTCTGCTGACTCTGGTGCTGATGTGGGTCCTGCTGCTGCTTCTGCGGGCGCTGCTCCGGTGGCTAAGAGTAGGGGCATAAAACGCAACTTATCTGGTAGCTTTCGCAACCCAGGTTCGAGTTCGGAGCCTAGCCCTGGCGCTGGCAAAGAACATCGCTTCTTCCCGGTAACATGCGAATGTCACGCCGAGGGAGGAGAAGGCAGCTGCTTCAAGCAACTTATCCAAGTCTTGAGCGATAGTATCCCTCGCGACGAGATCCTCCGAGTTACCAGCTTGAGCAGCAAGGGGCGTGCACGTGCACCAAAAGCTCCCTTTCTAGAACACGACATCGACAACATGCTCAAACTAACCGAAATCACCGTCCCGTTCGTTAAGATGCCCATTGACGAGCAAGCAGGGAAGCTATTTCAGGAGATCTTTGAGGAAGCTGAGGAGAGAAGATTCGAGGCGCTGGATAGGTTGGTGGAGAAGAGAAAGAGACTCGAGAAGAACAAGAAAATGAAGACGGAGAGCATGACGAAGACCGAACTTGAGGGTGAAGATGAGGAGGAAGACTTCTGGACGGAACAGCAGGAGTTGGATCTTGATGAGGGGGAGCCAGAGGAAGGCGAGGATGACGAGGAGTGAGCAGTGTTCTCTCGAATAGAGGTACTGCCGTTCCGTGGTTGAGCCCTTCATGCTGGAGGTTGTAGCAGGGGAGGACGCTCGGGATCACTTACAGTACCGCGTCCAGTTATTCAACCAGGGAGATCTTCTCGTCAAGTTGCGTGTCTCTGATGAGCCGCTACCCCTTCGTCGTGCGCCAGCAATGAAACGAGGCTCTTCCTCAGCTATATTTCGTCGGTGTTCGCCCCAGTCCATGTTCAATGCTGAACCGCGATAGGAGCCATCGACTAGCTCAAAGATGCTAAGCATGTATGGAACCTGGGATTTCTATGCTCTGTTATGGTCAGGCATATGACGCGCCTGGAAGATACCTATTTATCACTCGATTAGCGCGGCAAAGCCAGGAGCTTTTCTTCAGCATCGTCAACCTCAAAAACGATCATGATGGATGCTGGGCAGGGGCTCTCGGCCGAGATATGGGGTCTTAGTTCAGAAAATGTTTCGATAGCATAATCGGTCAAGAATATTCAGCGAAAATCAATGTTGTGATTCAATATCGAACTGTGAACAGACTTGTGTTTACATCTGCGATGACTGAGGAGCTCGTGTTTCCGTATGACATCGGGAGGATGGATCCTGGTCCCTGGAGCGAGAAGGGAGATCCAGTAAGGTGGAAGAAGAAGAAAGCGAAGCATGGGGGAAAGTGTTTTGAATGCTTTTCTGGAAGAAGATGGAATCGAACACAGCAGTTTGGTAGTTGGTGGGTGACGACTGCCAGAGGTGGAAAGAACGAGGCCCGTCACTTACCGAGAAAAGAAAAAAAAAAAAGGGGGGGGGGGGTTCACGGGCTTTGACATCATACTCGTCAGGGCTAGAAACGCGTCTTCCCCCACTCAACGAGTAGAAATCTGCGAGAGCAATGGAGGCATTCTGGCAATTGAAAAACAGTAGACAGAGGGAGTGGTCTTCAACGGCGATGATATTTGACCTGATAGGTAAAACGGTCCAGGAAAAAAAGCGCAAAAAAACGTCACCTACAGGATTCGAACCTGTGCTCCCGAGGGAACTGCCTAAACTTTCTTGCGAATAGCAGGGCAGCGCGTTAACCACTCCGCCAAAGTGACTAACCCGTTATTTGATATTTATATGATGGTGAAGAAGTATTTATAAGGTGGATTGTGGCTAGCGCTTCTCCCTTTACCAAGACAATGTCGGTGTACACCATCTTCACTTTCTTGGTCTGACTCTGGAACCAATCTGAAAGCCATCCAACGCATTCTTTTACTCTCCGTTTCTCAAAAATTTCTACACATTCACAAATACGAGGCCATCATGTACATACAGGACTGTACTATAACTGACAAGCATGGATCTCAAGCTGCATTGCGTCGTGAAATGACATTGCGATGCACCCCTGAAACGTGTTTGTTACCATTTGCATTTCCTTGTGGTAACTTCTCCAAGCATTACCAAGACCTCCTTTTGCCATGAATACCTACCTTTGGCCTGATGTGATTTAGATGTTCGTGTTCAAACTCAAGAACTTCCATGTACAAATTCAAACCCACAAAGGACTGGAGTGCACAAAACCAATTTGGAGTTCGACATGTCATTGAGATATCGAGATGCATAGCTCCATGCAGCAACGGTTAGGTAGATTGCGTAGCAGCACAGGAAAAAAAAAAAAAAAGAAACGAAAATCTATAAAGGGAACTGAAATGGTTGGGACATTGACGAATCAGAAGAGACGATTTATGTTGAATTGCGGTTCTCATTTCTCATCGTCATCATAACGGCCTGAACGGGCATGTGATATACATAGGCTGATCGATCGGAAGCGCTTCTGGGTTTGTAACTGGATAGAATGTGTCAAGTGGCTTTGGTAGAAGATTGCGTGGTAGGTATTCCGGTTGGCAAGTCGTTTAGTCGTCTGGGGATAGATATCTGGAATCAATATCATTGCTTGGGCTACTATGGCGACGATTTGATGATCCCTAGACGGAGTGAAAACGTGGCTGCCAAGCTTCTTCTTGATGGTGTGCATGGTGGATGATTTTGGTTCGTGTCGAGCGTTGAAGGTGGAGGCCACCAACAACAACAAGGGTTCATCAGTGGACTGTGTATTGGTGGTTCAAGGACTTGGTTTCTTTTACACTTTAGTGTCTGTCGGTCGCGTGTCTGTCTCCAGCCGCTTGTTTGGGTCTTGGTGTTTTGGGTCTGCCTAGCTGAAGGTAGCTGAAGTTTGGTTGGAGTTTGAACCACATCGAGAGATTGCCATGACATGTTCTTTTGATTGGATGGTGCTACAAATTTTCTCTGTCAATCCTGTCCCGTGAAGAAGACAATTGCCTTAACTATCTCACGGCACGGCTCTGAAAGCTAAGGATATAGCAAAAACTAGATGAGGTAGGTTTACCAAAAGGGTCTATCGGATGGTAACCCCTTACTTGTAGAAGGCCCCTGAGTGAATAGCTCCAGGGGCAGAAACAGGGCTCAAAAACTTGGAGGAGTGGTAAATTTCGGTGGGCCCCCAAGTTGCAACGCTTGAGGCTTGGCGCAACAAAAATGAGGAACACTGTTTGATATCGATCCTCTTTCTCAAGTCAAGGTACGTTTCAGATACATGCCTGGATCAGGAAGATCGGACAAGGGGAGTTGACGTTATGACGGAGACCAAAGAATTCAGGGTCCGGATCGATGGAGGCCGAGCAGAGGTGCTTGGAGAGATGCTCAAGAGCCAGACAAAGAAAACATCTGTATGTCTGGTAAATTCGATGACACTGACGGACCCTTTGGTCTTGTGCACGGACTGCATCAATCTAGTGGGCAGTGGGCACTAAAGTTTTATTTGGCAAGACAAAAGAGGAAAGCGCAGTTTGTGTGAGCCAACGAGCGTTCAAGAAGCCATGCATTGTGACTTGCATTCTGTGTCCGAAAAAGGGGCCTCCGCATCGAGGGGACGAGGGGGGCGAGGGGGCATGTCACTGCTTCCATCTGATCTTCTCCAGATTCCTTTTGAAGTGTTGAGTCCAGGCTTTCAGCTGAAGCAGTCCACTAGACTCACAGCGGAAACTGGTTGGAGACAAACTGTGTCCGTCATGCCCGTTAGTCTGAGGAAGGCATCAATGATGAGTTTTGACTACAATCTGGAAAAAGCATTTGCTCCAGGCGCGCGTAATGGACAGAAAAGCCAGGAAGTCCCTTGTCTGGAGTTCTGGTACCTGAATGAGTGGTACCTGAACCGTGCGGAGCGAATCCCCGCACTCCCGCACAGGAGTTCGAGACGCTCAGGCACTGCATTCCACTTGAGACCAGGTTATTTTCTTTTTTGTTTCAGACTTTACTCAACCTCCATCACGTCTGAGTCTGAGTGTGGTTGCCTCAGTCTACCATCTTTGGTGGCCCGGCGATCAATATCCTGTCGGTATCTCGCTTTCCTCGTCAGTGAAGCTTTATGGGAGGCACAAGGCTTTGGAGACTCCAGTCCTGGGTCTGGGGAAGCTACAAGTTGTAAATTTGAAGTTTCCATGCCAGCGATGCCCCACTCCCCGCACAGTACAGGTACACAGGCACTGAGGTGTCATGGATTGGACGATCAGACTGACGCCGTGACCTTTTTCAGTTCCAATTCCAATTCCCTTCCACCAGTTTGTGATTGACAGACAACCGGAGAAGGGCGTGACTTCAGGTACTTACTCCGACTATACTCAGCAACAACCACACGCCCACCAACCGTCACTGTGTGCCGCAGTCCCTGGGGAAGTCACACAGCATTCCTTTCATCGATCCCAGCCAGGGCAGCCCGTTCCTCCCGTGCCACACGGCACCAATACATTCAGATTACACAGATTACAGGGCACTCACCCACACACGCATGCTCTTTACACGCTACGCGCCCAACACTGGTATCGTTACCTACACTTACTGCGTATACATCCACATACTGCGCAGCGCAGAGACGACACACAAGCGCGGTTGCTGTCTAGGAATTCTTTTGTCGTTCCTCGATCGTCCGTGGATGCCCCTTGCACCGCTCAAATCAGCTTGTTTGATTGAGCGCAACAGGGATTGGCTTGGGCGCGTTCCATTCTCCCCAGTGTGGATGGCATCGGTAGCCTGTCACTGCTTGTCCCACCCCAATCCATCCCGGTCTCTTTACTTTTTTTACCTTCTGAGCAACACAAAGGCCTGTCTTGGATCTTGCTTGTCTCGAACCAGAGTGGCTCCGGCTACTGTATACAATGCATTCTCCAGACACGGCGCGCCGAATTGCGAATGCCAGGCGGAACCACAGCCATCACCCCGACCCAAGGTTAGACCTGAGGATCAACACCAGAGATACTCCGACTCCCCCTTCCCACCTCGGTCATCACACGAGCCATCACATAAGCGGCCATCATAGGAGGCACAGCAGCGACGACTTTCTGCGAACCACGCCCGCGCAGCACCCCTTCCACCCGTCCACCCCCCCCGAGCGCAAAAGATCTCCCTCTGGTGCCCGCTCGCTGAGGGACCCCGTGCGGAACGCCGCCGATATCGAGTCCTTTCTTTTCAGTCTTAGACCTGTCGACACGAACATGTCGAACAAGGAGTCCGATTTCTCGTCCGAACACCCCTCCGAACCCTCTCCCGAACCGGCGCACCCGCCCCATCGCGACTCGCACGACCTCTCGCTCTCGCCCCGCCAGTTTACCCGCGATTCCCTGGTCACAAACATGCTCCTGGGACTCGACAAGCTGTCATTGGAGCAGATGGGCACCTCGTTCGGCGGGTCACGGAACGCTTTCGACGATTCCAACATCTACTCGTACGGAAACGATGCCGGTCGCACAATGTCGTTCAACTCGAGGGCAGGTCGTGGACATGCGTACACTTACAGCTCGGATTATGAGGCGGATGATAGGTCGTCCCGCAGGCGCCGGAGTAACAGCAGTTCGGGCTACCAATCAGGCCTGGGTCGCATCAACAGCATGCGCGAACTGGGTGGCACACCACGGGCGATACATTCGAGAGGCGGGAAGGGCAGCAAAGGCAGCAGCACTAACAGCATAGACCCAGGCTATGCACAGGTCCTTGGCAGTCAGCGCTGGGCCCGAGGTTTTGGCAGATCATCCAGCTTTGACTGCGGCGACGCAAGGCCGTCAACCAGTCAACAGGCTCCGTGGCACATCGAGTTTTCAAAATCCCTTTTTGACAACGGCAACGAGCACGACTACGATGCCGCGCCCACCCCTCATGTCCCCGCCGGCCCACGAAGGCTGACTACGGTTCCGTCATTGCCCGTTCTTGCGCCCATAGACGCAAAGAGCAGCTCCAAACTAACACCCAAAGCCCCGAGTAACGATCGCCCACGCAGCATGAGATCCTCAAAGAGCGCATCGACGGTGCGCCAGTCCGAAGTGAAATACAATGCGCAGCGCGATGTTCCCTCCGTTCCTCCGGTTTCCATCCCTCCGTTTGACGTGGAAGCAGCGCCTGCTCCCCATGTCGGCTACGAGAAGACCAAGGATGCAATGCTTGAGAACCCGATAAACGCCATACAACAAGCCATACAACAACCAAAGGAGAAACCTGGCTTTTTCCGCAGAATGTTTGGCTCATCCAAGGCGAACCCTCAAACTCCGCCCACGTTCCCATACCTGTCATCGACAGCCAACGACAGCTCGAGCAATAAGGTGTCTTCGCTCAAGTCGCCAACGATCCCACCTGTTCGCGAGCCACCCCAGACCGTCACACATACGCTGCAAAAGAAGACTTCGTCCTTTTTCAAGAGGCGGAAACAATCCATCACGGAAATGGAACCACCGCCGATCCCTCATATACCAAACAAGTCGCCAGCCAGAATGACTTTGGGCAAGCCAGACACCCTGATGGCCAGGCCGGAGCCGAGTCCCATGGGTGGCAGCTTAAGGCGGGCTATGGATCCGTTCTTAGAAGATAGTCCCATTATTCAGTCATCTACCGATGCCCCTCTACCGTCGACAGAAGCCTCTGACTCGGGTGCGCCAAATAGGTCTTGGGAGGATTCTCCGGAGATCAGACGGAACAAGGATAGTTACCAGAGAGGCTTCTCTCCCGACTACGAACCAAGTCCGAAAGCCGTGATCCGCGCCGTCGACCCTAACTCTTCTAGCGATTCGGTTGAGGCCGAAGAGCCTCGGATAGAACTGCCCGGCAGGCCAGCGCTTGACCGCACCATGACTTCACCTCCGAGATCATTCTTGCGCGATGATAGCGAGAGCGAATACAGTCCCGAACAAAAGAAGAGAGTTTCTCGCACCGAGTCCCGTAAAGTAAGCCTGAAGCCGGGTCGAGAAAAGGAAAAGAAGAGACGGTCCTCTTCGCCGACGGTGTCCAAGTCGAAGAGCTACCCTAGCCTTGGCAAGCCAAAGGAGGACTCGAAGGCTCCTGCTCGTCAGAACTCCAAGATGTCCTCCAAGGCCAGCAAGAAACCCAGCCTGCCTAGTTTACGGGTAGATAGCGCCGAGCCTGTTTCGCTGGGCTTGGGCGCAGGTGGCTTGAAGACCGCCGAATCGATCAACCCGGCTAGCAAGTCAGAACTCGACGAACCCGAACAATTCGTGGTCGGCGACCCCACCGAGGATGACCGGCAAAAGGCGCTCAAGATTTACGAAGGTAATGAGGACTTCATCGCCAGAGACAAGGCGGCCGCATGGATGGGTGAGGAGGGTCCTGTTCGGCAACGCACGCTCCGGGCGTACATGGAAAACTATGAGTTCGAGAACATGAGCGTGTGTGCTAGTTTGCGGCAGCTTTGCAACCGCCTCCTTTTGAGGGCTGAAACCCAGCAGGTGGATCGGATTCTGGTCGCTTTCTCCAACCGGTGGTGCGAATGCAATCCTAACCATGGGTTCAAATCAATGGGTAAGTCCTGCTTTGAATACAATCCAAGAAAGAAAGACAAACGTTGTTCTTCCGCTGACAATTCCCGTTACAGACATCATCCACACCATTTGCTACTCCATCATGCTCCTCAATACAGACTTGCATATGGCTGATATTGAACACAAGATGACCAAGAGCCAGTTCATCAAGAACACCATGACTACGATCCGACAGGCACTCGAGGATTCGGTTCCAGAAGCATTTGAACGTCCCAGTATCCTACCTGGCAAAGGTGCAAGTCTTGGCGTTGAGGGCAACCGTCGCAACTCTAGTGAAGATAACAAACACAACAGTTTCAGATATTCTTTCAAGCCGCCAGCACGGCCGACGTCCGGCTTTGGTACAGTAACAGATTCGTCTACCGCTGACAGTTGCGGGCCTCTCGTAAGAGCGCCCTTTGATGGGCCCCTGAAGGGATGGGAATCGCAAGTCGAAGCAGTCCTCAAAGACATCTACTCATCCATCCGCGACGAAAGCCTGCCGTTATTTGGCGGTGCCACCAATTCGACGAGTCTCTCGACAACCGCCCAAGTCAGCTTATCGGTTATGGGTGTGCTCAAGCGGAGCCCTAGTGTACTGAGTAAAGCGCCATCGGAAGGTATGGCTTCCACTCGGGGTAGGATACCCGAAGGGGCCAAGGCGAATTCATCCAGATGGAACTCAAAGAGTCGGTCGAGACCAAGAGGCTTTGGAAACGGCTTTAATTCGAGCCGGACTAGCTTTGACGACGGAAACTCACTTTGGAGCCCCACCGAATCCTCGGCGACATGGAGCAAAGCGTCGCTGGGTAGGACCCATACGACCATGTCCATGGACTCTTTTGGTTCCTCCTTCCGTGGCGACTTTCAACAATCGATTGGTTTTGCAAATGCGCTTAGCCAGGCTATCATACGCGAAGACAACACACTCGATCTCACCCTCAGCAAGACGGAGGATTTCAACACCGGGGAGCTGCTGGAGGATGAGTCCCTAGAATTGGCCGGTCCACCATGGGTTAAGGAGGGTATTGTTACGCACAAGCACCACATGGAAACCGTCGATAAACGGTCTAAGGAACGCGCATGGAACGAGGTCTTTGCAGTTATCCAGAAGGGACAGCTAAGCTTGTTCTCCTTCTCTCCAAACAAATCCACGAGCAGGAAAAGGGGAATGCGCAGCAACGCGCAAAAGGGAGGGGTTGTTGGTGGTGGCAACTGGCAGGACAGTGCGGTAAACATGGGCACGTTTTCGCTGCGCCAGACACTGGCGACTATTATGCCGCCACCAGGCTATTCGCGAGCCCGTCCGCATGTTTGGTGTTTGTCGTTACCTAACGGGGCGCTCCATTTGTTCCAGGTCGGAACGGCCGAGATTTGCAGGGAGTTTGTGACTACAGCGAATTACTGGAGCGCGCGCTTGAGCACCCATCCGATGATAGGCGGTGTCTCCAATATCGAATACGGCTGGAGTGATGCGGTCATTAACACGACCCGGATTTCCGGCATCCAAAGTAATGTCGACCTGAACAACACAGGTGGCGGCGGAACTACCGGGCGTCCTGCTAGCAACAGCGTCAGCAGCAACCACAAGGGCCATTCACGCCCTGGCAGCGCAGCAAACGCGGCATCGGCAATGGCAGCGATGGCCGTTGCCAGCACGATCTCGGGCAGCCGTGCCTCGCTACAAAGTCGACGCAGTGTTAGAAGCTCTTCTTTCGACTTTGGTCGGCCGGGAAGCTCGGCCAGCAGCGGCGCCCTCGGTCTCACGTTTAGCGGCCCCGGCTCACTCCCCCGTCCCAACCACCCATCATCGTCCTCGAAGCTACCAGGTGATAAGATTCACATTGCCGAGTGGACACCGCCCGCGCAGTCCCTTCGGCCGAGCACCCTTTCTGAGCGTGAACAGTTTGGGCATCTCATCGCCTACGTCAGGAGTCTTGAAGAAGATTTCCAGAAGCACAATTCCCTTAGGAGTCCCATGCTGCTCGCCTTCTCGCCTCGATCGGTGAACGCGGCCAAGGCGATGACCAACTGGGAGAAGAAGAGCCAGCATCTCCTCAACGAGATTGTGAAGTACAGGACCTATGTAGACAGTCTGCGTGAGGCGGAGATAAGGAGGTCGGAGATTTACCGTGAAAGGGAGAATGCGAGACGTGCGGCAAGGGGTGAGGATGTGGTTGACAGTGATGGGGAAGGCGAACCTTTACCTGGTGAGATCATGGATGGGTCGCTGGAAAGGGAGGTCAAGGTCTAAGGGACACAATGGACGATATGGTATGGCATGAAGAGCTTGGGAAAGAAAGAGAAAGAGAGGGAAAAGCGTTGAAAGGAGATTTGACGACGATGACAAGCGAGGCTTCGTGGGGACGGGAATCTTTATCGCTACACCGCAAACACACACATCTTTACGTTATATCATGGCATTGAGCAAGCGAGCATGCATGCATGACAACTTCTGTCTCTCGTTACTTTCTAGGGTATTTACGACTTGAGAATACATCTTTAATACCTTCCTGACACTTGTCGGTCTGGACCATATGTCATTGAGGAGTGATTTGTGAATGCCTTCAACGTAGGACGATGACGACGGCATTGGTAGGTGTTACAGACAGTGATCAATCAGAGCTGTGAATGATGAAAAAGTGGAGACAAATAAATAGGGGGTTAGGATTGGCCCACACTGCAGTTTAAGTCAACAGGTCTTGGCAAGATCATCTGACATCGTGTGAGGAAGGCGCGATTCGCCCCCACCTTTTCTACGCGTCTGTTTAGTCAACATTGCTAACTAAGCAGGCGCCAATCGCCATCATCCTGCCTGGAGCTCGCTACTTCCTTTTCGCGGTGCTTTTTTCTTCCCCTCTCATTTGCCTCCAGACATTTCGGTTAAGGTTCTCTTGAGTGACGAGCCTGGAAAAAAAAAAAAGTCAAGCGTTGTTCCTAGGAGCTACCGATGCCGTTGTAAAAGGCCCGTTCCCTACAGCGAAGATGTAAGCAGACACATCCCCACCTCGCGTTCCCATTGATCACCAAACATCATCACTCTAAACGAATACTAACACCATTGCAACTCGACAGGACAGCATCCATGGTCTCAACGCCCAAGCCCGCCTCCAAGGACAACAACACCAACAGTCTCGCTCTCACACAACGCAGCAAGTTCCCCACGCCTCAATCGCTCGACAAGCTCACCAAACCGTTCAAATGTCCCGGTTCCGCGACGCGCACCGTAGCCGTCGACCGACCGGCACGAAAGCGCAGGAAGATCGATTATAAAGGCGCCGGTGGCGAAGATGACGAAGATGGCGCCGACAAGCCCTACACCAACGCGGACCGGCTCGCCCTCGCCAACCGCGACGCCAACAAGTTTCCCGTGTTCGCGGTCAAAGACAAGAGCCAGGTCTTCCGCAAGGCCTTCTCGGTTCCTTTGATCAACAAGAACACGACCGCGTACAACCCCAACCGCCCCCCGCCCACGCTCGGCCTGAGGCAGGGCGCCGTGTTTGTGGCTAAGCCGCTGCATGACCCCTGCGACGAGTTCGCTATTGTGTTGTATGATCCGACGGTGGATGATAAGCCGAAGGATGCAGTGCCGAAGGCGATTGAGGAGAAAAAGAAAAAGGAGGAGGAGACGCCAGAGGTGAAGGTTGATGCCCCGCTGGTGCACAAAAGTCTGGCGGAGATTTTGGGTATCAAGAAGAAGGTCGAGGGCGAATACCCCAGGGTTCCGGTGGTGATTGATCCTAGGCTGGCCAAGGTGCTGAGGCCGCATCAGATCGAGGGTGTCCGATTCATGTACCGGTGCGTGACGGGCATGATTGATGAGAAGGCGAATGGGTGTATCATGGCAGACGAAATGGGTCTGGGAAAGACGTTGCAGTGCATTACGCTGCTGTGGACGCTGCTGAAGCAGTCGCCGGACGCGGGAAAGTCAACGATTCAAAAGGCGATTGTGGCGTGTCCGTCGAGTTTGGTCAGGAATTGGGCGAATGAGTTGGTCAAGTGGTTGGGCGCGGACGCTATTACGCCCTTTGCCATTGATGGAAAGGCCTCGAAGGAGGAGTTAACGAGGCAGCTGCGGCAGTGGGCGATTGCCAGTGGACGGTCTGTGACGAGGCCGGTGATTATTGTCTCGTACGAGACGCTGAGGCTCAATGTGGAGGAGCTTAAGGGGACTCCCATCGGGCTGATGCTTTGCGACGAGGGTCATCGTCTGAAGAACGGAGATAGCCAGACGTTCAGTGCCTTGAACAGCCTGAATGTGTCGAGGAGGGTGATTCTGTCTGGTACACCCATTCAGAACGACTTATCAGAGTACTTTGCTCTGATCAGCTTCGCTAACCCAGATCTCCTCGGTACTCGTCTCGAGTTTCGCAAACGGTTCGAAATTCCGATCCTGCGTGGCCGCGATGCTGATGCCTCGGAAGCTGAGCGGAAGCGTGGTGACGAGTGCCTGGCTGAACTTCTCGCCATCGTCAACAAGTTTATCATCCGCCGTACCAACGACATTCTCTCCAAGTACCTCCCCGTGAAGTACGAGCACGTTGTTTTCTGCAACCTCGCTCCCTTCCAGCTGGACTTGTACAACTACTTCGTCGCCTCTCCCGACATCCAAGCTCTCCTGCGCGGCAAGGGCTCTCAGCCTCTCAAAGCCATCAACATACTCAAGAAACTCTGCAACCACCCCGACCTGCTCGACCTGTCGGCCGATCTGCCTGGTTGCGAACAGTACTGGCCAGACGACTATGTACCCAAGGAAGCGCGCGGCCGCGACCGCGACGTCAAGCCTTGGTACTCCGGCAAGATGCAGGTGCTCGACCGCATGCTCGCCCGCATCCGCGCCGACACCAACGACAAGATCGTGCTCATCAGCAACTACACCCAAACGCTCGACCTCTTCGAACGTCTCTGCCGCAACCGGCAATACGGCTGTCTCCGACTAGACGGCACCATGAACGTCAACAAACGCCAAAAACTCGTCGACAAGTTCAACGACCCCGAAGGCGACGAGTTCGTCTTCTTGCTCTCCTCCAAAGCCGGCGGGTGCGGCCTCAACCTGATCGGAGCCAACCGGCTCGTCCTCTTCGACCCGGACTGGAACCCAGCGGCCGATCAGCAGGCGCTGGCGCGCGTGTGGCGCGACGGCCAGAAGAAAGACTGTTTCGTCTACCGCTTCATCGCCACGGGCACCATTGAAGAAAAAATTTTTCAAAGACAAAGCCACAAGCAATCCTTGTCGTCGTGCGTCGTCGACAGTGCCGAGGATGTGGAAAGGCACTTTTCTCTTGACTCGCTGCGCGAGCTCTTTACTTATAGGCCGGGGACTAAGAGCGATACCCATGACACGTTCAAGTGTAAGAGGTGCAAACCGGATGGGAGGCAGTATATTAAGGCGCAGGCGATGTTGTATGGTGATACGAGTACGTGGAATCACTTTGTTAATCATTATGAGGGTGGTGAGCAGGAGGGAGCAGGTAAAAATGGGAAGGGAGACCCGAATGGGGGAAGTGGTGGGTTGAAGAGTATTCATGATCATTTGTTGAGGCAGGAGGTTGGGGAGCGGGATGTTAGTGCTGTGTTTCAGTATATTTCTCATTAAGCGGGTGGTTTTATTCTTTTTACTTTTTATACACACGCAGCCGGAGCATGAGTGTGTGTGGGAGTTTCAGGTGTCGGATGGTGAGATTCAATTGAGAGACAGTTATCATTTAGCGTACGGTGTTTCGGTGTTTCGGGACGTGTTATAGGAGGATTGCAGACACATGCCTACCGTTAGACTTTTCATGACAATCATTACTTCACTTACTAGTAGCTTTGTGCACATGCTCTTTTCATGCATCCTTTGATCATCTGGTAGGGCTAAGAATGACCCCAATGGTGGTTTGTAGTCATTATAGCGTGGTCTGAGATATTCGAGATGTACCGGAAGGGCTCGGTAGGTAGTCTCGGTAGTTTATATAGATTCCGTCTTATTCACCGGAGACTCATCTTACGTTCACAGCCTCAAAACACCCACCACCCCATTACACCCACGTCCTTACAGAGGTATCTACAACTCATCAATCACATGCTCCTTCTTTTCCTCCTCCTGCTTCTCCTCCTTCGCCTCATGCTTCTCCTCTACCATCACATGCTCCTCAACCTTCTTCTCTTCCTTCTCCCTCACCCTCCTAGCCAACGCCGCAACCTCCTCATCATAAACCGTCCACTCAGGCACCTGCCTCCTCGCCCTCTCCAGCTTCGGCTCCTTCGTCATTGGATTATTACACAAATCGATCGTCTTCGCCTTCGCCAACGTCTCATCACTACACCACGTCTCGCACCACAACCACTCCTGCGGCAGGCTCTTGATCGGGATCTGGAACTGCATATGATTCGGCAGATCCTGGTCCAGATTCGCCAGACTATTGGGGTCCGCGCTCAGGGTATGGTATTGCTGCCTTAGTCTGTCGCCTGCGGCGAGCTCGCGGAAGCGACGCAGATCAACGACGTACAAAGCGGAGATGTGGTAAGGTTGACCGCGGAGGTAATTGGCCCAGTACCCGGTCTTCCAAAACCTAAACCCCTCCATTTCTCTCCTGGAATCGCACATCGGAGTAAATCCGTAGGGTGCCCCCTCCAAGTCGAGGGTGACAAGGTCGTACATGTCCGTGCGAACGATCTGGTCTGCATCCACAAAAATGACTTTTTCCAAGCTCAAGGGGAAAAGCACGTCAAGAAACAAAATCTTGTAACCCCAGATTGCGCGCTGTTTTTCCGATTGGTGGCGCAGCCAGTGCGGCCATTTGTAGGCGACCATTTGGTATTTAAACCCATATTCGGCGGCCAAGTGGGGCAGGAAGGATTTAAACGATGGAGAGAGGAATTGCTCGATGAACCAGAATTTTACCGTGTGGCGCGTGTGCTTCATGACGGAGAGGATCATGATGTTGAGCATGCGCTCGTAGAGGTGGCCAGAGGCGACGGAGAAGATGTTGATTTCTGCGTGTTGCTCTTTGTCCAGGGAGGAGATGGATTTCTCGGAGGCGGTTTTTTTGGTGCTGCCGCCGCCGCCGAAGAGGCCTTCGGCGAACTTGAGACCCTTGGAGACGAAGGATTCGTCTTTTGGTGTGGTCTCGTCCTGAAGGACGTCTTCGCGCTCCATGCCTGGCTTGCGAGTTAGGCGGGGGTAGAGCGTGGCGCCCTGGAAAGACAGCAAGGCGACCTCGGTGGTTTCGTCGCCGGGGACGGGGGACCAGCCTTGGGCGCCGACGCTGTCGAGGGTGAAGATGTCGGAGCTGCGGCCCTCCTTGAGGTGGATGTTGTAGATGCCTGGGTTGGCCTTGAATTGGAAGTAACCGAGGTTGGCCATGATGATGGTATCGGCGAAGTGGGGGTCTTTCTCGGTTGCCAGGACGAGCTGCACGCCGCGCGGAGGTGAGCCGGACGGGAATTCCCGGGAGTGACCCTCGATTAAAATGTTTTCCAGCTCGTAGATGGCTTCTACGTGCTCTGTGTTTCTCTTGGCTTTGATGTCCTTAAGACGAAGGTTGTCGAGATCGTCGACAGATACCTTGGAGGTGACGAGCCAAGCAGGCGGGACGTCCATGCCGGCAACGAGGAGGGTCTCTGGTGGTACTCCGTTGAAGGTCGCCGACAAGGCTTTCACCTTGCCGCTTTCGTCGAAGCTGGGAGCAGACTCCAGGACGTAACGGTAGAACCTCTTAACGGGGAGCTCTGATAGTTCAGTCTGCGGATTGACGAATACTTGCAGATGAACACCCTCAAGTTCGGAAAGGACCTTGAGGATGGGAGCCCACTTCTGGCCCATCTCACTAGCAGGGTTGATGGCCGCGACAAAGAAGATAGTGGCGGTCTCGGGGTTACCGACCTGGAAGGAGGTGTACGTGGTGTTCCATCTGTTATAAGCCGTTGTTCTGATGGGCGTGGCAGAGTCAAAGATGCCCTGGGGAGTATCTGAGATGCCCGAGAGAGCAGTGACCGAGGTCAGCTTGGCAGCAGCCAAGGGTCCAGAGACCTTATCACTCAGTCCGAGATCCTCAATTGCCTTGTAAACCGGAAGGATGCGGTTCGTACGTTCCGTTCGAAGGAACTCAGCAAAGTCCTCCTTTACGAAGTCATTTGCTGACGCGATAGGACCAACGATACGGCCATTGAGGATGAGCATGTTGTCTCCGGGCTTTAAGTTGAAGCTGGAGAGGAAGCTAGCAAGGTCGGCGTCAAAATCCTGATCCGCCTCAGGCTTGCCCTCCTCGAGGATAGTTTCAAGGTCAACGAGGCGGGCAACCTCCAACAGACTTCCCTCCCTGGCCTTGACGCGCTGGTTCATAATGGAAGGCGAGTTGGTCAGGTCAGCGGGGTTATGAATAATATCGAGGCGAACTCCTTGATGTTCCTGTCGGAAACGCAGCGCAAAGTAAAGGAGCTTCTGGCCCTCGACGCTATCAAGGTCTGTGACAACTGTAAGCACTGCCCAGTCTTCCTTGGGGGTAGTTTCATCCGCTTCAACCACAGGCACCTTGCTGAACAGACGTTGGTGCTCGCTATACACCTTGTTGACGTTCAGGACCTTGATGGCGTTGGGATCTTCGGGGTATATGAACGTATTGCGCCGGGCAATGGCGTTCTCCAGGAAGAAGCCAGGGATATCGGTGTGATCGTTGACCTTGTTATAATAAACCGCCTGTTGCAGCATCTGGAGGTCCACCATAAGCTTGTGGTTCATATTCCGTAGCCAATCTTCTTCGCGGGGGATGGCGAAGCCGTTTATGAAGGCAGGAGGGATTTCGGTGTCAGCCCTGAGGCGTTCACACCAGTGCTTCGCGCGGTGGACCTGCTTTTCCAACTCCTCGGAGGCAAAAATGTCATTGAATGGTAGCGCCTCATGGTCCGGTCGAATCTCACGGTCTTTGATGGCCAGGTTGAAGATATCCCCGTTCGGCTTAGCGGTGCTGGAGGCTTCAAGAGACTTTTCCAGGTAGGTAGACATGGCAGCCAAACCATAAGTGTTGAGAAGATGGTACAGGACCTTGGCCTGTTCAATGGCCTCGCCTGTGGGAGTCAGGGGGACAAGGCCAAACCGGACGGGAATGCCTCGCTTCATGAAAGCAAGGAGCTGTCTGGTGACTAGCGTGACATCCTCGGCCTTGGAGAAGTCTACAGGAACGACAAGGTTGAAAAGGTCCTTGCGAACTTGAGGCAATCCTTGTCCAAAGTGCTGAATCAAAGCCCAGACCGACGGAGCATAGTCAGCGTAACGTTTGTCCTTTTCAATGTTGTTCAGCCAGATAATGACCTGACCTCCCTCGGACTCATCCCGCCAGTCGAACCTGCGAGGCTCCTCCTCGGTGGCCTTTGCGGCGGCAACCTCGTCATGACCCAAAAGGGAAAGGGCTTGCTGACCAGTCAGCCCCAGGTCCAGGGCACCGTTGATGAGTTTGCGTTCCCGGCGAAGCATGTCTACAAGCCCAAAGGGCTGGACCTGTCTGTCGACCAACTGGACACCGTTCATCCACAGAACGTTGGCACCTGTTGACACCAGCAGTTGCCTGTTGTACTCATGTTCGGCCAAAAACTCCTTGGACACGTTGTGCTTTCCAAGCTTGGTTGAGTACTTGGGGAAGTCCTGTGTAAGTTTAAGCAGGGTATCGAACGGTGATTCGCTCTGCATGATAAAGGATGCTGCCTTGACGGCAAGGGGTGAAAGCTCGGACTTTTCAAGGGGCTTGATGTCAGCGACCTCTTCATCTTCGTCCAGGACAAGCTCAGAATCAGATCTGATGGTCTTTTGGGAGTCATGTCCGGTGGCCTTGTCACCACCAGTATCCCTGTCATCGATGACGATGTAGTCTGTCCTTTTCAGCGTAAGCTCAACGCCATAACCGTTGACCGAGAGCGCGTCATCCGATCGTCCAAAGCTTCTCTTGTAACGCAGCCGATACGAAGCCTCTCCTTTCCTGGCAAGTTCCATGGCAGCCTCATGATATTTTCCAAAGGCAGGGGAGGTGATGTCGGCATAGAGCACAATTTCCTGAGGGCCACTACCGAATCGTCTGTCAAAAGGCAAGGTACGCTCTTGGGAGTTGCTCGTGACGTCGCCATATGAAGCTTCCAGGCTGGCCTTGCAGTATTGCTTCCCGTTGTAGAGAAACCACAGATCACATCCGTCCTGATCGGCCACTACAGATGGCTCAACAGCGGTGGTATAGTACTGATAATGAGCCTCGACACGGGGCGCAGCGGATCGCAACGAAAGAGCCAACTTGAAGGTCGACAGCGCCTCAGGGTTCACATGCCCATCATCTTGAAGAACCTGGAGGAACTTTTCATAAAGCTCTTTGTCGGACTTGGCCTGGGCAAAATCCCCCTTGGCAATGCGGTCCAGCAGTGGAAAATAGGCAGTAGCATTCTCGGAAGCCGCGGTTTCGCTGGACTCGGATGTGAGACTTGTCCGGTGCGGGTGAAGGAGGAAGGCCAGGGGACTTACAGGAGCTCTACCAGATACGGAGGTGAAGGAAACGCGGCCTTGAGTGCGACGTCTACAGAGGGAGAAGCTGCAACGTGGTGTGAGGGAAGCCATGTCGCTGTGACAATGGCTGCCGCGAGACCCCACGGCAGCTGGGAGAGGCGGATCATGGTTGTCCGGACCAGGCAGCAGGTTTATGGTGAGGAGGTGATGCGTAGGATATTGGTCGATTAGAGGGCTGCCTGTTTCAAACCTCAATCATGGGTGGGATGGGAAAAGGTGCCACGTTGGATGTCACCAACGTCAAACGGCACAGCTCGAATTTGGTGTTGGTGCTGTAGAGAGAGCGGAACAAATGGGGACAAGTAAGAAGCAGCTTGTGATATCACCGATTTTCTCAAAATGGTTCAAACAAAATAACGACCTCGGTAATCTGCAAATTTACCAGGTATATCGAGTGGTGAAATTGGGGATAGCTTCACAAGCTGGCGGTGTTATACAGTGAAGCTGCTGAGGTTGTGTGAACACCTCGCAGTTGTAGTGAGAGTGAAACAACAGAGCTCGCCCAGTTCGGTCTAGCGTCTGGGGGAAGCTGTACAGGTGGCCGCTACTAAGGTTCACACATGGGTTGTGGCTGGCGCGACCCTTCAAGTTGACTTGAGCCCCTTAAATGAGGCTTACGCATGCCGTAGCCCCTGAATTGCGGATCCTGTGTGTTTATAACGTGGCGGTGCACGAATTGATGCTGAGGCCACGCCAGTCGTGTCTGCAAGGCCCCAACTGCAGTGGGCAGGTGCTGTGCGAGTGGCAGCTGCAGCGCCCGCCCGCACTGAATGAGGTGAGGTGTGAGATGCCACGCTTCCCTCCCTAGTATCAAGTCGCCTGAGACCGTCTCCAGCTCCATTGATGAGTGGCATCGTGGACCTCCCGACGACACGGAGCACTTGTACACTCTACCTCGACACTTTCCACTTGGCTCCATTCCCAATCCCTCCCACGCCCAAACAACCACGCCGCCACCCCTCCTCTCCCCCCCGAAACGGCATTCCCATCTAGTCAATATTTTGCGATTTCACGGCGTCTCGGCTGATCGCGTCCTAATTCCTCCCGTCTTCCATTCAAATACTTAATCCACCTTTCCCACGTTGATGCCGGGAGCTTAGGCTGTGCTCCCCTTAAAGCCACTGGCAAGATGCAGGCCTCCTCGGGAATGCTCACTAAAGTACGTCGTCGTCCACTCTCCATGCGCCTCCAGCTCGAGCTCTTCTAATATCTTATCCCTGTGTGCAGTTCGAGTCCAAGTCGTCGCGAGCAAAGGGCATCGCCTTCCACCCTAAACGGTCAGCCTCTCCGTCCCCGAAAGAGCAGAAGCTCCCCCGCCACTTGGGTCTCGATGTCTACAATTGTCGAGAAACCCACGCGAAACTAACATGGCCTTGCCTCCAGACCATGGATTCTCGTCTCCCTCCACTCCTCCACCATTCAACTATGGGACTACCGCATGGGTACCCTGATTGATCGATTCGAAGAACACGATGGCCCCGTCAGAGGTGTCGACTTCCACAAGACACAGGTGAGCTCCCTGTTCCCTCGATGCGCCGACCCGAGATATCGACAAAATAGCTTACACATCTGTTCCAGCCTCTCTTCGTATCTGGCGGTGACGACTACAAGATCAAGGTCTGGTCCCTCCAGACTCGGCGCTGCCTTTTTACTCTCAACGGCCACTTGGACTACATCCGCACCGTCTTCTTCCACCACGAGCTCCCTTGGATTGTCAGTGCTAGTGACGACCAGACGATCCGGATATGGAACTGGCAGAACCGGTCCCTGCTCTGCACCATGACGGGCCACAACCACTACGTCATGTGCGCCCAGTTCCACCCCAAGGAGGACCTCATCGTTTCCGCCTCCCTCGATCAGACTGTTCGAGTTTGGGATAGTACGTGGTGCCTTCGCCGGGAAGATGGGATGGATATCTGCGGGATACATGGGTGGCTGACCATATTGCGTTATCACAGTCTCCGGCCTGCGCAAGAAGCACTCCGCGCCCACGTCTATGTCCTTCGAGGACCAAGTTGCTCGCGCCAATGCCAACCAGACCGACATGTTCGGCAACACCGACGCCGTTGTCAAGTTCGTTCTCGAGGGCCACGACCGCGGTGTGAACTGGGTTGCCTTCCACCCCACTATGCCCTTGATTGTGTCCGCCGGTGACGACCGTCTTATCAAGCTGTGGCGCATGAGCGAGACCAAGGCTGTACGTGTTTTCAGGATTTGTGCATCTGATACCAACCTGCTGACTGAACCAACCAACCATAGTGGGAAGTCGATACCTGCCGCGGCCATTTCCAGAACGCCAGCGGCTGTCTTTTCCACCCCCACCAGGACCTTATCCTTTCGGCTGGCGAGGACAAGACTATTCGAGTATGGGATCTTAACAAGCGTACTGCAGTCAACACCTTCAAGCGGGAGAACGATAGGATCTGGGTTATCGCCGCTCACCCGGAAATCAACTTGTTCGCTGCTGGTCACGACAATGGTGTTATGGTGTTCAAGCTCGAGCGCGAGAGGCCTGCTTCTGCCGTTTATCAGAACAACATCTTCTATATTACCAAGGAGAAGCACGTCAAGATGTACGACTTCCAGAAGAATGTCGAGTCGCCCACGCTTTTGTCGCTCAAGAAGCTCGGAAGCCCTTGGGTGCCCCCAAGGACACTCTCCTACAACCCCGCCGAGAGGTCCATCTTGGTCACCTCCCCGGCGGATGGTGGGTCGTACGAGCTGATCACCCTTCCTCGTGATGGCTCTGGAGCTATCGAACCTACAGAATCCAAGCGGGGTCAGGGCAACTCGGCTGTATTTGTGGCTCGCAACCGCTTCGCTGTTCTCAACACCGCCACCCAGACCGTCGATATCAAGGACTTGACCAACAACACCACGAGGTCGTTCAAGCCCCCTGTTGGCACCACCGATATCTACTTCGGCGGCACCGGCAACCTCCTTATCATTACCCCGACCGCTGTTCACCTTTACGACATCCAGCAGAGGAAGAGCACTGCCGAGCTGGCTGTAACTGGCGTCAAATACGTCGTCTGGTCCAACGATGGTCTCTACGCTGCTCTGCTTAGCAAGCATAATGTCACAATTGTGACCAAGACTCTGGAACAGGTCAGCACTCTGCACGAGACCATTCGGCTCAAGAGTGCTGCGTGGGACGACGCTGGTGTTCTGCTGTATTCGACTCTCAACCACGTCAAGTACACGCTTCTCAACGGCGATAACGGCATCGTTTGCACCCTCGACCAGACTGTTTACCTCACCCGTGTCAAGGGTAGGAACGTTTACTGCCTTGATCGTGCTGCGAAGCCCAAGATCTTGCAGATTGACCCCACCGAGTACCGCTTCAAGCTTGCGCTTGTCAAGCGTAACTACGAGGAAATGCTACACATCATCCAGAACTCGAGCTTGGTTGGCCAGTCAATCATTGCCTACCTCCAGAAGAAGGGCTACCCTGAGATCGCGCTCCAGTTCGTCCAGGATCCTACTACCAGGTTCGAGCTTGCCATTGAGTGCGGTAATCTCGAGGTCGCTGTTGAGATGGCCAAGGAACTGGACAAGCCCCAGCTCTGGACGAGACTTAGCCAGGAGGCCCTCGCTCATGGCAACCATCAGATCGTGGAGATGTGCTACCAGAAACTCAAGCACTTTGACAAGCTCTCGTTTCTCTACCTCACAACTGGCGACCATGATAAGCTGTCGAGGATGGCCAAGATTGCTGAGCACCGTGGTGACTTCACTTCGAGATTCCAGAACGCCCTTTATCTGGGAGAGGTCCAGGACCGAATTCAGATGTTCAAGGAAATCGATCTGTACCCCTTGGCCTACATGACTGCCAAGTCTCACGGACTCGAGGAAGAGTGCCAGGAGATTCTCGAGGCTACTGGCCTCACAGTAGACCAGCTCTCGATGCCCACCCTGGGTGAACCCCTAACACCGCCCAAGCCCGTGGTCCCCACATACAAGGCTAACTGGCCGACAAAGGCGGCCTCGCAGTCCTTCTTCGAAAAGGCCCTGCTTGGCGAGGTTGAGGGCTTGTCTCTGGAAGACCAGCCCTCTGCCGCTCCCAACGGTTTCGGTGTTGAAGAGGGTGGTGCCGATGAGCCTGCGACCAAGAAGGCCGGTGCTCTTGTTGAAGGTGATGAGGACGAGGATGCTGCGGGCTGGGACATGGGCGATGACATTGTTCCGGAAGTCGAGGAGGGCTTCGTCAACGTGGAGAGCGCGGATGCTGGCGGTGCTGGAAGCAGTGAAGCGGATCTGTGGTCCCGAAATTCACCGCTTGCAGTTGATCACGTCGCTGGCGGTTCCTTTGAGTCGGCAATGCAGCTGCTCAACCGTCAGCTTGGCGCTGTCAACTTCGCTCCGCTCAAGCCTCGCTTCTTAGAGGTTTACCAGGCGTCCAAGACTTATCTCCCTGCCGCGGCTGGTCTGGACCCTCTCGTCAACTACGTCCGCAGGAATCCCGAGGAGACGGATCCCAGGAAGGTTCTCCCTATCATCCCCAGGGACCTCGAGTACCTTGCTTCCAATGACCTGCAGCGCGGTTATGATGCGATGAGGGCGAACAAGCTCGAGGATGGTGTCAAGATCTTCAAGGGCATTCTGCACTCCGTCCTTGTCAACGCAGTAGGCAGTGATGGGGAGGTGGCCGAGGCCAAGAAGCTTATCGCTTCGGCCTGCGAGTACTCGGTTGCCATGTCCATCGAGCTGGCCCGCAGGCAACTCGGTTCTCCGGACCAGGTCAACAACGATCCCTCGCTCCAGAAGCGGAGCTTGGAACTGTCGGCCTACTTCACCATTCCCAAGATCGAGGTTCCCCATCGTCAGCTTGCCTTGCTTAACGCAATGAACCTGGCTGTGCGGAGCAAGAACTACAGCTCTGCCCTTAGCTTCGCCAACAGGATATTGGCCAACGGAGGAGCCACCAAGATCACTGAGAGCGTATGTGATAACCTACATAACCCCACCCTTTTGTTTTTGGTAGAGACACTGACATATTTCGAAAATAATAGGCCAAGAGAACCAAGGCACAATGCGAGCGCAACCCTCACGACGCCGTGGAGATCGAGTTCGATCAGTTCGCCGAGTTCGACATCTGCGCTGCCAGCTTCACGCCCATCTACAGCGGTACTCCTTACGAGGAGTGCGCGTTTGACGGAGCCAAGTACCACACCAAGTACAAGGGCACGGTGTGCACGGTCTGCGAGGTTTGCGAGGTTGGAAAGCACGGTAGTGGCCTGAAGCTATTTGCTTAAAAAGGGGTGTGTTTGCGGTGGGTGCTGCACTATGGGGGTTTTTGAGGAAAGTTATAGTAGTAGTTAAAGTACAGTTAAAGTAGGTATAATGATCGTGTTTCTTGCTTTCTTCTGCGGGAAGAATAGGGCAGAAGAGAAAAGGAAAGACAAAACTGTTTTGGACGCGCCTGTTGCATAATGATGACTGCTTGCTATCAAGTATGTTCGCTTGCCAGAACCCGAAAAATGAAAGTCGTGGTCGCATGAACTGTCGATAGATAATACCATGCCAGACGCAAGCCGTGATATCATTCACCATACCTATGTGTACATATAGGCGAGACACGGAATACTACGATAGTGGTGTATCTGTATGTGACCTCTGTTCTGCCTATGTAGCTAGCTCTCTAAAGGCCATCGTTTAAAAACGCTTGCATAAACCAACCCAACCCAACCCAACCCAACCCATACCAGCCAGCCAGCCAGCCCACTTTGTGATTTTCCCATTGCTTAGACGATCGTCTCCAACTCCCTAGCATAGCCCAGCGTATTCTCAATGACCAACCGGCTGAACGGCTTCTCCTGCTCGGCACCGGCATCCTCCGCCGCCGGCTCAGCAGAGGGGAAGTAGATGTGGCCGTCCTTGAGGACCCAGCCACGGGAGCGGGCGAACTCGACCACCTCGCCCTCGGACTCCAGGAAGAGGAGCGACTTGGTGGAGGAGATGGGCAGCGAGGGGTAGGCGCGCTCGGAGGAGGAGGCGATTTCGGAGCGGATTTGGAAGGTGAGGATCTGTTGGCCGGAGGGTGTGGTGGTTAGTGATCAATGGTACCGATAATCCAGAATGATATGGTTGATGGGGAACGGGAGAGGAGGGAAGAGGGAAAGGTAAAGCAAGACGCAAGAAAAGAAAACCACTAACCTCGGAAAAAACTCCATACTCCTCACAAGGAACCTCCCCCTTCTTCATCGCCTTCCACACCCGATCATAGCTCCCCTCCATCAGCCACCTCTCCAACTTGATCGGATACCCGAGATATCTATCCGCCTCCAGCTCGCGCGTCGCGCCACCCAGCCTCGTGCTCAGGGCCTCCAGTTCACTATGGAACTCAGCATACTGTCCCTGCGTCAACAACAAGAGCAAATACAAGCCCGTGACCTTGTTCTTCTCCTCCCTGTTGGCGTCCGCACCGGGAATCCTACCGCCAGCAGCACCAGTACCGACAGTACCCTCGAGCTCGTAGAACCCTTGAAGCTGGCTGACGTAGCGCAAGAAGGCGTCGGGGTTCTTGGCGCGGATCGAGGCCAAGGCGCCTTGCTCGTAGACTTGGCGGGCGAGCGAGAAGAGGGAGGGGTTGGAGGCGGAGCCGGGCGCGGTCGGGGTCAGCGCGTTGAGTTGGAGGAGCAGGAGCTTGGCTTTGGAGAGCAGGGCGGAGGAGTCGGTGTAGGAGAGGGAGGAGGCGGAGGTCTGGAGTTGGGTGAGGATTTGGGTGAGTTGTCGTTCTGCCATTTTGGTGGTTGTGGTCTGGTTGTTGGTGGTGTGGTCGTGATCTGGGGGTACGGCAAGTCGAAGTTCGTTTGTTGTTCTAGCTTCTAGGTGGTAGTTGAAGCTATCGCGGGCGGCAAATGGATGTGATGGTTGGGAGAATGCGTCGCGTATATGTATCTCGATGCCGAGTGGATATTGTTGTGGTATTAGACCGGCGATGTTGTATGGCTTGTCGTCGGGGAATTTGTTGGTAGTTTTGGCTTGTCTTGGGAAACGAGGCGATGGATGTAGGTACGTAGTGGTGTCGAGGCTGATGGTTGGATGCTGCTGTCTTGGGCGTCACCGCGGCAGGCTGACGGGGTGACGTTTTGGCAAGTGGGAGCTGCAGCTTGCTTGGCATGCTGCTGGGTTGAGCTCCACGGCCCCGCCAGCTGCAGGCAATTGAAAGATCTGGCCCGTGCACGGTTTGGTCTCGGTGCAAGAGCTTATCGATAGCGTACGGCAGTGATAGCGGCTCCCTAGTTCGCTGTACCTTGATGGCCATTTTACACTCAATAACACAGAAGGCACGAACGAGTTACACTCGACGGGGTCATGTTACGCCTTCCGCACATGGAGTTGTGACATGTAATCCAATGGATTCACCTGATGCGGTTGACAAGATGCGCACTTGCCCGAAATGAAGACAGGAGAGTTGGGAATTTCTTCTGGTTAACTTGACTTGTTCAACTTCTATGACAAAAACATGGCGCACTCCCCTCGACTAATGTTCCAGAATGGCATCCCTGAACACGACCTCCTACTACGAGACCTACACCCTCGATATCTTTACTCGCTCCTCCTTCCAGGCCTTTCTTCTTTGTTGCTTCCAGTCTACTGCAACGTAGATATTGCTGTCTGTCAGAACTACCTAGCGTCGGCAGTGTGGCTCTCGTCTATGCAAGCCGCCCTACATCAGCATAGCACGTCACATATAACCATACAGATGTCACATGGCGGTTAAGACGCAGAGGTCAACGATCACGATGACGTCCCGGACGAAACGGACTTCAAACCTCCAGGAGGCCAATGTCAAAGCCTCTCGCTCAAAAGGTATGTAGAGACTCGCCTTGGAGCGCTATTCTTATGGTGTTTGCATCATGCCTATGAGGGTTCGTTCATTCACTTCCTTGGCCCATGTTCTTTCTGACAACAAGGGTGGACGTTCGGATTGGCACTGGGTTTACCTACTGGAATGTGGAAGTCTCACCTGCACCGAATATTCGACGAACTTGACCAGTCAGGGGCCAAGAGCGTCGAACATGAACTCCCAGCGGCCGCCAAGTTGCCATCGACAGAGGCACAGCAGAGTGGAGTACAGTACCTCGCCCAGAGTTGAGGAGTTGAGGCTCTTCGGTCAACCAGGCAAGGCAGCGGGAGATATGAAGGAGTTCAAGATGTGCGACTATCACTGCCATCTTCCACTCTCGAAACAACCTAGGAGGCCGTTCAAAAATAGGGTCAGGCACCAAGCCACACTGTTGCCGCTGGATTCGGGCTGGTCCGCTGAGCCATGGAATTGGACGCTGGTCGCATCCCGTGCGAGACCCGGATTTGGCATACATTCACACACACACCATCACCGATAGAGCACTCTGGCACTGCATATTGTCCCAAGGGGTGTGAGCCAAGCAAGCTCTTCGAGACCTTCACCCTTGCTTGTTGAAGTTATGGGTGCCCTACCTTACCTTGCTCGGTGCTATTTTATTGCGAACACGACCCATCCGGTAACAGATAGCTTTCTGCGGGTCGCACTGCCTGGCTGTGTCGAGCTGTCGCGAGATCACGGGCGCTCCCTTGGAGACAGACTTTTGACTTGCTTGCTTTTCGTATAGGAAGCATTCTCCTCCGTTCTCGACATCTGAGCTTCTCCTAGCTTCTCTTCTCTTTGACTTCTTCTGTCATCGTAACCATCGACATCATCAAAGACACCGAGAACACTACAATCCCAGCATCCCACGTCTAAGAAAGCTCAGCTTGGCGCCCCTCCTGACTTGTTGAGTTCCCCTGCAAACGTCCCCGCAACCCCTCTCTCCCTTTCTCCCTTTGCGGCCATCGCAACGACGAAGCTTGCACTCAGTACGCTACTTCTACACACCTCTACCACAGCACCGGAAGTGGGGGAACTGCTGCTCACATCATTACTGTATGCTTTTGGACGGGGTTTGCCGTTGACGTTGCCAGACCGGACAATCCAGACAAGTTGGCGCATGTGCTGACAGATACGTTTTCGGTAACTTATACAGGCGCGGCCAAGCCATCGGAACCATTGTCATCACTGTTGCCCCTGGCCCTATTTACAGCAAGCGACTCCCCCGAAATGCCACCCTTGGGCGCAACGTTTGTCCCTGGAGGCTATGATGACTATTTCATGCCCGAAGTTGTCGCTCCAGCCCCGCAACGGTAAGCCGCTTTCTTGCCCTACAAGTGCCCCAATTTGACCGCAAATTATCAACTTTGTTTTGCGCCGTCGGGTCCGATCAAGTAATATTAAACGCGCGGCGCAAAACCCGGAGTTGCATGGCTTGCGAAATGACGGATCTGCTACAAGGCTCCGCCAGCAGGTGGAAAAGGGCTGAGTGGAGGGCTGAGCCGCTGAACGGCGAGCGCTGAGAGGCTGACGGACATGTTTCGATATCTTTCTACAGGGTAATGCCAGAGGTGCCTCAAAACATGCAAGAGGACATCCAACGCATGGAACTCGAAGCTCGTGAAGTCGATCCCCAAAAGAACAACAGCGCCATCGGTAGTGCGAAGAACAAGGACCAACAACAAGACGCAAAGACGTAAGTGCGCGGCCCTGATTCCCACCGACCGACCCGCCCAGGGGAGAGGATCCATACTGGTACGCTGGCTTCCAGCAGAGTTCCAGGATCCCTCCGGGTGGGGCTTTTATGCACATATGGCACATGTCGATGCGCTGTATACCGCAGTATATAAATGCAAGGGGACCTGCTGCTGACGGCTTGCCCAACCTTGGTGGGCAACAAACAGGTTCAAGCCTTTCCAACGAAGCATCGGCGCCCGGTCGACAGCCATGGACGCGCCCTCGTTCTCCCCTTTCCCCAAGGTCAAGGGCGAGAACATCCCTCCGAGCGACGAGGAGAAGGAAGAGATCCTCTACCAGGCCCGCACCCTGGTCCTTCACTCCAACAATGTCTCGATGCAGGTGACATGGGCGCGCGACTCGTTGATTTGGGTCGACATAGCCCAGGAGGCCGCCGCCAGAGACTGGAAGCGCGATGGGAAGGGAAGGGAACGACCGTCGACTCCTACGACAGAGCACGAATTGCGCGTCGACGCTCTCAACATCATCGAGTACCTGGCAAGCCAAGATCATCCCGAGGCGACCTTTATGAAGGGAAAATGGCTGGAGTTCGGCAAGTTTGGATATCGCGAGAATAAGCGGGAAGCCTACGCCCACTACAAGAGGGCGGCAGAGAACGGGTACGGTAGGGCCGAATACCGCATGGGCATGCTCTACGAAAACTCCAACGACATCCCCAACGCCATCAAGCACTACGAGGCCGGCGTGAGGATGAATGACACCGCCTCCAACTACCGATTAGGCATGATACACCTCATGGGCCAGCACGGCTTCCACAAGGATATTCTTCAGGGCCTCGACATGATCCAGCTTGCAGCCGACACGGCCGATGAGGACTCTCCGCAGGGCGCTTATGTGTACGGCTTGCTTCTTTCCCGAGAGCTTCCCGACATTACCGTTCCCGAAGACATTCTCCCATTCGATTTGGTCGTCGCTCGTCAGTATATCGAGAAGGCGGCGTACCTCGGCTTCCCCAAGGCGCAGCTAAAGATGGGCCAGGCGTATGAGCTCAGTCAGCTCGGGTGCGACTTCAATCCAACCTACTCCCTTCATTACTACGGCCTTGCTGCCCGCCAGGGACAAAGCGAAGCCGCGTTGGGTGTTAGCAGGTGGTTTTTGTTCGGCTTCGAGGGTGCCTTTTCCAAAAATGAGGCACTCGCGTACAAGTACGCTCTGGATGCAGCCAACGCCGGCTTAGCGACGGGCGAGTTTGCCATGGGATACTATCATGAAATAGGTATTCATGTTCAAAAGAATGTCGTCGAGGCACGGAAGTGGTACGAAAAGGCGGCTGAGCATGGAAACAAGGATGCCATGAGCAGATTGGATTCACTGAGCCAGTCCAAGACGCTGACGAAGCAGGACCACGAAACAACCACACTTACGCGTATCAAGTCTCAGCACGGCTCGCAGCGCGGCAAGCGCCCTGAGCGGTTCACAAGGCCCACGGAAGTGTTGCCTACTCTGAGTGAGGGTGATCCCGGCGACAACGTGCCTCCAGTTCCTGTCAAAGCGTCTCAGGGGCCGGCAATCGTTCATGATCAGGTTGACTTTCCGGATCCTGCACGAAATTCTAACAGACCGCCCGCCTTTACGGTCAATTTTGATTCGAACCCGAACCTGAACCTGACCTTGCGGTCCAAGTCCACGGCACCGTATCCCGAGGATACTAGGCCTCCGCCGCTCAGAGCGCGTACTAACACCGCCCCGTATCCGGAAGACGATATGCATCACCCGTCTCCTCCACCACATATGCAGCAGAACTATCTGTCTGCGAAACCGCTAGCACCTCATTTTAACCCGGGCATCCGCCCGTCATCAAGCTCCGGTGGTCTACATGCCGACCGGCCCATGAGCGCTTTCGGGATCCGGCCCAACTCACCCAACGGTCCTTCTGTACCACAAGGCCCCGGCCCACAAGGTCCCGGGCCCCGAGGCCGAGTTCCTCCCGGGGCAGTTGGTGCTTGGGAACCACAGGTCTCACCTGGGTACAGACAGCCCAGCCCCGGTCCTGGCCCTGGCTCCGGCCCTCGACCTGATTACAGACAAAACAGCTATCACCCTCCACTTGATATTGGTCCCGGACCCTCACCACAGCGGATGAGTGGAGGTGCTGGACCTGGCATTCCGCCCTCTCCTGCACCCATTGGCGACCCCATGAGACAAAGACTGCAGAAGCCCAATCCCAATGCGGGCAATTATCCTCCGGCTCAGCAGGTTGGAGGTGCCGTTCATAGTCCTCAACAAAGTCCAGGCCTTCCGCCCGTTATGAGTGGTGGCGTACAACCAGGCTATGGTCCCAGGACAAGCAGCAGACCAAACAGCGATGTTTACGATTATGGACAGGCTGCTCCTCCTATGCCTGGGCGGTTCCCGACAGGCACTCCGGCTCCCGGAAACGGTGGTCCTATGCCAAGGCCAGATAGATTGGACAGTCTAGCTGCGGGAGGCAGACCGGGCTCGAGTGGAGGCCAAGGTCCACCTGGAGCTGGAATCGGAAGGATAGCAAGCGCACCGCCAGTACAGCAACACCAGCCGCCACATCCACATAGTAAACCTACCCATAGCCCTGGGCCTTCGGCGAGCCCGGCGCCGAGCGCAGCCAGTACGACAAGGTTGCCTGGGCACGGGGTAGCTGGTGGAAAGTCCAACATTGAGCATCCCGATGGCAAGACTGTCGGAAATGGGCCAGCTACTTTTGAGGAGATGGGCATCCCGCAGGGGAAGAACGATAGCGACTGCGTAAGTTCTCTTCCCATGGCCTCTGTTTTTCCACGGATTCTAACAATTATGACAACAGGTCGTGATGTAAGATCGCCGTGTACGCGCTTCTGCTACGTCTCGATAACGCTGGTAGGATCTGATACCCAACTTGTAGCTCCAGGGTCATTGCGTTGAGTTTGCAGGGAGTTCGCGGAGTTGTGCGTGTATGTTCAAATGGGTGGCCTGTTTGCTGGTTTAGTTTGGTCGGCTCAGCGAGACTGTTAGATGGAAGGTAGGGGCTGTCGCAACTATGTTCTACGTGAAATCAGGTAGCCGTAGAACTGGGTAGTCCTCTTCGTTCCGGGGGCAGTGGAAGATATACATAGAGATCCGCAATGAAGAAAACCATGTACAACTAAGTACTTTGACCTGTGCAAATGGAAACAATACGTGGGCGCTCTATTGTCGGGACCGATTGCTGAAGGCCTGCATCATGCCTGCCTGTATTGCCAACTCCACAGCTCACTTTGAAGGAAGGCAGCAGTTTATATAGCAGAAGGCATACTCTGTACAGTGGAAGGAAGTTGTCACGACGATGGTGGGCGCGGAAGCAACTCAGGACTATTGAGGAAGTCAGTCCCAAGCCGATTGTCGGATTGGGAGCCGGGCTGGCCCTGAGAGGAGGTGTATATAAACCCAGGCAACTCTCGGACTTTGAGCCAATCTGTTCTTCTGCAGAATCGAGCACTTCTCCATAGTACAATCTTTGAGCCCCACAGATCTTCTGCTTTACATCTGCTGTTTGACTTTACTTCCTTGGTAGAAGAGTTCCGGCTGTGCTTGGCTGAAGGGAAGTCGACATTTCCATCTGAAGCATGGCGGCCACTACCAGAGGTATCAGGGCCACTGTTGACGGTGGTGGCCCACGATATTGAGGCAACTGCTTATGGTTCATCCCTAGGTATACGTTCACTCATAAATAATATCCAGTTGGCCTCTACACTGCATCGATTTCTATCAGCTACATGAAGGCAGTGTGTAAGTCGTTGCTAACAAAATCGCAGTCCACTGCAACTCAAGCAGCACTCATCCCAACAAGCTCGCCGCCTCCAAACGTTCCCGCCTCAACACCAGCAGCCGATGCTTTCACCCTTCTGCCCTGCCCAAGTTCCGTCATAATCCACTCATACATCGCCCACTGCACAGCATTGACGATGAATGCCCTGACACTACAGACCGCCAATCCCCTAAAGAACGGCTTGACCCCGCCCTCTCTGTAGGTCAACTTGGCAACCTCCCAAGCTCCCAACGGCCTCTGCTTCCGCTGGCCCGTCGTCCTGTCCAAGAGCGCCGTTTGCTCGCCTTGGGTCTCGACAACACCCGAACCCGAAGCAAGAATCCCCTGGGTCTGAACCCGCGTCTTGATCACGTCCAGGGGAAAGATGCTCGCCCAGGTGACGATGCCCGCTAGACCACCGCAGAGTAGGACGTGGGCTGCTTCAGAGGTGAAGATATCGCCGACCTGAGAAGAATAAGAGGAGGAGGATTTCCCAGAGGAAGAAGAAGTAGAGGCAGCAACCATCCACCTCGAGCTCAACTCATAGCTCCAAAAATAAAACCCATACCCGATACTATCCCTCAGTGCCGTCACCACCCCGCCAAAGTAAAGACCTTTGATCCCTTCGGTGCGGAGGACGTGTTTGGTTACTTGCCATGACCCTGCCAATCCTGCCGTCCCCCTTCTTGTCCCCGTACCCGTACCCGTCCCCGTCCCCGTCCCTACTGCCCCCCTAACCCCCGACCCTTGGCCCGCAAGTTGAACCCGACACTTAACCAACTCAGTAGGCGTGCTAACCACCCAAGTAGCCAGCCCGCCCACCGCGCCCGCGATCCAGGTACTCCAGAGGTTGACGCCCGTTTGCGACGGTAAAGAAGGGTCTATGCCGAAAACAAATTGGTTGATGGCTGATTCGGTCCGGTTGTAGGAAACAAAGAGGAGAGCGTTGAGGGCGCCGTAGCCGAGGACGGGAGCGGCGGTGCCGCGGAGGAAGGGGCGGATCCAGTTGGTTGCTGCTGTGCCTGTTGTTGTTGGTGACGGTGTGCCTGGGGTTGAGTTTGGGGTGGGTGAGGGTAAAGAAGGGGAGGGGGAAGGCGAGGCGGAAGGGGAGGAAGAAGAACCGGCTTGCAGTTGGACCTTGAGGATGTCAAGCGGGTTGCCGATGACGATGCCAATGGCGCCGGAAATGTATCCGGCCCAGAAGTCGGCGGACATGGTATGTACTACCGCCGTAGGGCTGAGGTCTATGTGTCTGGCTGGCTACCTGGCTACCAGGTATCGAGCCAATGGGGCAGGTATGGGCTCCAGACACCCGCTGTCCTGGAACACGGCTGTGCAGGCAACCTGCAGCGCTTCGGCTTCAGCTTCAGCGCTCGGGGCTCCGCTAAAGAGCAACCAACGCAAGGGTTCTGACTCTGGGCTCTGGCTGTCTGAGTCGGTGTCGGTGATAAACCGATTGGTCGTCACTCGTCAGAACACCTTGCTATCTCGGGCTGGAGTATCAGTTCCAAGAGCTACCAGAACGAATCCACAGAGATGTTTGAGGGTCAATTTGGTATGACCGAATCCCGTGAGCACTTGGTATTAGGTCGGGTCCTACCCTAGAGGTGCGGGGAGAATTATGCCGAGGTAACCGTGACGAACTCTGTGAGCTCGGCCTCCAGTCCGATAAGCAACAAAGCTACCTTTGATTTGGTACGTGACTTGAATCTGACGGCAACCCAAGCGAACAATCTCCCCTCGATACTCGGGATGCGACCTACGTCTGAATATCAGAATCGGAAGCCTTTTTTCTTTGTGACCATTTTCACACGCGGAGAAAGTTACTAAGGTAGGTAGCATCGAATAGTGGGTCCCCCGGCGCCCGCCCGTTTCCACGGATTCTTGTGTCTGATATTTATGCGGGACCCGAACCGGCCGAGCGTGCACGGCCTTGGCGAGGCGTGGAATAGGGGGTTTAATAACGATATCTCCCCGAAACATCACTAAACGACACGGAAACATCGACAGGTTAATTGAATAGGTCTATCGGCTCCTTATGTACTAGACGTCTTTGTAACCATGCTTGGATATGATCCCCCTTAACGACACTCGATATCCGGCTTACCACAGCCCAGTCAAACGAGTACCCGCGGTGTCATATCCCTGCCCTCCCTTCTTCACCTTCATACCCCATCCCTCATCCCTCACTCACTTAATCTCCATCTCCCCAAACCTCCCATGCCCCGTCTCCCTCTCATGCCTCGCCGCATCCTTCGTCCCCTGCCCAATCCATCCACACCCTTCCATCTCGCACTTAATCACGAAATCCGTCGTGTCCGTATAATAATGCATCCGCTGCAATTGTTCTGCCAACTTCCTCGCTTTATCCAACACCTCCTCGTCCTCCGTGCTCCACTTCGTCACGTCCACCTCCACCGGATAAGATAAATCCATGGCGAAGGCGATGCGATCGTAGTGGATGCCCGAGTAGAGGATTAGGATCCTAAGGGATTTGCCTTCGCCGAATCTGTCGATTCGGAGGGACTTCACGTCGATAGAAGAGATTTCGATGTTGTAAATGTCCGAGAGGATGGACAGCTCGATGGCGCCGCCCCAGACGTCTGACTGCAGCATGCGGGAGGCGTAGACGGAGGGCGGGGAGCCGAGGATCGCGGTGGTGTACTCGGTGGGGTGGGAGAGGATGTAGTCGGATACTTGGCGGCGGAGGACGGCGGAGGGGTTGGCGATGGAGAGGGCGCCGCCTACTGCTGTGACTGTTTTTGTTGTCAGAGGTGAGAAAGTGAGTGAGTGAGTGAGGGGGCGGGCGGGCGGTGGTGAGATGAGTGTTTGGTGGTTGGTGGTGGTGGCGGTTATGAAAGGGGTTTGAAGGGTGGTGAAAACTTACACATGCAGCTGTTGTCGTCGGGCATTACGCGGAGGACTGTGTGAACGGCGGGTTTGTCAGTTAGTATACACTCATCTTTTACGAACAATTATACAGGGTAGTCAGGGTTTGCTTGTAGAATAAGCGCTCACCAAGATATCCGCCTCTTTCAGGCCACTCAATGGACGTCTCATCCGGCTCGATGCCTTTTGGTGTAAATTTGGGCTTTTCTCGCTCTGCCGCAGGTAAAGAAGCAGCGCTTTCCAGAGGAGCAACGACGATCGTCTCCCCGCGCAGCTTGAGGTCCTTGAGCGGGGTGGCTTTTTGCGCTTCAGCGCTGATATCGAGATCTTTTAGGGGGTAGCCATATTTCAACGAGAACTTGTCGATCTTGGTGGCGGTTCTTATCTGGACCACCAGGTCTTCCAAGATGGACTCGTCGTCGACCTCAAGGCGGGTTTGGCCGCTGGGGGTCCTGAGGCGTAACTGAATTTGCGGCATTGGTCTTGCTTGGCGTTGGTGTTGGTGTGTGTTGATAATAGTATGCTTGAGGAAAGATGATATGGTCGATTGTCCTGGATAGGGTTCCGCCGTGAGGTTGAATATGGTGGTAAATTTATCTAGGTCTGGGTGAAAGTAGAGGGTTATATTTAAAGTTGGCCAAAGAGGGAGACGCAAGTGAAGAGTTGGCGGATATATGAGAGCTTCTGGTTCCTGTCCTGGTTCGGATCAAATAGTACCTCTATGGCGCGGGAGGTATGCGCCGGACCAAGTGAATGGAAGGAAGGCTGTACCAGCGGTGTGGTGCTCTGTCTGGCTCAGGTTACGATGGATGGTAAGTTCTTGTAATCACGGTCTCTCAAGACTCAAGATGTACCTTTCCAAGAGAAAGGTTATGGGTCTTTTAGTACCTTAGTGAAAGTGGAAGAGGTGCACAAACCAGGGGTTAAGGTACAAGCGGAACAGTTCATGCAAGTGCGGCTGATTGAAACATGTCACCATGTCAACCAAGATGGGACGACAGCAAGCTGCAAACTCAAACTGGTCCGTTGTCCAACAGTTTGAAAGAGTCCAGGTGACAAGATGGAGGTTGTTGATGAGGTGTCGTTCTTACAGGTTACGGTATAGGAAGTCCGATATAGGTACAGTAAGGTACCACACGGACATGTTCAAGCTGACGGGAATTCCCACATGAACGGGGCGTCAAACGTCACTGTGGGTTGGCGACACCCATTAGCGTCCATGCCCGTACGTGACACTTTGACCCCGATTGCACAGCAGAGACACCACGCGGTCAGGTTCCTTTTTCGGACTTCCATGTTGTGTCAATACAATCTGGAATGTACAACGGATAAAACATACCTACCTCGAGCTAAAGTCCTCAGAGACGGAGGAGATCTGGTATAGCTCTGTATAGAGGCCTCTAAGATGTAATGTAATGTAACAGTCCAGGCCTCCAACCCCCGCCCGTTGAGCAAGGCGCTAAGCAGCTGCCCACCGGGGCTCACCCCCTCCCGTCGCGGGGCTCGGGGCCGCAGTGGATCGGCGCTTCCGGCAGTCACGCACGGTCCAGCCCACACAGCACCTAACAGATGGTCAGGGGTGCATTCGTGGAAGGCGATCAACTTAACCCGTTACTGTCAACCTAAGCAACTAACGAGGGTTTGGCGCGTCTAAGAGCACGTTTAAGACGTTAAGGTGCGGTTAAGGTGGACACTCGAGTGCTGGAGGCGACGGACAAGCGAACCAGTCACTGCCAATGCAGCAGTCGACACCAATTGGACCCTCGTCTTTCGCGTGTTTCCCCAGGAAGAGCTAGCCATCACTACACTACACTACGGCGTATATCATTCCCCGTCATTCCCAGACACCCCAAGCATTCTACACGAGGTATCCTTGGTGGGCATCTTTTAGGAGATCGTCCTCATTTTCCCATCGACGCACACAGACCGACTCGCGGCCCCGGCAACGGTACCCCAACCGACAGCCTATTCCTCCAGCCAACAGAGCCAACACGCCAACCAACTGCCAAACATAGGGTGCGGCTCCAGCGGGCGTCTGTGCCTGTGTCTGTCTGTGTTCTGGAGCGCGCGTGGAGGACCGTGTACGTGTGTGAGAGAGCACGCTGCGTGTTGGTTTCTGCGCGTGTCTGGCGGAAACACCTTTGGAGAAACAGAGACAAACCGACCGGGAAGAGGAGTCTAGAGAGTCCACCCTTGCGCTACAGTCCCAGCTCTCTACAATCTGGCCTCCCGTTACCACATGCCCGTAGCTTGCGTACCTAGCTTGCGTAGCCGCGATGCCCACTTTGCGCGAACGCCCCAGCAGAGGCGACTTCTCCCCCGCCAAGAAGAACACCACTTCCTCAGCTGCTGCCGCGACCAGAACAACCGCCAGAACCACCCCCAGAACCACGCGACGACAGTCCAGCAACACCAACAGCAATACCATGGCCGCTGCCCCTACCCGTGACGCGATCGAGGTACGCGAGTCCATCGAGGCCAAGGGCGACGTCGATGACGATGTGGAGATGGAGGATGCCGATGCGAAAGACGACGAGCCACGCAAAACCACGGACAAGGACCAAGATGCGGACATGGCCGACGACCGAGGAGACGACGACGAGGAGGACGAAAATGAGGACGAAGACGAAGAAGAGAGTGATTCTGCCAAGGATCTCTTACAGCTAATCAGAGACACGTCCGAGTACCTGTGTCGGTACACCATCAAGGTGGATGGAGAGTCAGTCACCCTCTGCCCCCCGCGTTCAGGTACTCATGCTGTGCCTCGCGACCTATTGGCACGCTAACCATCTTGTCTGTAGGGACTACGAGATTGCCTCTGGCTTCCAAAGATTAGTTAATAAGCGGAGCCTTCCGGATTACTTTGAGGTTATCAAGACGCCCATGGCCTTTAGCACCATCAGGGTAAGTTGACAAGTTTTGCCGTCCTGGACTCATGAAATCAGAGCTGACCATGTTTCTTCGCAACACTGCAGGGCAAGCTGGGCAAAAAGAGCTACACAAGCTTCAACGAGTTCGTTCAAGACGTGACGCGCATATGCCACAACGCACAAGTATACAATAGACCCTCCGCCCCCATCTTCTCCGACGCCGGTCGGTTGCTCGAGGTCTTCAAAGGCAAGCTTGCCGAACTCGTCAAGAAGGGTGACATTGCCGAAAAAGACGCCGAGATCCCCGACTACGGTCCGTTACCCGAGTTTGAAGATTCGCCAACTCCCGAAGAGGAAGAGGATGATGAAGAGGAGGAAGAGGAGGAGGAAGAATCAGAATCCGATGACTCAGATGATGTTGATTCGGATGGGCGGCGCCGGCGTGGACGGAGACGCGGTGGCCGATCTCGAAGAAGGAAACAAGACGACGATGATGACGAGGCCCAAAAGAAGCACACGAGACCCCTCAAAGTCCTCACGCCGCAAGAGGCCAGGATACAGGCCCTACTCAAGGGGCTGCGAAAATTCAAGAACGAAAATGGCCATGTCCGCATCAATCACTTTCAGAGGCTACCTGACAAGTCAGAAAGCCCGGGATACTACGCCGCCGTGCGCAACCCGATTGCGCTGGATATGATCATCAGGAAGCACAAGCGTAAAAAGTACCAGAATCTCGACCAAGTGCTCCAGGACCTGGAACTCATGTTTGAGAATGCGAAGCTCTTCCACGAACAGGGGAGTGAAGAGTATGAGGATGCGGTTGAACTACAAAAAGAGGCGCGGGCCCTCGTGGAGCAGGAAAAAGCCAAGCCCGACGATGACTTTCGCGACGCAGATGGAAAGCTGCCCTTGGACAGCATTGAGCACGGAGGCGAGCTGTGGCGAGTGGGTATGTATTCATCCGGACCCGAAAGCAGGGCGCAAACGCCAAGGAGCTGGAGTTCAGATGGCTGACTGTGACTATAGGTGATTGGGTTCACATCCGTAACCCTAACGATCTTTCTAAGCCCATCGTCGCGCAGATCTACCGAATGTGGTCGGACAAGTCTGGCCAGAAGTGGGTGAACGCCTGCTGGTTCTATCGCCCAGAACAGACGGTCCATCGGTATGACAAGTTCTTTTACGAGAACGAGGTGGTCAAGACAGGCCAGTATCGCGACCACCGGATCGAAGAAGTTGAGGACCGATGCTTTGTGATGTTCATTACCCGCTACCCCAAGGGTCGCCCTCGCGGATTGCCTTTTAACAAGATGGTGTATGTCTGCGAGGCGCGGTATAACGAAGAGAAATGCAAGTTCAACAAGGTCAAAACGTGGTCCAGCTGTCTGCCCGAAGAGGTTCGCGACCAGGACTATGAGATGGATCTCTGGCCCGTGCCGCGCACCATGAGGAAGATCCCCAGTCCCATCAAGCATCTGCTGCAAGCCGACGCCAAAGAGACGGACGACTTGCCGAAACCGACGTGGAGGAGCCCGAATGCGCCTCCCCTCATTGGGGCCGTCCATCGTCGCCCTCGTGAGCCCAATGTAAGCGAAGTTGATTTCCTTGAGCTTCATCATCTGAATTGTTTTCTGTTGCGAGGTTGTCGGGCCATAAGAGCCGCGTCCTCCAGAGAGGAGGAGGAGAGCAAACAAAGTGGCTCTCAATTCGTGCTTTTGAGAATTTTCCAAACCCCACATTCATCCATCCCATTCACCTTTTCCTCGGTGCTTCTCCCTGGTTCTGTCATCCCGTCCTTCATGTTTGATTTCACTCTTCCTTCGCAGCCTCACTCTTCACGACTCGACCCATCCTCTCCCACGCCCGGGTCATCCCTCGTTTTGGGACCGAGCAGCAAAGTGCCCTGTGCTAGTGCCAGAGTCAACCTGTCAGTGCCTCCCTTGTACTTTTTTTTCATTTTTTTTTCTTCAACCTTGGCTTGTTCTGAACTTTCGAGTTTCACTTTTTTTTCCCCGCCTGCCACTTCCTCTATCCCTTGAACTGGTTTACCCTCTTTCTCTTTCACTCATCCTAAACAATTTTTTCTTCTTTCCGATTGCCTCTTGCCGCGCCATCGGTTCTCGGCACACCCAAGGCTCCCTGCGCGCTTCCGTCAAACCTTCTTTGCATTAGACAAAAGCTTGTCACACCTCCCTGCTTCTCCTCTACCTCCACTGTGGGACAGACTAGGAAACCGTTTGGAAAAGAAGCGTGTGAAGTAGTAAGCTGACGACATATCTCTCGAACAAGGAGTCGCCTCCGCCAGAAGCTCACCCAATATCCATCGCGCCTGTGCCGCTGGCTATCGGTCCTGGTCCTGGCCCCGGATCATCGCACCGTCCGTCCTTCTCTGGTGTTCCAGGAACACCAACATTCCATCCGTCTGTCGCTCCCGCGCCTGGACCTGGTGGACACGTTGCGTTTGGAGGTCAACACTACGTGCAGCATTTCGCACCACGGCAGCAGCAGCCGCCGTCCCAGGGTCACGGCATCGCTCCTCACATCGTCCAGATTCACGGTCATCCGCAGTCGCACCCGCCGCCGCCGATCCATCAATATCAGCCGCAGCTGCAACCGCATCCCCATCAGGGTCTCCATCAGCAGCCACTAGGACCCCAGCACCAGCACCAGCCAATGCCCGGCATGCCCATGCACGTGCAGCCCCATCATCCCGGGATGCCCCCGATGCAGCCAAGCCCCCATCATTACCCACACCAGCAGCCTCCTCCTTACTCGCACCAACAACCTCCTCCGTACCACGGTTCCGGGCCACAACACGTCCCAATTCCTCAGCCTCCACACCAACCGCCGCCGCCGCAACAACAACAGCAACAACATCACCAACCCTACCAGCAAATTCAATACATCCACCACGGCCACCCGACCACACAAAGCCAGCTCGCTCCGGCGCCGCCTCCCGGGCCCCAGTACGACCCTCATCACCCACATTCCAGGCCGGTGCACCCGCACCCGCCGCCACCACAACAACAGCCCTTTGGAGTCGGCCCACCGCACCACCCTGGTGTACCTATAGGCTTGCCGGTAGCGCATCACCCCCATTCTCATCCGCAGCCGTCGCCGATAGCGCCCAACTTCCCCACGCCTAACAGGCACCACCAGCCACCTCCGATGGGAACTCCCATCCAGCAGCACCCGCCAACTATGCCACAACAGCTCGCCTCAGGTCCGGCCGCTGGTAATGCGTACAATGCCCCGCGTGCCCCCGAGGTCTACACCCTTGCCGAGAACATTGACAGTGAGATCCCCGAGGAGGTGAAGAAGCAATTCCAGACGGACGACCAAGGACGTGTTCTCTTTTTCACTGCGCCGCCCCTTAACAGGGCTTCTATTCGCAACGGTGGCGTAGCGGAGCAGTACGCTGGGTTGGGTCACAGTGTTCACTGGGAGAGCATCAAAGCTCTCAAGGAGGAGCGCAGGCGCAAGAGGAAGGAGCGGGATGATGCGCTGCAGGAAGAGGAAAACAAGCGCAAAGTTGCCAAAACCGCCGAGGAAAAGGTGAATGGCGAGGGGAATGAGCACAAGAAGGCATTGAGTCTGCTGGAGGAAGGAATCCTTCAGTGGTGCGAGCAGATGCAGAAGGGGACAAAGCATCTCGAGGAACTACTAGGGGGCAGGGAGGAATGGGAAGAGATGATGAGGCAAAGTAAGGAGGAGAACAAGGGGCTAACCGAGGCGGAGATTAGGAAGAAGAACTTGAGGTGGTGGTTTGAGGATCAGATCAAGAAGGGTTTGGTTACGGAGGAGGAAAGGAAACAGTTGGAGGAGGCTTTTCTCGCCGACGAAAAGGGCTTGACGAGCGTCAAGGCGACGGGGGTGAAGGCTTAGGAGCCTTCAGACTCTAAGCCGATTTGAGGTCGAGGTCACTTTTTAGCAAAAGGGATGGCGTGGATTGCCGTATTCAGTGTTGATGATTGGGGGGGAAAGAGGGGGGGGGGGGGATTTGCTGATGGGACGGCGCCGCTTACTTGTGTCAGCCTCAGGAGTTCCAGTATCTGAACGCACCAAACGGCATCCACGCCATGATTATTCACAGGGCTTTTCTTCGGTAAAAAAATGTAGTGTTTTGTTGGGATATAAAAAGAGATACGGTACTGGGATCTTTGGCAGAGGGAGTTGACTGGTTAGGGTTGCTGAATACGCTTAGGAATGTATTGTCTATTCCAAGCGAGCTGGTCAATTGTTCATCAGCTTCCAAGTTTTTGACGTCACGATATCACATGGTGCTATGGCTCGAATACGCGAAGTCTCGCCGGGAGATCGGCTTCTGAAGGTTTTTCACTATGGAGTATCACCAAACCTTTACCACCAACATAGTCAAAATCTTGTATTCAACACAACTTGAACAGGCTGATAACGATAAAACACACAACCAGTCCCCTCACGAGGGACTCACAAGCATGGCCATCAAGGTTCCTAGGTAACGGGGCCGATAACGGATAAGCCCTGACAGCTTGGTTACATCTTGCGTACTGTACTTACGTATCCGGTATCAGCGATCCAGTACGCTGATCCACTGTTGGCGCGATCCTATACACTACATAGGCGAAGACAGGGCAGATTGTGAGACAACCTAGGTAGACAGCCATTGCTGACAGGCCATTTCCGCCGACTCCGTGGAGACCATCTTGAGGATCAAAGGCTGAAATCTGAGAGGTGAAGGTTGGTAAGCAGATCCGGATTCACGGGACTTGACACCTAGATGGAGGACGACGATGGAAGACGACGATGTTCGGACTTCTGATCCGGTGACAGTGTGTGAGTGTGTTTACTCTTCAAGTCTTCTACAGGGGCTTTGAGGCTCTGCGGCCTGCAGCGAGGGCTTGGGCACCTGAGAGATGACACAGTACAATGCACCTTACATTCACCACCTGCAGCGTGTTTGAGAGAACCTCCAATCAGTGGCCATACACTCCCGTCGACCATCCTGACGGTCCGACTCGGAAGCAAACGCCCAAATGCTCAAAGCTTGCCAGCTGGTGCCGGAGCCTTCACCCAATCCCGTCAATCCGTCTCGCCCGATCTCCGGCTGGGCCTCTCGCTGTTGGGGTCACCCACTCATTCACTGCACTGCCCTGCCACTGTATCAGTCATCACCGATACAATTTGCCCCCTCTTCCCCCTCCTCACCACCTTCCCCGTGATATTTGGAGAACGAGTCCTCAACTCAAACGAGTCAGTCTTCCTGAACGAAGCCAACTTCAATTTTCCATCGAATTATCCTGACAACTAACAACACCTCAGATAAACCGCAGATTCTTTTTTTCGGCAAGCAGGTCAAGCACTGCAAGCATCCTTTTGTCACTCACTCACGCAGGCCACGCCACGCCGACGGCTTGGACTTAGTTTGCCTGGTGTCTCGCATCTTGCATTACGTACCGTCAATCGAGCCTGCGCCCGTCACTGCAGCCGCTCTCGCCTTCCTGTCGTCCTTTCTCAACTTCATCTCACCTTGACACCTTCTCCAGTCGCGTCAGGTCTTGGGAAGTTCTGGAACCTAACATAATTCAAATACAACCTTCACCTCGCCAAACCACCACCGGCTGCTTTCTTTTTTTGCGCAAGCTGGCACACCCAACTTGAACAGCCGCACTCACCACTCCAACATCCCCGCGTCTTGCGCAATCCTATTCGATCTTTTTTTTTTTTTGTGTGTGTCTTTCATGCGCTGCATTGCTGGTGTTCATAAGGTAAACACCTCCGTCGCAAGCACTCTCTTCTTTTCATAGCATGGGCGGCGCCTTTACCATGCTTTTTGTTATCCAGCATCGTTCTCCCGCCCTCGATCACCTTTTTCTGCTCTAGAACAGAGCCCCAGCGACCATTCTGATTCACCCGCTTGTCCACCAACCCGCCGGACAACCCGACGGCAAGAAGCCCGGTCTTTTGGCCCCTTCCATTCGACTTCATCATTTGGTTCCCTCTTTGGATTTGGCTCACGTCGCCAGTCCACCAAGAGCTATCCTTACCATCTCTCAACATCCCAACACTTCGAGTCTCACCACGCCACATCAGCCAAGTCTCCCCCGACTCGCCCTTCCAAACCCCACGCCAACGGGGCCTCACCCCAGCCTGGTGCCATCATATCATCATGGCGACTTCATTCTTTGGCCGCAACGAGCCTGAGGGCCGACGGCTCGGCTCCGACCTTCTTCTGGTCGGCAAATGGGGAGAATCATATCCTCAGCGGATTTCTCCCCTCGCAGTTCCCGTCACTCGACTTTCGCCAGCCGATCAAGAGACTCTTTTCTCCAAGACAAAATGCGAGTTCCGCATCTGCGAACAGCCCGACATGACTGTCAAACTTGAGACTATTCCCCACTCGAAGGTCTTGGAGCCCCCCAACTGGGACGATTTCCGGAAGACCGCCGATCCTGAGGTAGTGGCCATGATGTCCCACCCTAACTACGCCGAGCTCGTACGCATGCATGAGGAGATGAGCAAGCTTGTGGAAGACTCCGAACCCGAAGCCGCCCGCAGATACTGGGTTGTCCGCAACAAGGCTTTAAATGCCGGCTGCGACACCAAGACCGCCGACGCACACGCCCAACAGGCCGCTAACGACTACATCGACAGGGTCGGCCATGCCCTCAAGCGGAAGTGGAAGGAGGAAAAACGGGCTGATCACGAGTCTCTTAAGGCCACCCAGCAGTCTGAGAAAACTGCGAGATATCCAAAGAGTGTCGATGAGATCGAAGCTGCCATGATTCAGGCAATCAAGCAATTCAAACACAAGTCTGCGAGCCCGGCCTCGCGCAAGAAGGGTCTCAAGATCGATCCACGAGCGACAGCAACTGTCAAAGACCAAAGATTCCCCACTCCTACGTCGAGCCCTATACATGGCAGTGACACTTCCGCTCGCTCCGCCCGCTCCGCTTTATCAGAGAGCCCACGGTCATCCCACTCGACCCCTTCGCCCACGCTTCTCCCGAAACCCGCCATAACCATTCTGAAGAGACCGCAGCCGAGATCTGACACTAAGGCCAGGGATAGCGGCGGGAACACTGCAACGGCCACGCCGTTGGCTTCGGTCAATGCATACGTGAACTCCAACGGGCCTTTCATTGGAACCCAGCCGATGTATAGTCCTGGTGACCTGGTTCCCCTTGCCAGTCCTTATCCATTCATTTTCGGTGGCAAAGTCTATTACGGACCTTTTGTTAATGGCCACGTCATGGCCAACTACGCCTATCCATTGGCGTCGCCTACCACTCCCATCGCTGCCAAGCTCGAGGAAAATCGCACCGATAGTCCGAGGACCGCGGTCAAACAACCCAAGGGGTCAGCTAAGGCAGCGGTTGATACCATACTCCAACGCCCAGAGAATCAGTATCAGGTGGCCAAGTCTCAGCCGTACAGTAGCATCACTTGTTACGAGGTGAAACATCCTCTCCTCGGCACTGTTGACATTCTCCCGGCTTACTGGACAACCAAACAAGACAAGGCTCGTCTTCTTTTCGACAAGCTCTCTGGTTTGAGGGCCAAAGATAATGAGGTCCAAATGGAATCTGCGTCTGGAACAAACGCAGTCCTATCGAAGACCGTCCATATCTTTGTCGATCTGTCCAACATCGTCATCGGCTTCTACGACACCATGAAGAAGAGCCGTGGCTTTTCGCCACAAAAGCGGCTCAAGGTGCCATTCTCGTTCAAGAACTTTGATACCATCCTCACTCGTGGCCGAAAGGTTGAGAAGAGGGTCGTTGCAGGTTCTGTGAGTAATCACAGCTACAGGCGTCCAGACTACATGACGGAAGCCGCGGAGCTCAAATACGAGATGTGCATTCTCTCACGTGTTGCGAAGCCGTTTTCTTTGGATCTGAGCAAAAAATCTAAGAAATATGGTCGCCGCTCTGAAGGTTCCGGAGATGGTCCTGAATCGCGCAGTGAACAGTGTGTTGATGAGCTACTCCACCTGAAGATCCTGCAGAGCGCTCTGGATGTTCCGAACCCCGGCACCATGGTTCTTGCTACAGGAGATGCTGCGTGCGCCGAGTATTCGGACGGTTTCAAGAAGAACACGGAGCGGGCACTGGCTCGTGGCTGGAAGATAGAGCTTTACGGCTGGAAAAACAACATTGCGGGAGATTGGCGGGACCCGGAGTTCACCTCCAGATGGGGTTCTCGATTTAGGATCATCGAGCTTGACGACTTCTGTGAAGAGCTTTTGGACCTCACCGTCGAATCGGTGGGCAAGTCGCAGTGAGGAAGTCCATGGAGATTTGACTGGGCACCTGGGAATTCTTGTCAACAATGACAAGCAAGCGTCGAACGCTTGTTGGTACCGGTTCTTCCGAAACCGGATCTGCATACTTGCATTTCACTTGTAATTGCATCTGCTACAGGGTCTCGTCACCGCTCGAGTGGTTGAGCTATCGGGCTCACTTCTCAGCTTCATCTTCATCCTTCGTTTTCTATTATTGCGGCATCGTCTGTCCGGTTCTCATTTGGCGCATATACCGGCGGTCACTGCGGCACTATTTCTTTGGCTTCTTTTTTCATACAGCGGCATTTTTCCATTTCATCACCATGTTGTTTACCATGTAAATGGTAAAATGGCGGACGGTGTGACCTCAGCATTATTTCTTCTCGTATTCTTCCTTTTGATACCGTTCGAACAACTTACATCAACAAGCACCAGACACAACAGGAAGCGGTTTCGCAGATCGCATTCTACATCAATGCTGCCTCTGAGCAGCTGCATCGCAATCGAAACCTTCTCTGAAACGGGAAGCGCAAAGTCATATTTGACTTGACTGGGCCAGCACACCGGCGTGGGTATGCACGACAACCTCTTTGATCGACACTACACTCCTTGTGGACGTTCAATGGGTACACTTGGAACGTGAAGAGATAGGCTCGTTTTCTGTGCTGCTTAGACAGCAAGTAACGAACCATCTTCTTCATTTCCCCAGGCGGCAAACTTTACATTCTTTACCGACAGGAAAAAGTCCATACTGTTTATCATCCATGGGCATTCACCCTTCCACCAGGCTCTTCTCTCTCCGTCTACTCGAATTTTCTTCTGACCATCTATTGTCTGCTTCGCAAATGGAACTTGCGTGCATGTGGCAGATGGTATCAGTAAAACATGGGTGCTCAGGCTGCAGCGCTAGCTCTAGACATCCTTTCTCTTTATTTTGCAACGGCAGCGACGATAATGATTCAACAATCATGATATAAACTTACGAATGACGCGGGCTGTCTATTCTTGGGGTGGTTTGAGCCACCTGATGGACTGAATCTGGTAAGAGGGTTTCATGAAGAGGGCGTGGAACTTGAACCTACATGTACGGCACAGCTGCCACACGGCGCTATGCTGGGACTTGTGTGGGATCTGTTCTTTAATCTCGTCGCGATTTTCTTTTCCGATTCTGGGTCGCATCACATCATGGATACAAAGGAGTTGGGAAGCTTTAGCATTGGTTGGGTTGGGTGTTTACTCTGGATGGGAGACAAAGGGGCGTTTTCTATCCTACTCGGCATATTAGTACTCGTTGCATACCCATTCTTTCACATACATTATGATACGCCGTGCCCATCGGTCTTGTCTGTGTACAGACCATGGCGCGGTTACAACTCTGTCCAACTACACATAAACCATTTGGCTGGAGAGCTCTGTTATCACTGTCGACTTTCTTCTTTGTGGGGGGTGGAGATGCGAGAAAGATGGGGTTTCACTGGCTATGATGATGTTTGGTGTTGGCAGATAGGGTTTGGCATTATTATCTTTTCTTCATTAGCAGGGGAACTGGGGAGTTAGGGAACAGCGAAATGTGAAGAGCGGAAAGGAATGGAAACCTGCTGGATGATACCCTGCTCAATTATTAGATATGCATAAATTATCATGCAGGTAAACGAATTATATTAGTAGTTGCCCATAACAATGGAAGAGCGTTGTCGCCATTTATGGTCGTAGTGACTGAGGTTGATGAGGTTTGCGATGTTACAGCATAGAAAGCAATGTTGTGAGTCTGGTAAGGCAGTCGTGGAAGTGAATAAAGCGTACATACAACATAACATGTGATAAGATGACTTCGCTCAAAGTGAGCACATTCATTCACACAAAACATCCGTCCGGTTCGATACTACGCCACCCACACACACTTGCCCTACCTTTCAATGGGCGTGCTTAGTCGTTCGGTAGCTCATCTACTGCCGAAGAACGAACGACGGGAGCTCGCATTCGTAACCCCTCATTTGTACCTAGGCATTGGGTAGGTAGGTAGTCGGACTCGTTCAAAACCGGGTCCTAAACTGGTCTCTTATTCTTCTCCCTTTTCTTGCTCTACCTTTTAATACCAACACCAGCATCAACACCAACACCAAGCAAGAAACCCCTAACCATAACTGACTGAAGACATGAACATCATCATAACAGGCGGCGCCTCAGGAATAGGCCTCGCTTTAACCCGGCACTTTGCTTCCTTGCCTCCTTCTTCCACTCTCCCATCTTCTTCTGCTCCCCGCTCTGCTTCCCCCTCTGCTTCCCCCTCTGCTTCCCAACAAGAGGTGTCTCAACACCGTCACCGCATCGTAATCCTCGACATCAACTCCCACCAAGGTCCCTCAATCGCCGCCTCCATTGCCGCCGAGTTTCCGAAGACATGTGAAGAAGTAAAATTTGTCAAGTGTGATGTGTCTATTTGGGAGGAGCAGGCGAGGGCGTTTAGGGAGGTGATGCAGTCAGTGTTTAGGGGAAGGTTGGATTTGGTGGTTGCTAATGCCGGGATTGGAAGAGGACCAGGGGGCAAAGTGGTTGAGGATTTTAGGGATGTTGAGGGTGAGGACGGTGAGGGTGGCGAGGGCCCAGAGAAACCGGGATTGAGAGTGTTGGAGGTTAATCTTCTGGGGGTTATTTATTGTAAGTTTTTGTTTTCACTCTTTGGATGGAGGGTGTTGTATCTGTTATGGTTCCCTGTGTCCAGTGCCTGGACCGTGATACCCGAGTTGGACGGCCATGTCGGGGAAACGGAAATGCTAAACTCCCTACTCGTATACAAAAAAAAACAGCCGTCAAACTGGCGAGTCACTACATGAACAGAAACCCCCCTCCTGCTGCGGCTTCTTCTGCGGGATCATCAAAACCAAGAAGAAGAGGGTCAATAATCTGCACCGCCTCCAACGCCGGTCTTTACCCATTCCCCATATCGCCGTTATACGCGGCCTCGAAGGCGGGCGTGATCGCGCTGGTCCGTTCCGCGGCGAGGGTTTTGGCGAGAGGGCACATCCACATCAATGCTTTGGCGCCTGCTACTCTTGGTTTGTTGGCTATTCCCTTCCTTCCTTCCTTCATTCATTCATTTTTTCCCCTTTCTTTCTTTCGTTCCTTCTCTCTTTTCTTTCCTTCATTCTATTTTCGCCCCTCCGCATCAAATTTCTCTTATACTCATCTTACCAACTGACACAAAAACCCAGAAACGAACATAGCCCCCTCCAAAGAACTCTTCAAATCCATGACTATAACACCCATGGAAGTCCTGCTCCGCGGCGTCGACATGTTCCTTGCGGATCCGAGCCTGACGGGGCAAGTGGCAGAGATCCATGGGGATGGGACGGGGGCAGAAGATGGCGATGGCGGTGGCGGTGGCGGTGGCGTGACGATTCGTCCGCATCATGAGTTTGTGGATGAGGCTAGCGAGAGGAACATTGAGGCTTTTTGGTGTTTGGGATATGCTTGATTTTGTTGATGGAGAGGAAGGGGAGCGTGCTCCGAGTGGATGTTGCGACTCTTGATAGGTGCGGCAGGAACGACCAGAGGGAAGTCAGATATTTGGGAGAGCCTCTCCGGTTCAGCCTCCTTGCTATTCCAAAAGCCATTTGCCACGATCTGAGCTAACAGTCAACTACCAAACTGCCAAACTGCCTCCCATTGCCATGCTCACTGATTCAACATAATCCATCTGGAACGTATGCCGCCAGTGCAAAGGTCAAAACTGAATATAACCACGTGAAAGAACCACGCCAAATTGAAGCTCAAGAATGCATAAATGCAACACACAAACGACCTAACCAAAACCAACTATGATATATGTATATTAAGGCACATCCAAGAAAAACAGACACAAGGTCAAGCAAGCAGCCAATTTCTTAACGCTCCAGCTCCTGTCAACCAACAAACCAACCAACCATTCCTACTCAAACCAACCTGTCCATGCCATTCATCAATCCTTGTCCTTCCCTTTTCCCTTCCCATGTTTGAAATATCCATCCCTAGCTCGTGCCACTTTGATGTAAAATCTACACTATGCAGGCCTTTCGTTTATTGACCCAACACATACAAAAAAAAAAAAAAAAAAAGAAAAGAAAACTATCATGACATACGTATACGAATCATGAGTGTATATATATATCTGGTATGATCCGAAGTTTGCAAATCTCTGATAAGATTGCTCCATTTTCTCTCTGACCGCGTGGGCCTCAAACGTGTTTCCATCATCAGTTCCGGGAATGTCGGTTGCCCGTCTTTCCCTCATATTCCAAACACTTTTTCTTTGTTATCGAAGCCCAGATAACGTATAGTAGCTGCGAATCGAGACAGCGGTCATGACATAGGCCGCCGAGATTATTGGTGTAATCAATATCGTCTTTTGGTCCTTCCGTCGGTGATGATATGCGTTGTTACTCTTACAGCTGCTCCTGCTGCGGCTGCGGTTTTTGCATTTGCTGCCGCTGTTGCAGCCACCTTTGCATCTCTACATGATATTGTCGTTGTTGCGAGGCGTAATGCTGCTGCTGCTGGCGTTGTTGCTGCCATTCCCGCGGTCCATGCAACTCATGGAACTCACGAAGCTCCTTGTGTAACCGTTGTCTCTGAGAGGGTAGACTCGTACTATGTTGCTGTTGTTGTTGTTGTTGCTGTCCCTGCCCTTGAGTCTGACTGCGGCCTTGACCTTGCGGTTGAGGTTGCTGTGGGTCAGTATGGCCACCGGCTTCCACCGCAGGCAACGACAGATTTGACAATGATGAGTTATAAGAGTTCGACGATGTAGTCAACGGGTCGAGTGGTTCCTACACACTTAAGACCTGTTGATGTTCGCCCATCTCTTCTCTGATTGAGGTCATCTCCATTCCGCTTCCACGGAAACCGCTTCCGCCTTCCAGGAGTGGCTGGCTTTGCGGAGGGTTGAACTGATGCTGCTGCTGATGCTGCTGATGCTGCTTATGCTGCTGTATACGCTGCATGGCCTGGGCGTTGAGGTGTGTTCCCTGCAGATGAGGCGGCAGATGTTGGGTCGGTGAGCCGCCACTGGGACCTGTCGCAGGAGGGCCCAGGGCGCTGACGGTTGATGCAGCAGAGTTGGCCGAAGTACCTATAGTGGTACTACGAACTGCACTAGTGCTCGATGCGACTGCTGGTCCGCTGTCCGTTGTGACCGTACCGGGTGGAGTGGTACTACTTCCTCGGAGAGAGGGTGAGTTCTGGGTAGTGGTGGTAGACTGCGAATATTTGCTGACTTCTCGATGAAGGGGCGACGAGTGACTAGGTGAATTGCTCTTCTTGCTCACCGAATCACCATTCCCACCTCGGGATGAGGTACGAGGCGATACGCGCCCAGTCTATCCGTTTTCCAATGTCAGTAACGTGGGGGCGAACAAATTCAAAAGAGAATTGATAGCTTACCTGTTTTGCCCATCTCAGCCCGCAACTGTTGCATAAATCTCGGTTCCCACTTGGCCCACGACGCCATTCGGGCGTGTTCCTCGTATGGCAATTTGCACAGTCCCTCACCATGTTACCTCCTCCCTTTCTTCTTTTTCGCTTTTTCTTGTTGGACAAAAGCTGCGCCAGCTCTTCGGCCAACATGCGGTTCACCTTCTCCATTTGCCTCAGCTCATACTGCCAGCTGGTGCAACGCGTTGTCTTGAGTTCGTCAAATATGTTATCGGCGTCCAAAGCTGTATCCTGGCGGGGTGCTGCACTGCTACGCGCTGAGACCATGGCCCCCGTGCTATCGCTGCTTCCCGATTTCGACATCCCGCCCATCAGAGTGTTACTATCACTGTCGGCCTGGACCCCTTGCATTGCCGACAAAGGAACACCGCCCGGAGACATACTCTTGACCGCTACGGTCGCGGGAGCTAATGCCCTTGATGACGCCTTCAACAGCTTTGTTTGCGCCAACAAGAACGTTGGCCTCTGACCCTCACCACCATCTCCGGGGTAGAATGTTGTATAGGCCTGGAGCACCTGGCCACGCTTGTTTTGCACCTCATGCTTGCAGCTCACGATCTTGCCCTTTCTGGCTTTCTCTATCGTCCTCCCAAACTCGGCTCTGGACTCCTTGCGCATAAGATCCTGCATGCTGGTACCTTGGAGGTTCTCCGGGAGCAAATCCAGGAGCGACCGGACATTCGATGAAACGAACAAAAACATGCCCGATGTCGAGACCTTGGTCCAAATTTCGCTGTCACCGATACCGCCGTTGAGTTCGAGATCCTTTCTGCGCAGAGCGAAAACGGGGCGTTTTCTCCCCACAAGAATGATACACTTGCGACCCTTGCCCTGTTCGTTAAACAGTGTTCCGTAGCTTTCAAACCAGGTATAACCGCTGTTCTTTCTCCGAATTCTGAAGACTATATTGACTGGAGTATGTTGCTGGGCCTCTTTCAGCTCCCTCGTCACCGGCACAATGTCTGACGGGTGGCAAATCGAGGACAGCGAGCTCCCAACAAGGTCACTGGCATCGTACTCCAACACTTTTTTGCAGGCCGGAGATAGGTATAAGAAGAGACCCTTGAGCGACAACACGTGGACAACATCGTCTGCGTTCTCCAAAAGCATCTTATCCCAGGATTGCTTGTGCCAGTCGGATGCAACACCCTTTGAATTACATTGCTGCAAAAGTGTCGAGACATCATCAACGCCCAAAGTCTGGCCGTCAGCAGGCTCCAGTTGCTTCTGAGTAGGTGGCGTCCAGATGTACTGCCCGATATCGCTGTGGGTATAGTTGACCTGCATGGGCCCATTTCCTTCCTGGCCGATTATGGCATCGGGGCATTCCACGAGGTCGATCTGAAATCCAATGAAATAACGGATTTCATCGGTATCCCAAGGAATGGGGATCATGGTCAATAGATTCAGGAAAGGCTTGCCGCCCTTCCGATAATTGATCAGACTCTGCTGAATTTCCTGGCCGGCCGCGATTGTATTCTTAAGCGTATATACGGCGTTGTTTTCGACAAATTCGCGCCTGGTGCCAGCCTCCACATTGCCGTCGGGGGCCTGCAAGAAGCGGCAGTTCCGCCCGACAATCTCGTGGCGACTATAGCCCGTAAGATTCTGGAAGTTATCGGACACATAAATGATGGGGCAGTCGTTGAGTGTTACATCACAGACGACAAACGCACAAGACATGTCCACGGCGCCGAGCTTAAGCTTTGGGTCCTTCCTGGACGCCACATACCACAGCGCCCTCAGCATGTCGAAACCGCTTTTGGAGTATATGCTCTTTGCCTGGGACGCTGCTCCACCTGACGGCGTCGAGGTCGATGGCGCTGGGGTGGGGGCATTGGTGACACTCGGCGGTGGCGGCGGCCCAATTTGTATTGTTCGTGTTGTTGCGGATAAGGACGGAGACTGGAAGGTCGTCGCCGGCGTGCTTGCCGCATCCTGTGGGACAGGTGTAGCCATGCCTTGTGCGAAGTTGCTAACACCCTGAGTCATTGCAGGGGTCATGGCGGGGGTCATGGCCGGAGTCAAACCGCCCATTTTTTGCTGGGCCTGGTGAGAGGTGTTGGCATCGTCAGCTCCACCAAAACCCTGCTCTACGGTCATCATCTCGTCATCCTGCTTGTTGAGCCCAGGGGTGGGATGAACGCTGGCTGCGCTGACGGGGCCACTTTCCAGATTCATGTCCATGGAGAAGTCGGTGCTTATGGTGTCCAGTCCGGTCGAAGAATAGGGGGTCTCGATCGGGGGAGAGTGGTACATGTTGAGGTTGGGGTAAGTCATCATGTTACCCATGACATTGGGCGACATGTGCGAGTATCCACCGGTGTGGTCCGACATGGCCATGATGTTCTGCCCTGCATACGGGCCCGAGTGCCCCGGCATGCCCATGGTGCCAGTCATGTCCCCGTAATTTCCTGTCATATTATCGAGTTGGTAGTACGAGAAACCATCGTTGGGGTTCGCGTAATCAAGCATGGACAGCCTCCTATCCTGGCCCCCATAGGGTTGGGGGACACTCCGCCTTCCATGCATTTCGTCGACGTTCTGCTGGATAATTTCGTCAAGAGAGTCGCTTCCTCCTGACATAGTTACATCTGAAGCGTGAATGGGGTTGTTTCCTTGACTCGTAGTTGTAGGTGTATTCATCATGCCGGCGTTGCGATGTTGATTGGTATTTTGTTGCTGGTGTTGCTGCTGCTGCTGGTGCATTTGATGCTGAAGCTCCTCAGGAGACAGCGGGGAACCGTAGTAGTTGTTCATGGTGGCTGCATTGGTCGCCCAAAGCGATTCGTTCTGGGTTGACAAAACAAATAACCTCCTAGGTATGAAGCTCTCTTTGAAATTTGGTCGTAGGGTAGGTATGCTAGAAAGTGGTGCGCCAGGAAGGGCCGGGCCGGAGAATCACAGTAAGGAACTGTGGGTGTCGTCGTGTCGTTGCTGCATCGATCAAGCCGTTCTGATACTGGTACCTGCTTGTCGGTATGAAGCTGTCATTCAAGCAGGCGGGGAAGAAGCTCAGACGTGGAGACGCAGACGGAACGGGAGGTGGGACGGAACGTGCGATGTAGTGTGGCGGCGGACCCGAGAATGGGTTTGGAGTTTGTTTGGCTGTCGGAAAGAACAATGTATCCGTGTCCGTGTCCGTGTTCAAGGCTCCGCCAGTGCGAGGATATTGGTTGTCTAGGTGACCAGGCAGCGGTTAGCTGTGATGCGATGGCCACCATGAGAGAATGAAAGTAAAGGCCTTGGCAGGGGAAGTGAACTGTGACTCGGGGTAAACAAGGACGAAGCAGCGCAGGGTGACTGGGAATGTGAAGGAAACAACCGGCATGCGGGCACGCGGTGCAGTGTGTGGTGATTTGGGTAGACGGAGCAGAGACGGGCGATCGAGTGTTACACGTACAGTGTGCTCGCCCGTGGCCTTGGCTTGGACCCAACGATGGAAGCCCACTCGAGCGACCGAGGGGATCACCTCAGCTTCTTCTAGGTACGCGACGGGGATGCGACGAGGAGACGAGATGACCAGACGCCGGCGGATCGCGGAAGCAAGCGCGCACGCTGCAGAGTGCAGAGGGGACACACGTGGAGTGCGTACGTACTGTGGGAGGACCCTGAGCGAGCGTAGAAGGGGAAATAGATAATGGAGACTTATGCTGCACCGATAACTGGAAGGAGAGGAGCGCAAAACAATGTAATAGACTTGGAGGCTGAGGAGGGGGGTGGCCCAGGTGGCTTGCAACAAGCCCGGTATGAACTAAGCGTGGCAACTCTAGACAAGGGCCGGAAATGGGTGAAGAAGTACTATCTAGCTGAATGGCCACCAGGATAGATGCTGACGGGTGATCCGGTGAGGTGATATGGGCGTATGTGATGTGGTAGTGTATAGTGGGTGCCTCCGGGATGGATGGGATGTGGTGGTTCTCGGCTGGCAGCTTCACAACGGAACGTGGAGAAAAAGAGAGTCGAACATACGGGATGGGAAAGTGGAAGAGGGGATGGAGGAATCGGAATCCCGATCTGCCCTAACAGTAAAGACGATGGAAGCCCTCCGGCCGTGTGTTTTGACAGGACTCGGGCTTGATTGGTGGTCAAGAGACGGGACGGTCGACGAGTGACGCTGCGTCTATCGAACGGCGCGTGTTCCGAGGGCTGTGAGAGGTGAGAGGCGAAAGAGAGACGGAGCTCAGTCGGTATGGCCTGGGACTGCTTGTGGTAGTTGATTCTGCCCTAGCTGGAGCGGAGCGCGTGAGAGAAGCCCCCGGGTCGTATGTCGAGTCAAACAGAGGGTATGAGGTTGCCCAAGGAATGGGTCGGGTATTACAAGGACGATGTTTTTGGGAAAACAATTCGACGCAGGCTGGACTATGTGTGATGCAATGGGCGGGTGGCCGCATCCACGTCTTACACACAAGTGCCTTTGAACTCCAGAGTGAGGAACTGCAGTCGGCCGTTGGTCCTGCGACGCTTCCGGATTAGCCACACTTCAGAGAGAATAGGGCGGGGCCCCTTTGCACCTTTCTCCTCTTAGCGGCTGACGAACGGCGAAAGGCTCAGGAAGCTCGCAGACACCACGAGCGAGACGCAGAGGTCGGCAGATATTGCGCGCCCCTCTTTTTTTGAGAAGTCTTGGCAGCCACCAGTCACCACCACTGCTCGCGGTCCAGAGCATCACAGGGCCTGCCAATCCCGCACCACTGCCCCCCGCGGCCCCCGGGTCTCCCTACCCACATTGGTCCTCGAGGGGGGTGTCCGATATTTACCTAATCCACCCCATGCCCCATCTCCAGCCGCCATTTTTGGTTCCAAAATGAGGGCATTGCAATGTGTGCTGCCCTGCCCTGTTTTCGACCGTCGCCCATGACCCCGGCCCGTCATTTCGGGGTCCCGGACTCTTCGCCGGTCGGCGCGCCCCGTCCATGTCGTCGCCAATTTGTTGGGTCAGGATGATATGCAGGCTACAGAAACAGGGAAACATGTCATGACCTCCATGAACTCGTCCAGCACTTCGCGACAGCACAACCTCCCAAATCTCATCCGCATTAGGAAAAGGACCCTGAGAAATGTTGAGAACCGCATCCAAGAAAACGGTAACCCTCGCTCCGGGATCATCCCGCTCCAGTCTGCAATCATGCAATGCGAATGTAAATAAACCCTTCCCAAACCATCGGGGTACATAACACCTTACCTAAAGACCTGGCAGCATAGCTGGCGAAGGCCCCGCGAAGCCGACGTCAAGTCGTTATACCAATCGTCTTCCTCCCCCGAAACGGCGTCTCTTAACATATTTCGACATAAAACGCGATCGGCGACAGAAGCCTCAGCACAAGGCATCCGAAAAGCACATAAAAATGAAGAAAAACATGAAGCCCATTTTCCCCTTCCTGGGATCCTGGCTCCATGACTTTGTCCATGTTCATGACACACCCGGGCTATCGGATATTGACCGTGACGTTGACTCCACAGCAATGATGCTCCCTTGCTTTTTTGTCGGCCACAAGCTTTACTGTACCCTGGCATTGCCCTGCCTGGCGAGGAAGCGCCAGCGAGCCAACCAGCTGGAATTTTCCAGCAGCAACGCTGCACCCCGAACTTTTTCGGGGGACTGACTAGTCGCATCCTGAAAACGGACGGGGGCGTGTGTGCACGAGAAAGTCGAAAACGTGAGGCCCCTCTTTAGCAAAAAGAGGTGACTCTCGTAACGAAGGGGTCCCGTCTTTTTCTCTCACACTTGCAACAGAACCACGAGAACTTGGACCCCTCCCCACCGTCGCAACCGATCCCCAGAACCCTAGCATGGAAACCGCGATCGCGCTATGCTCATTGGTCTACACTCCTGTTCTTCGTGTGCTTACATATACGAAAATATCCTCTTTTTCGTTCATTTTGCCTGCTTTTCAGTTTTCACAGCATCTTCGCACTAACATCTCGGACTGAGTGCTTAGCAACCAACACGAACCTGCAACCCAAAACTGCCACCGTAGCAAAACATCCGTTTTAATGAAAACCGATTGTTTCAAGTATAGTCAAAGCACGAAACGGAAATAACAGCCCGACTCACTCTTGAATTTCAAACAAGCATGGCGGAACAGACTTCATCAATTGTTATGTGACGAGACACACCTTGCGCACACCGTCCACTAGCCCAAAGTGAGAGCTTGTCTCGGTCAAGAACGACCCTTGATTCCACAACGCATGTTGCTCCTCTTGCATCCACCTTTTCCCAAATCCGCCATGGGATTTTCCTCCGGCTTATAAATCCGAACAAAACTCTACGCATGAAATTCCCACGTAAACCGCGAAGCTCACGACTCACAAGACATACAATTCAGCAAGAGGAATTCAAATGATTCGCTTCTCCATTCTTAAGGGGAGCGTTCGCAGCAGGCCAGTACCTAGGCGAAGACGGGAGCCCTGACGAGTAAGTTCTTGTAGGATGGTACCTACTCAGCCTCTCCGAAATCACCCCGATGATCTCCCGTCCCCTCCCCTCCCTCCCTCCCCGTCGAAACTAACAATGGGTGATGCCCAAAAGCATTTCAAAATATGGGATTCTCTCCCGATTCGCATGTCAGCGATCGATTTCCCCATCTGCTCGTCACCGCACTCTTTTTTTCGGATTTGAAATGCAAATCCAAAAAAGAAGGAAAAAAGAAAAAAGAGACAATAGACACGTGTACACCGTCGATCTCTCTCATCCTTGTGATTGAAAACAGCACTCAAGCAGGACAGACCTCCAGAGCCCCTGATTGACTCCTTTCGTCTCTCTTTGCCCTTTTGACCCTCTTGACTCTCTTCTTCTCGACCATCCTGACCCTCTTTCGACCCTCTCTCTTTCTGCCCTGCCCGCCTCAACCTACCATTTGCCTCTCCCTAAAAACTCCGTGCACATCTGATGGACGGATCATTTTCCGCTGCGCCCAGTTCGTCCAGTTTGTCCAGTTCCCGTCCTTCTTTTCACTCCTCGAGACTTAGTCTCTGACTCCCTCCTCCGTCACAGAACTGCCGCCCAAGACTACTGTAAAAAAGGCACATTATGAACCCCCGACGGCTCAGGGTGGCGGGCAACAAGGGACTTTTGTGAGAACCTACCAATCGGCAACTAAACAATGCTAAACAAGTGCTCCACCAAATGACGTCGATTGTCGCACATTCGAATATCCCCAAATAGACTATAGATTCGCTGTCCCCTGACGATTCTGATACCGTGATAGACACTGATTACACTACGGCAAGACTTGTTGAACATCGGACGGGAATACCTTACTGGTAGCGCGGTACAGACATACACACTTGCACACACAATGTAGAGACAGGTATGGTATGGATGGTATGGTAATCATGCCAATCATGGCAGATTTGTATGCATCCATTCCGCCCAGGACGGGACCCAAGGTTTGGGGATGGGTGGGTTGGACCCAAGACCCCTGAATAGCCTCCATCTGGGATCGAGGGTATCTCGGTATGTACAATGCCTATACTGCAGATACCCGCCGGTATGCGGATCTTCTATCAACTCCATTGTATCCAAGAACCCTCGAGTACTCTATGGCTTTTCCAACAAGTGACGCAAAGCACATATGATCATGTAGCAGACCCTCTGATCCCTACTGTCTCCTAAACAAAAGGCAGTATAACGATGGATGTCGCATATCGTAGTGCTTTACAAGTTTTTGGGTCTTTTATGTGTGAAATAAATCGGTACGCGCGCCGGAGGGACGTTATGGTGTGCATGGTATCTCCATCAAATTCAGATTTCCGCTTCGACTCCTCTTGCCTTCTTTTCCTACATGACCAAGGCCATCAACGGCCTGATTGCGTGCTCAAGTATTTCTCCACGCTCTCAACATGATTCCCTTACCGATTCCTGTCAATTCCTTCTCGTTCAATGCCATCTATATCCTGATTTCAAGTATCAATCACCCTCTTAACTCGAGGTTTGCTTTTCCTTCTTCTACGTCCATCAGAGATATCATCTCCCTTCCAAGCCCACTACCCCAGACACCCTCTAACTGCTAAACCGCTCCCGAATCAACTGCTGAGATTCGGGGCCAAATTGCTGCAGTACGGGGTCGGGCGAAGTACCGGTTGCTTGCAACAGGTTCTTGACAGCGGCAATCACGCGCGCGAGAGTCTGTCCGCTCAAAACGTCCACCTCAAGCGCCTGTGCGACATAGTAGAAAGCCTTGGCGGGTTGCGAAACAACGACAGGATGTTGCCTATTTGCGGGTCAGTAATTTCCATGTCGCCATGTCAGGACAAGAGACTTACTTTTCAATGAGCTGGGTCATGAAGGCATAGGCATAGGGCGCCGCCTCCTCGTCGTTCAAGACCGGCAGTGTCTCAAACCACTGTGTCGCAACCTGGTCGGGGTTGGCGACTTGAGAAGAGTTGAAGTGCAGGATCTTGGCGATGGCAGCGCAGGCATTCTCCGTAGCATAGACGTTGTCCTCGTTGCGCGCATCTGGGATCTGCGTAGCCTTGAAGAGAACTTCGACGGCTTGGCCCACCAACGGCGCCCAAGCCTGGCCGCCATGGTGGGCAGCCACACCAATGCCATACGCAGCCGCTTGACGAATAGCGGGGGAGGCATCCTGGCAGCCGAGAAGCAGAGGCTCCGAGATGTACTGGGCATAGTGAATGCTCTCAGCGCCACAGTATTCTAGAACATCATCCATGATGCACAATCCCCACTGTCGCTGCGTGGTGTCTTTCGAGCTCAGGAAACTGCTGTAGGTGGGAAGCAGGCGGCTCCACGCGCTCAAAAAGCTTGCGCCGTGATACTTGAAAACGGCATGGAACGCCTTGTTCATGTCCGAAAGGAGAGTCTGATCGTCCTCAATGGCCATCTGCATCTCTTCCGACTCGTCCTCGCCATCTTCACCTCCTTGTTCCTCTTCACGAGCGGCTGCCCGATCCTTGTAATCCTCAAGAGTGGAGTGGACACCGTCGATGAAGCGGCCCATGTGCGTCTCATCAAGGCAGGCAGTGCCGATAACCTCGATGGACTCATAGAAGCATTGATACATCTCCGCGAGCGTATCAATGGCAGGCTCGGCGCTAAGAACGTCGAGGAGTTGAACGACGGTGCTGGTCCACAATCCCTTGAGCTCGTTGGAGCCGGGGCCGTACTGCTTCTTGTACGAAATGAGCAATTGCGGAACAAGCTTCGCAGACATGTACCTAACAGGATCGTGGAAAAAGAAGGCCAGACCAGGAAGAGCAATCTTCTCCATGATGTCTGCGACATAAGGCGCAAAGTCACCCTCAAGGACCTGAGCGTACACCACGAGCAGCTCGATGGCCATGTTCTTGTCATCCATGGTGCTGGTACGGATACCAATAGTCTTGCCACGGAGCGGGACAAGCTCCCATCCTTCCTCGGTCTGTAGCTGCTCAATCTGCTCGTCGTCTTCCAAAAGCTGGATATCGGCCTTAGCGCTAGCGAGCTCGAGGAGTGGCGGCATAACCTCGGGCAGGTAGGGAAGGAAATCTCTACCCAGCACACGGCACATTCTTCCCCAGCAGTGCATGAGGTACTGGGCCTGAGGATCGTCGGGGTCGGTGATGTTTTGCTGGATGCTGGCCAAAAGCTGCACCAGTGCCATGGCATCGGCGCCAAGACGCTCCTTTCCAACCGCAAGGGCGATCAGGGTGGCGCACTCCATCGCCTTTGCACGGAGGAGGCGGACCTCCTTCTCATTCTCGCGCTGCAAAACGCCCATCAACAAGGGCATGAGAGTATCATAGTACTTGGCAAATGCCTGCTCTGCGGCGTCAGCAATGGTGGCGATGGTGGACAAAGCCTGCTCTTGAACGTAACGCTTTTCATTCTGAAGAAGCTGGAACAAGTGCGACAAGAGGTTGTCGAGATAAGGCTCAAGGACGCTCTTGTCGGCCTCCTCGCAGAAGTTAACGAGCGCCGCAGCAGCGTGTGACTTGACCCGTGCCTCGGGGGCGTTAAGGACAGGCACAATGGCCGAGAGTACAATGTCGTAGTACTGCTTCTGCATCGTAGGAGCAAAGTCGGTACTCATCTGGCCGAGGGCATTGCAGCCAGCCCAACGGACGCGCGGATGGGGGTCCTTGAGAGCCGGGACAACCAGGTCAAGGACCTGCCTCAGTTCACCAATCATTTCCTCGCGGCAGCCTTCCGAAATGGCGGAAAGAGCCATCAAAGCAGCGTGGCGGTCTCTCCAAGCCGGAGAGTTCATCATGCTAGGCAACCAGCCAAAGATGGGGCTAAGAATAGTGGCACCTCCGAGCTTGTTGGCCAGACGATCGAGACACTGCTCACCCGCGACATGGTTGGAGTCGCTCTCGTCGGTGTCGAGCTGCATAAACGCCATTAGCAAATAGCCAACGTGAGAACCCGCAAAAGTTACAAGTCACCCAACAACTTACATCGTCGCAGCTAAGCCATTCGGCCGCGTCATCGTCATCCTCACCAAGATCCGTCATCAGGCTCAGGCACTGCGTGATCATGTCCTTGGTGTAAGAAGCATCCTTCTTGCACATGGACGGAGCGTAGTCGGCAAAGGTGGCCATAAGTTCCAGCGCATTTTGTCGGCAGAGGTCTGTGAGCTCCTTGTCTTGAATGACCGAAATGCTGAATCCAACAAGGGTCGAGAAGACGGTCTTGAACATTTTGGGGGAACTTTCGGCCAAGTCGATGAGAGCGATGAGGGCCTGGCTAAGGTCGTCCGAATCCTGGGAATCTTTGATAGGGGGAAGGATGTTCAGGAGCTGAGGGAGAAGTTCAAAGTACTTCGCCTGGTTCTTCTTTCCTAGGCTGCGGAAGAAGGCCGCAAAAGCTTCCATAGCAGCAAGCCTGACTGCGACCGACTCGTCCGTGAAGGCCTTGGCGAAGGCCATAGCTACGGCATCCTGATGTTGTTTCTCAATGATGCTAGGAGTAGCGTGGAAAATACGGAAGGCCGTCTCGCGCTTGCCAGCATCGGGTGCTTGGCTGAGGTTGAAGAGAGTCTGAAGTAGTTCTGGCCAATTTTGGTCATTGTCATAATATTGCCTAGCAACCTCGGCGACCGCATCACCAATCTTGTTGCGAACATTTCTGTCTGTCTCGGCAAGGATGGCCTCGAGAATCTTGGTGCGGACAGCAACAGCCTCATTGTTATCAAGGGAAAGGAACATGTCGGTAGCAGCCTCGGAGGTCGGGGTGGCCTTGCGAGTCTTGAGCGTTATCCGGCGGAAAATAACGGCGGCAAAAGAACGGACCTGCAAGGTAGAAGAGAGAGTGTGAGTCTTTGTGAGCAGCGACACGCTGAGGCGACAGGTCTAAGCAGAACAGGAGCGCAAGAAGTCATACCGAAGCGTCGCTTGATCCGGCAATCTGCTCGGCCAAGCCCATCAAGAGGAGGCCGGGCCGGGAGCTGGTCCAGTTGTTTTGCAAGTGCTCCTCAGCCTGAGAGCGAATGCTGTTGTCGGCCGACTGAAGAGCCTGGAGAAGCTGGCTCAGCTCGGCCGTGACATCGGCGGGAAGGACCGACATGATGAATGATGTTTGTTGCGAAGCAAGGTCCTAGTTGTGTCTAGTTGGTGCCGTGGGGTCGGGGAGCAGAAGAGTGAATCGCAAGCACACTGCACTCCTTACACACAATGTGCGACCCTGGGTTATCGTCGGCCGGTGGGCTCTGGAAGAGGTGGGATGTGGTTAACGATGATGGTCCAACAACATCAGAACTCTCGCCGAAATCTAATACGGAGTGAGGACTGGGAGAAAGGCGGACCAGGGAGGACGGACTTGAGGTGGACACGGCAACGGTGCGGATGGAGAAGTAACTCAAATGCCAAGTCGATGATGGATTGACGACAACGGAGAGCAGGCGTCGACGGTGGCTGTTAATAGAACCGAGACTTGAATGAATTCAAGTCGCGATAAAGGACGCGTCCGGAACTCGACTTTGCTCCAGTCAAAGGTGGATTTGGATTGTCGAGGATTCGTGATTGATGGCTCTGGACTGGCTCGAAAGGGTCGAGGGGAATGGTGGGCGCAGGAGGGGGGATGGACCGTATGAGAATGGACAATATTTTTTTTGATTGGGTCTGGCCAACCCGAGCGCATCGATGGAGGGGGCCGAGGGGCACACTGTAGCATACACTACAAGTACCTCTCGGCATAGCGTAGGGCAGGCAGACATTCCACTTCACCCCAATTAAGCGCCCAGGTTCCCGCCGCTGAGTCGCTAACATTCCGTTAGAGTGCAGCGCTGTTTGCTATGTGATCGCCCAGTGAATGGCTATCAAGTGGCTACCAGGAGTCCCGTCTGCTAAAACTACGGAGTGGGGCAGTGGCATCTTGTGTCCATCCGGCTCAGGCCTTCTTTCTCAAGCTCCAGGGCGGCCCCAGCTTCCACAACTTGTGTGCCCGGGCTTCCACGGGGCAGGGTGTCTTTTGATGATCATGATCAACGGCAAGGGAAGCAGGAGATGACGGCCCAGAGATGGAGGTGACAAAAAATGGTGAATCGAACCCGAGCCCAGATGCCCGCTTGGTAAAGTGATGGATAAAATCCTAAAAATCGTGCAGGCTGCCTTCAGTTCGCAGCTACCTAGAGTAGGTTGGGTGACAGCCTCAGCCCTGCTCTGACCTTATCGCCGTACATACACCAAGTACCCTACCATATTCGCAGGCCTTAGTGTGGGAGCAGCAGGACTATCAAGAATGAGGGGAGGCTAGTGCTTCCCGCGCATAGGCTAGACAGGGGCAACCCCGCACCATCACGTTAAGGTATGCTCAAGATAACGTGCCGCGGCTGGACCATCGTCATTGCTCTCCCGGCGTTTCTGGGACTCAAGAATCAGGCAGACGTTGCCATAGGTTCCTGTTGCTATTGCCGCCTGCTCTCGACTGGTCAATGCTTTGCTTCGTCAGTTTCGTTTTCAGTTGTAACAACCCGATCTGAATCTTCTCTCTCGTTTCGGTTTGGACTCTTTTCACTGTCACTCCATACACTCCGAGTCTCCTGCCAGACACTTCGGATACACTACCATTACCCGTGCCACACACTCGGTCGCGCAAAGACGGAGGCGGCGACGATCCCAAAATTGCAGACAAGCTCAAACGCTACGTACATACAAAGCATATACCTTCCGAACAGCGGAACCGACTACGACGGCAGCGGTCACCTTGAACCTTGGCAAAGATACCAGTAGTGGCTTCTGTCCGAGATTCGACCTGGTGTGAACCATCTCCAAGCTCTCTTCTTTCTTCGGTCTGATCCGCATCATCGCCGTGTCCGACGCGAGTGCCTCAGCTTACGTACATTGTTACCCGATAAACCCAGCAACAACAACAACAACAACAACAACACCAACAACACCAATAACACCAACAACACCAACAACACCATCACCACCACCACCACCACCACCACATCTCGGAAGCCTCGATGGAGTCCTCATCAGAAATCCCAAAATCGCCCTCGCCTGGCACGTCGGCCAGCGCCAACCCCGGCTTCCCGGTCTCTGACAATGTGCTGTCCGGTGCCTCGCTCCCGTCTCCTCCAGAACGCTCCAGCTCTCAAGGCGGCATCCCGTTGTCCAAAACAGCCAGCAATGTTTCCTCGCATTCGCATCGCCAGAGCTTCGCCGAGAATCAACGTCATCCGCCTCCCTCGCCGCGTACTCAGAGACACCCCTCCTTCACACAGCAAGCAATTCAAGACCTGATGAACCACCCACCGCCAAACCGCCATCAAAACCCTCGCTATGTCGGCCGCGATTGGCGGGACATTGCCATTGGCGAGTTATTGCAGCCGGATGAGGTTAAATGGGCGGAACTGGACACTAGCATCCAAGAGGCTACCAAGGTGCGACAGTATCTCTGTGCCAATCTTCATTGTTGGATTGGACCTTGCTGATATTGATCATTACTTACTATCCAGACCCTGTTTCAAAGTAGTCCGAACAATGTCGTTGTTGTCCGCCAGGATTCGTCCTCGAAGGAAGCCATTTCTACCTTCGACCACAGCGATCTCAATGCCTACCTTTTGGCCGTGGTAGGCCTCGCAAAGCCCGAAGAAGAACAGGTTGCTCTATATAGAGATATTTCGGTCAAAGCCCAGTCTCAGGAAGAGATCCCGTTACGCGACCTCCAACCCATCTTTCGCAAGGAGGAACTGGTGAAGCTCCCAGCCGAGTCCACCCTCGATAAAGCCATTGAAGTGTTTGGAGGTGGCATTCACCGCGTTCTGGTCACCAATAAGGACTCAGAAGTGGTGGGTATTCTGAGCCAGTTGCGCCTACTCGAGTTCTTCTGGAACGAGGCCGTCAACTTCCCCTTGATTGATCGTCTCTACACGATCCCGCTGCGTGATCTTCAAATTGGGACGCAGCAAATTATCGCCATCAAGTAAGGCTCCTCCGCTTTATGTACCTAAATTGTCCGGTGCCATGAAACTGTTTGGCTAACATCTCCTAGCGCTGACGCTCCTCTTGCGGATGCTCTGTTTCTCATGAGCTCCGAGGGCCTGACATCCGTCGCGGTTGTTGATAATGGCCACAACGTTGTGGGAAATATCTCCACCGTTGACGTGCGCCACCTAACCAACGCCAACAGTCTGCCCCTGCTCAAGGCCTCATGCATGCATTTCATCAGTGTTATCCTCTCCGAACGCGGTGTCGAGCATGGCCGTGACTCCTTCCCGGTTTTCTACGTCAACCCGTATTCTACCCTAGCTCACACGGTCGCAAAGCTGGTCGCGACGCAATCTCATCGTATGTGGGTGGTCGAGTCTGCTTCGCCGTCGCCTAGCGCCCCGGCTACGCCTTTACTACAGGCATCCAGCTTGCCTCCCCTCTCGACATTATCTCCTCCGGTTGCTTCGCCCGGAAGAACGGGCAGTCCTGCCCCTGGCTCGGCAACGGTTGTTGTTCCTCCACCAGGTGCCATCACAACGTCGACACCGCAGTCGCCGTCCACGCAAGGGCCATTCACCTCGGTTCCGGCTTCGGCGCTGCCGGGTGCTGGACTGTCAGGGCGGTTGACAGGTGTGGTGTCGTTGACGGATATCCTAAACTTGTTTGCAAAGTCAAGTGGCCTGAGGCCGTTGGATCCTAGTGAGCAACGGGCTAGGAGAAGACGGAGCTCGAGCTCTTCAATCCGACCCACGCTGGATATCGGGAGAGATAATGGAAGAGGAAGTGTTGATTCCCGAAGGTGATGTCCGGTATAAGCAGAAATCAAAGTTATACACATGGACAGGTTAAGGTAGAGTTGATAAATATCTTTCGGTAGCAGGAGGGTGCAGTCCATTCAAGGCAGCCTCGATATGCACGAAACAGAACAATGGATGGAAACAGAAGGGGATGTACAGTGCTGCTCAGTTGTGCTATCGTTCTACTACCTTCCCTGTGTTTATTTGGTATAGCATTCGTTGTGGGTGGTTAGTAAGATTGGGATGGTTGCTGTGTTCATTCTCTACACGGGGTTTCATATATGATCTCGGCCTCTCAAAGCTGCAAACTAAACCGAAATACAATATCTTACGACCATGAAGTGGTGCCATTATCGTGCTCATTCTTGCTAGGTAGTATGGTATTTCCATGACTTACACGTCGTAGACTAGCACGCCATTAACCTCAGGAGCAAAGAGCGAGCAGCCCTGCCGTAAGCTATGATCCCCCCCTTTTTACGTACGTCCGGGTATCCAAACACTGCTGCTCTGCCTCTCCCTCGGCCTCGACCTCGACCTGTATCCTCCTCTCCCCGGTTTTAGACCGCCTAAGCCTTAAAAGAACCACCACGTATTAAACGGAAATCGAAACAGGGTATCTATCTATCTCATGCATACCCAGGTTCCCTGATAACGCCCCCTTTCCTTTCTCCCCAACCAACATTTAATTACAGGAACAAAACAGTACTGGTACAGGTACAACAACCCTGTCCACGTTTGTGTGGGCTGAGGGGGTTAAGTTGCTAGATCTTGCTCCATCTTCTCTGAAGCGGTCGCAGGATGCCAAACGGTCAAGTAAGCACCCCATTTAATCGACTCCCATGCTCTGATTCCAATCGAACTTGGGATCGTCTTCTGGTATTCCATTCCTAGCACCGTCAAGCCTCAACCCATCGTCGGCCTTGGGAGCACCGATTCGTCGAGCTGTGGGCTCGTGAGGGCCATGTGTAGAATTCGAAGTGCTGCCGCCGTCGTCATTGTCGTGCTCGCCCTCCTCATCCGACTCCGGGAAGCTCCCCGCCATCTTCAAGCTCATCCCCCTTTCCCGCCCTCGCATGTGCGGGGGCAGATGGTCGTCATCATTAACAACATGAGAGACACTCCACTTTCTCCCGGATGAGAACGGCGCTGCTGCTGCTGGTGGTTTCCGTTGGTGAAAACTACTGCTGTCCTCCGTCTCATCCGAGATATCCCACTGCACAGGTATCCTCTCGCCTCCCTCGCCGGACCCCAAGACTGCACCGCTCTTTTGACCAGCAGTGATACGCGCCGCGACGGTGAGCATGAGGCTCATCAAATGCGTGGGGGGCGCCATCAATATTTCGAAGGACTTGTTGATGACTGTCATGGGTAGCTTGCGCACTACTTCGAGCTTGCTGGTAGAAGGCGCCCTGCGACGAGGCCCAAACAGATCTGCAGCACGTGGTAGGGGTGAGAGCGCTCTCCTGCTGGGGGATATGCTACTGCTTGTTGTTGCGCGGCCGCGGATAAGTGAGCGACGACTGGTTATGGATGGAGATCGAGAACGTGAAGTCGGTGATGCGTTGGGCGACGGAGTGACCAGTATGAGTCCTGTTGTTGTTGTTGTTGTTGTTGGGCTACATGGAGAGTCGATGTCATTGGTAGAAGAGGGCGCTGTGCCGTCAAAGGTCGAGCTCAAGGTGGCGCTTTGGTCAACTGCTATCGGGCTCGTACTCGATGTCTGGGGAATGTTAGATCGATCTGCCCTATTTGACGTAACGATTGAAAAGTCTTCCGCTGGTTCAATATTCTTCCCAGGTAGATAGGAAGAGCGTGAAGGAGACGTCGGCTTGGACAAGGGTGGAGAAGGGGGAAGAATATGAGAGTTGCATGATCGTACACTGTGGAAAGAGTCGCGGGAGGTTACCGAAGACAATGATCCGGATATTTCTGGCGCATGGCCGTCCAGTTGATGTATCGATGGCTCAGTAGAGTGCGGTACAGTGACCAACGTTAGCTGTGGGGTTGCGGCAACAGAATGACTAGTTTGCTGGCCGCTTGGTATAAGAGGGGTTCTTGTGCAAGTCCGCGAGGAAGACTCTGGCTGATGTGGTTCCTCCTCCGGCTGACTTGAGAGTGTAATGTCGGGTACCGAAACGGCGTTATCCTCCTGTATTCTAAACAAATCATCGCTGGTGGGAAAGGCTGACTGGCTCGTGGTACCAGTTGCCCTTCTCTTGCGCACTCTGATAGTGTCATCTTTGGGCGGACCCCGGTGTACACGGGCTATCTGGGCGGGTATCGTGATCGCGCTGACCGGGGTTGGAATGATGGATTCACTAGATCTCCTAGCAGGAGTCCATGGCCTCTTAATCACCGGCGTCTGCGGGCGTTCGGGTAGCTCAACGGTAAAGGATCGTTGGAAAGGGCATTCGGTCTTTTCGAATTGAAGGATTTGGTCAAAAACCTCACGCAGAAGCTGCGCGCGTCGTACATCCTCCGGGTCGTCAACAGGCACCTCGATGCGCCAGTACTGGGGCCTCCGAATTTGTAGGATGAACTTGCTTGAATCCTCGTCAACACACCAAGCCTGGCTTTTTGGAAATATCGGTTGGAGGGCGGAACCGCAGTTGAGGAAGGTTATTGAGCCAGGAGCACGATAGATTCTGAAATGGCCTGTAAATATGATATTGTTAGACTGACGTAGCCATACATGCTCCCGTTGGGAGACATACCGACTGCAATAGTCCTCTCCAGGTGGGAAGACCACGGCAGAGAGCCTGGTTCAACGCCGGTAGGAGTGTCAGGAGGAGTGGGACCGAGGGTCGGAGGCCGGCTTCCAGCAGTAAAAGATATGATCTTGACGGAAGGGTGGTCGTAGAGCGTATCAACTAAGGCATGAGATGTCTCTCCTGCCGACGTAGATGGTCGTTGGATCTGGGAACCTATAGGTGCCGTGAAGTTGCGGCGCGGAACCGTATCGGCAAAGGGATTCGAGAACTCCATTGTTCGCAGCTTTATGATTTCGCGGAAAGCATGGTGGGCGCGGAGGAGAGATCGCTAAGCTCAGCACAGGAGGAGGCCGCGCTCAGAGGGATATCGGACGAAATTATGCGGAACTGGTCGTCGGCGCGTTCGTGGTGTTTCCGGTCAGAGCGAGTCGCTGAGGCCGTCTCGAAATAGCACGATTCTCGATGTCTGGTCGGCCGACGTCACAATGCTACGCTGGGTCAAGGCAAAGGTCTCAACGTCGTCGGTGATAATGGCGTGCAGGTAGGTATCGAATAGGAATCGGAAAGCAACAACAGCTGGTTGAGGAGAGCCAAAGTCTGGACAAAGGAGATTCTAGGGGGAGGAATCGTGGAAAGAATTATTTCGATAAATTGGACGGTGACAGTGGTCGGACCGGTGCTAGACACTAGAGGTAGTGTCCACGTACGCAGTGGGCATCGGCAGACTGGATGCGCTAACGCAAGGGGGGATTTGGATACATAATTGGAGGGACCCGCTTTGCTTAATGAGTGACAGACGCACTCTGCTATCCGCTCGCTCTTTCATTTTGTCAAAGCAGAACCTGAAGCAATGCACTTTGTGTCCCGTCATCCGATCTCTACTAACCATCCAACGGACCTTTGTTGTTGGTGTTTATCTTCTGAGCCCACATGATGAGGTCTAGCCGTTGCTTACCATCTGCAACGTCGTGTAGCCTGTCCTTAACAAAGCCAGGGTGAAATTGTATGCCGTGCTGACAACGCCCTTTTAGGATTAGCGCGACGTCGATCAGTCCGGGACCTCCGAGCACGGTCCATAAAGCGGGCACGGTGGGCTGTTGACATCATCTTTTGGCATGTGCAAAGACAGGGGCTCGAGGTGTCAGCTCTTCCCGTCGCGCATTTCTTCCCCTCCATCAGGCGTTTGTTACAAACGTCTCATCCGAACTTTCAAACTTCCAACGACTTGGTTATCGATCCAGACGAACGGACACACCCACACCCGACATTACATCGCCATGGCTACCGCCGACAAGCTCGAGAGGCGGCAGTCCTTCGACGTTGTAGCTGAACAAGTAAAACGAAAGTTCGACATCTCCCACTTCGACCTCAATGCCGTCATCAGAGGTGTTCAGTTGACGCTTGTTGGTGGTATGTTATGATTCTTCCTCTTTCCCTCCTCCGCGGTGCGCCTGTTTGTCAGGTCTGCCCGTTCATGATGCCCACATTGCCTAGGTACTGACATCTTGTGCCTACATAGCCCAACGGGCGCTGCAGAATCCCGGCATCTTCACCTCACGACACTACAAACAGGCCGCCATTGCTGTAGCTGCTGGCATTCTCATCCGCTTGCTCATATCCATACCTGTATGAAGTTCCTCTTCCCTACCCCGTCCAGCGTGCGTATGGCTGCCCATTCTGACATTCTTTTTCATAGATCATCGGCATCAGGGTCTTACTCTGGTTCCTGTCCTTTGGGGTCGATCTAAGCAATACCACCTGGGACGATAAGTTGGTCGGCGGGCTTGGATTCGTCGAGGAACACGTTCTTCAAGCTCCCCTGTTCTTCATGAGTCTGATGCGTTATTGCACCCCAACGTTGGATGATTTGTATGTTCCCATATGGCCGTACCTCTACCCCTCGGGCAAACCTGTTAACCAGTTACTCCACAGATTCATGGACTCGATCAGATGGGTCGATACAACCTACGTCAACAAGCATAAGCACGACGAGGACCCCAGCAAACTTCGTCCCATGTACTACCCCAACCTGCGCCAGTACTCGGTCAGAGACGGGACCACGAACTCGACAAGCACTGCCGAGAATATCTCCATGTTTATCTACCGATTCGCTAGGAAAGGTGCCATCTCGCTCGCCGTCTTTGCAGCCTCATACCTGCCTTATGTTGGCCGCTTCGTCCTTCCAGCTGCCAGTTTTTGGACATTCAACAAGGCAGTTGGCCTTGGCCCCGCCTCTGTCATCTTTGGCACTGGTGTCCTCCTCCCCAGGAGGTACCTCGTTATTTTCCTGCAGAGCTACTTTGCCTCGAGGAGTCTTGTGAGGGAGCTGTTGGAGCCGTATTTTGCCAGAATTCGGTTCACCAGTGAGCAAAAGAGAAAGTGGTTCCGCAGCCGTGAGGGTCTCCTATTTGGGTTCGGTATTGGATTCTACATCCTGCTCCGTGTTCCCCTCCTTGGAGTCTTGATCTACGGTATCGCTGAAGCTGTAAGTTCCTCCTGCCTCAAGCTCTGTCATGTATAGTGCTAACTCGAAGATTAGAGCGCCGCCTATCTGATCACCAAGGTATCCGACCCGCCTCCGCCGCCATCGGAGTCTAGCGGGTTCGCGGAGAGCCAACTGGAATGGAGGAACAAGCAGAAGTTCCTCAGCCTGTCGTTGGCAAACATGGACAGCATCCATGATAAACCGCCTCCGTATTCGGTACATGACCCAAACCCGAAAACGGAACTTTGATTTATGAGGTTCTGGTCTTGGCGACTTAATCGCGACCTACTTAACACCGCTGGTGTAAGTCAGCACATGAAACCACGAAAGCGACTCCCAGTCCTGTACACTACAATCCCCCTGTGCATAACTCAAGCTGTATTATTTACGTAGATCATTTGACCTTCTTGACACCGTGGGAGTGCATGTAGTAAAATTTCGCCAAGTGACGATGTAGGCCAGAATACTATGTAGACACATTCCATATACGCCCACTATCAAGGAATACTATGACAAAGCGGATACAATCATACATTCGAGGATCCGTAGATAGACTCGAACTTCGGCATTGCTACGACATTTGACAGTACAAATAGCTCTATCCGGATGCTTATTCCCTATCTTATCGCATGTCTCCGTCTCTTACACTAGAGGGACCTTAATTGTTGAACGGGAGTAGCTCGGCTTGGACTGAGGGGCATGCGGGGCACTCTCCATCAACGGGAACAACGCGGATGTTATTCGGGATGTGATAAGCGAGTGTCATCAACATCTACTTACCTCAATGGATCCCCTTTAGCTCGACCGACAATAATCGTGACGCCAATGTCCCATTCTGATTTGGTAATTGCGAGAATGCTGGTTCCGTTGATCAGCGTTTCAAGTAGGAACTATCGAAACTATGGGATATCTAGTGTAGAAACCAAGTACCGCACCGATAACGCCAATATACCCCCAAGATGCGGGGTATCAACGACTTGCTGTTCCTCCTCATCCGAGCCTTGGTCTACCAGATGGTAGATAGATAGGTAATCTTGTCTGGATGAGGTAGAATGTTGGAAATATAAATAGGACGTCCTCTCGGCTTGATATGAGGTTACACTTCCTTACCAGACCGATATCCTGACTCTATACGTCATCTGCCACATCGGGGTGCTTTGCGACCTGTTCTTTCTTGCCCAGACACTCACCAGTCACTACACTACCCTACCAAATTCTTCTTAGTCGGAGTTGTGACTATACCTCCTCATCAAACAGAAGCCGGACTCAGTTAGAAACAACAAGGAAACAGAAGACAAAATGGGCAAAACCGAGATCCGAACCGTCTGCAAAGTCGACTTCGACAAGCCTGCTTCCGAACAGCCTCAACTTCATGTTAGTACTGTCTCCAACTCCAAGTCACAAAGACATATATACAGAACTACGACTAACCAGGACGTCTCACCCTTCTCAAACCCTACAGAACAGATGGCACCCCGACATCCCCTTCGCCGGCACCATCAAGGACGGCGAGACCGTCAAGATCGAGTGCGTCGACTGGACAGGCGGGCAGATCGGCAACAACGACTCGGCAGACGACATGAAGAACGTCGACTTGACCAAGATCCATTACCTGTCCGGCCCCTTTGAGGTCGAGGGCGCCCAGCCGGGCGACTTGTTGCTGGTGGAGATCATGGATGTGCAACCCTTTCAGGAAAGGCCGTGGGGGTTTACGGGGATTTTTGATAAGGCGAACGGGGTATGTTTTTGTTTTTCTATTGGTGTTGAAGAAAGTGCAAGTTGCTGACTTGGACCTCTTAAAAAAAACCACAGGGCGGCTTCCTAGACGAAATCTACCCCTCAGCCGCCAAAGCCATCTGGGACTTCGAAGGCATCTACGCCACCTCGCGCCACATCCCCGGCGTCAAGTTCGCCGGCTTGATCCACCCGGGCATCATCGGTTGCGCTCCCTCGGCCGAGGTGTTGGCCACGTGGAACAAGCGCGAGGGCGAGCTGGTGGCTGCCAACAAGCTCGCCGATCGCGACGTGGCTCATCTGCCGCAGCCCATCAACACGCATGCCGGCGCGGCCGGCAAGGAGATTGCCGAAAAAGTGGCCAAGGAGGGCGCGAGAACGGTCCCCGGACGGCCGGAGCATGGAGGAAACTGCGATATCAAGAACCTGAGCAGGGGATCCAAGGTGTATCTCCCCGTCCATGTGCCGGGGGCCAAGTTCAGTGTGGGTGATTTGCACTTCTCGCAGGGCGATGGCGAGATTTCGTTTTGTGGTGCTATTGAGATGGCGGGCGTGATCACTATTAACTTCAAGGTGATCAAGAACGGGGTGGAGGGGATGGGACTCAAGAGCCCCATTTACATCCCGGGTCCGGTTGAGCCTAGCTTTGGACCGGGGAGGTATATTTACTTTGAGGGGTTCTCGGTTGATGAGCATGGGAAGCAACGTACGTTTTTTTTTTCCCCCTTCAACTATCCCATAACCACTCCGTCCCATCACAGTTCAGTTCAAACGTTCAAAGCTAACCACGCATGATCGCAACAGATTACATGGACGTAACAGTCGCCTACCGGCAAACCGTCCTGCGCTGCATCGAATATCTCCGCCGCTTTGGGTATTCGGACTACCAGATCTACCTGCTGCTCTCGTGCGCGCCCGTCCAGGGCCACGTGGCCGGCATCGTGGACGTGCCGAATGCGTGCACCACGCTCGGTCTGCCGATGGATATCTTTGACTTTGACATCTCGCCGGCGGCGGCGCTCAAGGCCGGAGAGAACAAGAGAGATCTGGGTAGCTGTGCGTTCGAGACGGGCGTCACGGAGGGGAAGGTCACAAAGGGAGGGAAGAATAGTCAGATTAGCTTTGGGGGTGGGTTGACTTATAAGGAGTAGATTGGGAAGAGGTGGTGTAGAGGAACTGAAGTGCCGGGACGGGCTGCAGGATAGGGATAGGAGCTGGAAATGAGAAAGGAAATGTTATTTGGAGCGAGCTTTCCCAAGACTGTTTCCACGGCTTCTGAAAATGGGCCGTAGGTTTGGGTGTAACTACACACAGGATGATTGGGGTGGAATGAATTGCGACCTGACCATTGTGGAAGTGCGAAGCGAGCGAGAATCAAACCCGCCAAAAACCGTGTTGTGAGAGAGAGAATGAAACAAAAAAAAGGTACAAAGACAAAGTAGCTTATTCCCGTCTCCACGATCTTCACTAGCGCCCGAAGGGAACCCAGCCGTGTGGACATTTGACAGGAGAAAGTGGGGACTGGACAGGGATTGGTGGTTTTGAGAATGCGGAAGCCTGGAGTTGTTCCCGTTCGTGTTCGACGCTTTGATTCCTCCTCCTTTCCTCCTGCTCGACACTTTCCATTCCTTGACCTGGCTATCTTCAAAGCTCTAATTTGTGAATCGGCATGGATTTAACAAATCACCCTACCGATTGTAGATCTTTAAGTTACTTGAACTGGTCTCGAATTGCTTGACTGTGACTGAAAGAAACTACCTGTAGACATCATTTCCTCTTCAGCTCTGCCGTTACGACAGTCTACGTATCTAGCTACATAGGGGGAATCGCGAATTCTCATGCAACGACATCAGGGGATATTTTCGACAAAAGGAGGTACTGGTTGTCTCTCGAGTCGTTGTTGTCTTTAATGCTACCTAGACATATCAAGCTACCGACGGCGAGGAGGTGCAGCTTCAGATTAACCTGTCGCCTGTGTCTTTAAATCCGGGAGCACCACCGCCGGGCACCAAGGGACACTTGAACTTGTGGAGGCGAATTGGGCTAGGCAACACAATTCTCTAACCTTTGATACGCCATCCGGCCCCGAGCCCGGCCTCTCTCTCATCCATTGTTGCATAATGAAACAATGAAATAATATGTGTCTACCTAGAGCCCGGCGGCCCACCAAGGAAGCCCGTGTGCTCCGGGGTTTGGACACTACCTGATATGTATCCTACAGACTTGAGCGAGTCGACGAGGGGTGGTTACCGGAGATGTAAAATACCGGAGATGTGAAAGAAGTACGCACAGTTGTAGAGTAGAGTACTCTGGAGCTTGGCTTGGCTTTCTCCCGAAGAACCACGGTGCTTTGATCTCGGTAGACTACCCTATTTCATGACAGTTAAACTGCCGTCGGAGAAAAATTGTTTAGTCATAGCAACTAGGTTCGGGGTGACATGATGGTTGTATGTTTCATGAAATGTGCTCCCATCACCCCCTTTCTTTTTTTACCGTGTTAGGCTTTGGCGTTTAGGCTTGGGTATTTCACACAGACTGGACTGTGGGTCGGGAGAGAGAGGATGGCAGTGAGATGACATGGAGACAACGGACAAATCTGGGGCCTTCTCTTCTTCCTCTTGCGAGTGTGAGATGCGATGGGTAAAGCATCCCTTGTAGGTATGCGGAAGATTTCCCGTTCCCAAAATCGCAGCTGTCAAGGTAAGCCCGAAGGGGTGCAGTTATAGTAATATCTGCATGGTCATTAGCTCCGGAATAGACGTGATGGTAAAAACTGCCAAGTCAGTCCAGCCCGGGCTTTGTTTCCCTAGACTGATGCCTAGTGAACACCACTGCGTACAATAATGATGATACAGAGGCTGAGCCCTTATCACCCTACCTACCTACGAGTAATGCCGTAGCAGTGACTCCAATCACCAAAACAAGAGAGAGTGGTAACATGAACCAAGAACCAGATCATCGTGCTTCACGGTTGTGCCAAAGTCTGGAACCAATATACACCTGCCCACACCACGTAGCTGGCTGGCTGCCTGCCTTTCCGGTAGTGTAACAGGTAAACTGTCCCTGCAAGCTGATGACTGAGCCATATCCACTATGGACTCGCGAGGCGGGTGGGAATAAGTCAACCGACCGGTGACAAGCCTTTGTCTTGTCCGGCTGGCTGTGCCGCTATCCCGTCCGCTATCCTGTGGCTCTCCATCGAAGAGTTCCGAAATGAGATGGTTTTCTGCATGCTTTGCATCATCTCAACACGGTCCAAAGCCTCTCTTTTGGCCCCTGAGGCGCGTGTCTGAGCGGTCTCAACTGCTGCTTTTTTGCCTATTTTGGACGGCCATACAGCACATACCCTGACGGTCCAGGTGTGTCTTTCTTCCCCCAATACTGGGGCCACGGATGTTGAGGGCTACGAGGGGAAATAGCAATGAGACTGAATGTGATGCAGATTATGTTGGTCTTTGGCCGATGGGAAACAACTAAGAGCCGAGAACGCGGAGGAAACACTAATTACTAGGTACCAAAAAAAATAAAAAATAAAGAAAAAAAAAAAGAAAGAAAAAAAAAGAAAGCATCGTACCATTGTGATCAAGCGCAGAAAAAGAACTCCATGATATTGCACGCTCCCGGGTTTAGCTACTATTCTCCAGCACAGCTTCGGATTTCCACGGTCCCTTGCGTTAACGACCGTGTGAATATGCGTCCGAAAAGAAAACACCAAAAAAAGAACACCAGGCAAAGAATATGCCAGAAACGCCTAACCATGAATAACCATATGTGATTACAGCCACTTTTCCTCCCACACTACATATGCCCCGAGCCCAAGCATATCTCCATCTGTTGTGCTTAAGTGTGCCCTGCGCATTGACTGCCTAATACGCCATGTTTCCGTTCTCTTTGTGATAACGAAGCCAGCAAAACCCGCGGGAACGAAAATATCATCCTTAAAGATCCCTGTTGGTCAACCACATCTCCTCCGACCTCGTCGACATCGAACGGTGGAGAGAATGATGAGCCGTTGGTGGACTGAAGGCTAACGTTGAGTACTCGGACAGAGGCGAAACAATGTCGGATGCAGCAGCAAGACTGGGCATCATACTGAGTATCTCCTCCCGCGGTGGCGTATTGTTGTTGTTCGCTACTGCCCAGCCAAGTGATCTTGCCGAGATCCTTCTGTTGAAGGATGGTGATTCATCGATGGGAACTGGCGGGACCATGCTTCGTCGCTGCCCTTGATTCCACCATTGGTTCTCAAAGCCGTTATCGACCGTCACCATTGCTGCTGATAGTTCCTCTAGATCTCGTACACTACCCGGGTCGGAATCCCCACGAGTTTGGGAATTACTCGGTCCAGGCGAGAAGACAGAGATGCCTGTGACGGGGCTGGCTTCGTAAATGGACCCTTCATCATCCGGATGGAAATCAGGTATGCTGTGCTGACGATGATGGGCCGATGGGAGGTCCGAGACATCATCATTCTGCGAACCCGCCCCTGTCTCAAATACCATTGGTGATGACCATGGCATACCGGCCTCTCCGAGACGAAACTGGTTTGGGGCCGCTGGTAGGGCTTTCCAGACATCCGATGGAGGACGTGGGGACAGCTCTGGTCTTGAATTCGATGGTCCCGCTGCTTGGTCCCCTACCATCTCTACATCCCAGGGATTATCACCGGTGGGTGGTGGTGCCGAATGACCCCTTTCCCCAGCGGATTTTGACCCAGACCGGGACCGTCGTCGCTGCTGCCGGGATGGCGTTGCGTGTTGGGCTGGCCCATAATATCCGGGCACTTGATAGTATTCCTGCATTTGGTGATGGGGACCAAGACGAGTGTCCGGTATCGAAGCAGCAGAGTTGATCTGTGGAAGTGGACGAGCAGCTTTCCGGCTTTCTCGGGTCCTCGATTGCCTTTGCTCGAAATCGTGGACGGCGGCTAGGTAGGTGGGATCTGGCGCTGAAATTTGACGGGGAAGCTTGGGGCCCGGACATTGCTCTTTCTCGCGGACCGCCCTTGATCCTCCTGATCCTCTTGATCCATATGTCACTTCATGGTTCTTGGGTTGTTTTTTTGAAGTCCACGAGATGCCAACCTCCAGATGAACATAGATATGCGGTCCCCGGCGCTCGCGGTATGGTGGTGATCCAGATCGATCCATGATATTGTCCAGGTCTCGGCAAACTATACCAGTTGGTAAAGCCGTGTGGTTGATTTTGGAGGCCAAGGTATGTAGCGGACGAAGGATGAAGAGGATAGATATTGGTAAAGACTAATGACCAAGCTGACACTCAACAGAGTATATCCTTAGCAGGCGCCGTTGAAGCGGGCGTAGGGGGGTGGGTAAGTTAAAGAAGGGGAGGAGAAGCAGAGAAGAAACCAGCGGCAAGTCAGCTAAGCCGCGTGCGATCCATAAATACAACAAAGAAGGTTTCTGTTCGGTTAGTACCGTGGGCCCGATTCAGTCTCCTGTGGTGGTCAAGAAGCGCTCCGGGAACAACGGGCAGGCGGCGGTCAGGGCAAGGGTTTTGTCAATGAGCCAGGTACAAAAGTTCATCCATCTGGTATTCTCGAATTGTGACTGTGGGGGGTTTCCGCTCTGTATGGACGGGAGTGATCCAGATCTAGTGTAGTTGTATGCACCGCCCAGATCCCGTAAGATTGCCCTGGTTAATGGAGCTAGAAAAAGCGGCAGCCTAGTGATGTGGATGTCCGACAACCCCCTGATGACCGAGCACTGCTTGTTGTCAAATGCTTTTGTCCGAGCGGACGGATCCAATATCGGGCAATTGTTGCACTTTGATGCCTTTCTGTTCCTGGATCAGACCAGGTCGTTGAAAGCCTCTTTGTTGCGGTCTGTCCGTGATCCCCTGGAGATTGTGTCGTCCTGGTGATACGCGCTGATTTCGCGGCTGACAGGGAGAGCCAAGCTCATCGGCTTGGTTAACTGTGGCTACCTCTAGGAGGGAAAGTATAAGACAACTGTGGAGGGCAGCTGTGGCTCAAACCCGTGACAAGAACAGCTCCTGATTTGTGTTTGTTTTGTGCTGGTCCGAAATAGTAGTCGGGTTATTTTGTTTGGTTTGGTTTGGACAACGGAAGGGATGATGACCCCTTTGGAGGCTGTATTTCTCGAACGTATGTCGCCAATTGGCCACCCCCGCCGGCACCAACAAAACCGGCACAGGCGTGAGGATACTGTCGTCCGTAAATATCAATTGACCGATTGTCGTCGAGAGTTCTCGGCGATGGTTGAGGCAGGTGAGACGCGTCTGCGATTAGAGCATCCGACAATGTAGAGGTGAGCACAGGCAAAAGGAGATGTCTCGTTTGAAGTTCGGGACTGCAGCGAGGGGAGCTCAGCTGAGTTCCCCTCATCGGCTCTTCGCAGCTCTACCACTAGACTCCTTCCTATTTGCGAACAATTTGGGTACGTCTCTGGCGGGTAGGTTGTTAGGTACTGAATGCGGGGCAAATTGTAATATTTGGAAGGCACGAGGAAGGCCCATAGTGTTGGGTTCGCTATTTCCGTCGCCATCACCATTTTCCATCATTGTCACCCTCCCGCTCACCACCAGCATCAGCGTCGGCCAGCATATCTCGAGCATATCAGTACGGAAAGGCCTTCCCTAGCCGACAAGCAACGAACATCGACCCGATCTTTGCAGTTCCTAAAAGAGGACATTATTGATGCTGCTTCTCCGTTACCGGCCTCAATGGTGTCTCACTGAACGGGATGCACATTGCACAACATGGCCCTCGAAAGGTGTAAGCGTGGTACCCATGGCCACTACCGAGTATCCAATCAACGGTCGCATTCGGCCGAAATTGTGGAGACTATTCCTCCGAATGACCGGGCCCGACTACCTCCGAATGCCCCTCCGAAGCTCCCTTGGCTCGAGCTTGGCTCCTCCGTCTTCTTCGGCTTTTGCTCCACAGTTTCGCTCAAATGGCCGGCAATCCTTCCGGATCGACACTTAGTTCCTGTTTCCCCTACCAATATCTCATTAGACTCTTGCATCGCAAGGAAGTTTTGGGTAGCAGCCCTTCCATTATTTCGCAATCATGTACTTCTGGTCTTCTGAAGCTATGGCGCCGTTTCAGGCTGCTCACCATGCTGCAGTTGGTTCCCGATTTCACGTCACAGCCGGCACTGCTAATTTCATTTCCATCGCACTTCACCCCCCCCAGGTTGGAAATCGGGGCGCTTCCGACTCTGCGCCATATCTGAGCTGCTATACTCGATCTGCGAAATATTCCGTGTGTCGGTGGCTCCTTGGCAGATAATGATCAATTGACCATCTCAGCAATCACTCACCTAACCTTGGCCTATAGCCTAGCCTAACCTTACCACGTCGTCGGCTCAATGTTCTGACCCTGGTAAGTGATTCCCCCGATGTCTTCGCGTATCCCTTCATTGTTCCTTTCACTCGGCCGATACAGAATGGCCCGAGGCATCCTGGCCGCAAGGAACGGCCGGAGGAAGGAAACCATTAATTTAGATCCCACGTGGATCATTAGCGCCAGGAACGATGAGTAAACCACATCGGGGCACCGTTGTGCGAGTTGGGCGGGGGTGGTGGTGTTCGCGGCACGGCTACTGTGTATTTGCTGTTGCTGATGGTTTCGTGCGGACAGGGTAAAGAAACTTCTAAACACAAAAGAACAAAAGAGGAGGGCTTCCAGAAAACTTCCTTTTCAGAAAAAAATCTCGGACTCGACCGACATTCATTCAACCCGCCGCTTCAACATCCTCGCTGACAGAATCCTTAACCTTTCCCTTTTGGTTTTCCGGCTTGTCAGCTTCGTGTCCGTCATCCTCCTCCCAGAACTTCGCGTTCTTATCCCTTCCCCCTTTGATCAGCCCTACCAGATCAAACGGATCAAACAGCGTCACCAAAAATGGTCTCGAGTCCTTGTATCCCCGCCCAGTGATCTCGGTCTTCCCGTCCCTCGCGGACAAATACGTCTTGGTGCCTTTGGGCAGGTACCTCCTCGGATGCCTGACGTTCATCAGCACCTGGTTGACGAGCATCAGGCTGGCCTCAAACACGTAAAAGAACCATTCGTAACGGATGATTGGGCTGAACGACATCGGGTCGATAGATCTGTCGTCGTAGTGAAGGTCCGCCACGCTCCAGTACTCGACCACCCGGAAGATGGTCCGGATGGTTAGGAGTATGGTTGACGCGTAGAGCGTGTAAAGGACGTTTTCGAGCTTGACGCTCCTGATGCCGCCGCGACGGCATCGCCTGTGGAACACACCGGCTAGGAGAAGGAAGAGGGCGATGACGACGACTTGGATCAGGAGCGCCGCTTTGAGGAGGTTTCGGCCGATGTCTTGTTTCCAGCGCGGCAGGGACTGGTTGGCGCTCAGCGATGCCCCGTTGCCGTTGAGTGCCTCGACCGCGATGGAGATGAAGGCGAAGGTGGTGATAACGCGGCCAGGATGGATCGGTGAGTGGTAGGGAACGTAGTACAGAATCCTTCCCAGGATGTTGTAGTTGGCTAGCTCGGCGATGGGTCTGATACGAGGTTAGTAATTTGTCTTGACAGCCCTCGCGTGTTTATTGTTTATACTCACGGCGCTGCGTATACCAGACAGGTGGTGACGATGAACTTGACCAGGTCGCCATAGTCAAAGGCGCCTAGCTCCCTGACAATGAAGCCGGCAGTGAATAGGATAGCGCAAGAGAAATAGAAGCCGGTCAGTGTCCAGCTCTTGTAGTGACTAACGCACTCAAAGTTAGCAACTCTTTTTCCTTGAGTTGTTCAGTATCAGAAAGCCTACAGGCACTGATAAATATGCCAGATGCCAGATGCCGCGAATGCAACGGCGAAGAACACCGGGGCGCCCTTATTAGGGGCATAGAAGTAGATACTGCCGTCGACTTTGGAGAAGATCCCGTTAGCTGTGACCTCAACAATAGACAGACCATGGAACATTGATGACATACCGTATCTCCCGTCCGACATGATGAGGAGGAGAGTTTCCAAGCGAAGTTCGAACGTAGCAAGTATTCCCTCGGATATTCACTGAGATTGTTGCAAAAACACATCCATATCAACAGCAATGCGAAGACTATGCAGCCTTTTTTATGTTGTGGTTGTGATTTTCAAACCCCAAACTGCGCATCTCTCGATCTCATCTTCAACCATACCCCTGGTCGCTTTGGTCGCTTTGGTCGCTTTCGTCGCTTTGGGGCGCCCAAATTCAGCCATCAACACAGCCTTACCGCAGTCATCGCATTCATCGCATTACTACTTCATGTTGGACGAATGAGGGTGATCACCTTGCAAGCCACGGGCGAAATTTTCCTCCGTATTACTGTGGATTACTGTGGCTGTACAAGTCAGTTGAATAACACTGGTGGTTCCATGCTTACTTACATGCCCTTTCCGCCCTTCTCGTTCGCAGAACGGAATCGTTCCCGTCAATTTTTGTTCGTAGTGTGTCCAATCCCGGCTAACGTTTTGTGCAATTGTTTATGGTTGACTGCAAGAATGCGCTGTTGGTTCAACAACGGGTTCTCTTCAGCCATTCTGGGAGTGCTATGGGCCAGCTAGCACACAACTGGAGAAATCAAAGCGCATGGTCGCTTGTTGGGAGAAACGGAAGGCGTTTTCAGGTAGTTTTGAATGTGATGGAAGATAGGAGATCGCGTTCAGTTTTCGCAGGCATGCCTCTCGGCTCGGCGATGTGATGGGCAAAACGACCAATATCACTGAACCGTTTCTCTCATGTTAGATGCCTGACTGAGAACTGGCTCAATGGAGACCTTCGTTCGTCTCTTGAGTTGCCATCCAGGCTAGGTGGACGGCGAAGATCCTGATAACACAGTCCTCGATTTATACCGTCCTCAAAACAACACAAGTCTTCACTCCCCGGATTCTACAACAGCCCTGCCTGTAAAATGGGAATAAAGTCATTTAAACCACAAAGCCCTACTTGATGAAACGCCGCCCATATAGCCCTTTTGGTAACAAACAAACGCCTTTGCCCATTCTTCGACCATGGGGAATAAATCGGGCAGTAAGAAATAGCAACGCAATGCGAAAACCGCCTTAGCGTCCATGAGTTGAAACTGGCCTGCATGCAATGTTGGAAGAAGCAACTGCTTTCACATCATGTCAATCTCAGTGGTCGTGTTCCGCGGACGACCATTGTCCGTCCAAAGGCCCACGGCGGCATCGGCCTCCTTGTGGGTGTAGGGACCTTCCTTAAGCTCCTTCAACCTGTTTTCAGTCCAACTATGTCAGTTTTCAGACCGCTCAGAGGCTCACATCAGAAAAAAAAGAAGAACTCACCTCCTCTTGTGAGGCTTGCCCTTGGTGTGCTTGACAAGAGTCGATTCCATATCGAACCACTTGGCGCACTCAACGCAGTAGTGTCTTCCCAGACCAGGCAGATCCTCAACGGCCTTGGTCTCCTTGTAAAGCTCCAAGTGCCTGGCATTGGTCAAATCCTTCTGGACCTGATCGACATCTCTGTTTTTGCACGACGTCAGTCATCCGGTCGACGCAAAATGTGTGTGAATACTGAATCTGTCACTCACCTCAGGCGACGCCTGGTCTTGCACTTTGTGCGCTTAGCAAAAATGCCCATTTTGAATGGTGAGTGACCTCGGTGTAAAATGAATGCTTTGTTATACCCGACTCAAAATGTGTCAGGGTAGAGTTGGAATTCTGAATTCCAAATGCGATTACTTGGACGGCGTCGCGGTTGTCGTCGTCGCAGTGAAGGTCTCAACGGGGGCGATGCATACACACAAGAGAGGCTCTCATACAGAAGGGGTCCAGCAACGAAGCACAGTTGACAAAAGTGGAGAAAAAACTCAGCAGCACAACGCCTGCCGTGCCGCCCACTGAACGGGGACCTGACAATTTCTGGATTTGGCAGCTGCACAGGCCAGCTGACAGCTTCCGGCACCTGGCGCGGGCTGTTCAGATGCTTCACTGACAATATCCATCCTGTCGCAACCCAGATCGGCTCAACGTGGAAATCCACGGAGATCCGGTCTGGACTACCAACCTCAATGCCGTGAAATGCCCACCGGCGCGCCAAGGAACGGAAACGGCACGGCGCTGGCACCCGACTACTTTATCTCGAAAATCCCCATTTCTGGGCGACTTCTTCCGGTGGTGTTGCGCTGGTCCTCACTCTCTCTCGGAGCGCCGTCCGTTCTACGAACCGGGGGGGCCGCAGCGCCGGAGCGCACGGAGCGAACGGAGCGAACGGAGCTAACAAACCTTATCGCCCTCGAATCTCCTTTCGCGGCCGAGAGGAACCAGCGAGCTGGCAAGGGTTCTGGCTTTTCTCCAGTTCCCACTACTGCTACGCTACCGTACACTACCTTCGCCGAGCCGGCCAACGAACCGGGGGCCCCACCCTAGGGGCTGTCTCCAGATTTGCAGAATTTTTATCATTTTCACCTGGTCCCTGGCGCCCAAAGACGGTTTTGAAGCTGGTACTTGGAGGACTAACAGATGATGGAAATTGCAGAGCCGACGTGTTGAGCCCTTGGGGTTTGGGGATGAAAGTTCGAGGTTGCATATTCTCGTCAACACCTCGTAACTGACCCTCCGGTTCGCGGGTCATGTTGTCCCCCCTCCTTTTGAGATGGCCTTTCTTTGAGGGAGAGCTCTCGGGTCTTGACTCGTTGACCTTTGATGGCGAGCCAATCACAGGTCGTGGAAGATGGGGTGGTCGTGTGTTCTTTTAGGATTTGCGTCACTGGTTGGAACCAGCCTTGCAGTCCACACTTGTTGTTCAAGCGTTTGTGGACGTTCCATCCCGTCTGCCCCACGTCAGGATGATCGAGGCGGGGACAATAATTATAACACGGTGACCCTGAGCGAACCGGAATTGGCGAATGAGGCATTTGCTGGATAAGAGACCCATCACCGTGCGATGGAAATAGCAATGGGGAGATTGGCTTTACATACTTGCACCACCAGCTGTATTTGATGAAAGGAAAAGGAAATATTATGGAAGCATACCTATGTATGCGAACAGAGAACCGACGGGACATGGAGCTTTGATATTGACAGCAGCAGCTCAGCGGTTGTCATGGCTGCCCGTGGCTGCAGAGTGCAGCAAGCAAGCAAGCACATGCCATCCGAGCCGAGCGGCAGTCCCGTCTGGCATCTGGGGTGGCACGCACGACAGCAGGTCAGGTACATACACAGTAGGCTACTGTACCTCTCTACATTAGTTTACCATCCGTCATTACTGGCCACGCGAACGTCCTCACCTCCTTGGCCACGAGACGGTGAGGTTGAAGATTCGGGATTCGCAATCTGGTGTAATCCCCGGACGGACCGGTGAAGACGGGGACTCTGGAACAAAGAGGTCCTGAGGTCCGGATGCCCAGGAAATGATTCAGTATCGATCAGCAGCAAACCATGGCTGCCTCGGCTTCCACGGTCAACCCACGCGAGCCTTCCCCTTGACATGTATGTATTCAACTCTGTTCGCTGGGGCGCATCGTTGGCCCCTTGGGGGGGTCCGGGGTGCCCAGTTACAAAGACATGTATTGTAGGTATACATCGAAGTGTAGTCGCCGTGAGGGATTCACAGTCCAGGGTTACCTATCCGTAGAAAGGCTGAAGGCGTGAAAGCATCCCGGCCCAACGGTCGTGACAGTCGACCCCCTGAAGTTGCTGGAGTCGCTGGAACTGCCTCTGGGCCGCGAGGTCGACGTCGATGCGGTGACGGTCGGCGGTAGGCAGCGGATTTGCAGCGGATTCCCGGAAGCTGGATCGTGAAACCCGAGGGACGACGCTGCGGGCGCATGGCCTTTGATAGTCTCAACTGGGCCATCATGGTTCTCGGCATCAACGTGAAAGTCGAATTGAAACAGGCTAGCGTCGCCTTTGCCTTGTACCCGATGTCATCTCTGGCTCCCCCACACTGCAAAAGTGGTCAAAAGTTAGAATCGGCCGCCTGCTGATTGGCCGGACGCCCGATCCATTCGGGCGAGCCAGGTACTTGTTCGGCTATGACGGTGGGAGGGGAGCTCCAGCGGGTGGGCAGCAAGCCCAGGTTCGAAGGCAGGGAGTCGCATTACCCCCGGTGGTTGCCACAGCAGCCCGCGCCCGCTCGGTCCATGTCGCTGCCAGTCCATGGTTGGCATTCCGACCTAAAATCCCGCCCGCTCCCGTGGACCACTCATGGACCGCTTGAGCCAGTTTCTTGTTATCTACAAAACCTCTCCACCCGGCCGTATTTTTTTCCCTCTTTTTCCCTCTTTGCAGACGTCCATCCCTCTGCTGAAGAAAAAGCCCGTCCTAGTTTGGGGAGCCCGTCTTTCCATTCTTTTTTTCTTCTCTTAGTTTGTCCTTTTGCGCAACTCTCCCCTCTTGTTGTTATTCATCCCCTGCTCTCTGAGCTGAAAGTCAATATGTTGGCCTCCCGTCAGCTCTTGGGCGTTGCCCGGAGCCGTGCCGCCGCTGGCCTCGGCCGCCGGTGCATGGCTACTGCCACCGAGAACCCTCTCGACCGCAAGGTGAGTCCCCTCAGCGCCGCATAGAGCGCAGAGCATCGCAAAGAGTCGCAAACGAGGGCAACAGGGCGCTGACATGCCATGTTTGTGGGAAACAGGTCAAGCAGAACCTTCTTGAGGAGGGTAACTTCATCAACTACAAGAAGATGTCCGAGAACCTCGCCGTTGTCCGCAGCCGTCTCAACCGCCCCCTCACCTACGCTGAGAAGATCCTCTACTCTCACTTGGACAACCCCCATGCGCAGGACATTGAGCGCGGTGTCTCTTACCTCCGCCTCCGCCCCGATCGCGTTGCCTGCCAGGATGCCACCGCCCAGATGGCCATCCTCCAGTTCATGTCCGCTGGCATGCCCTCCGTTGCCAACCCCACCACCGTCCACTGCGACCACTTGATTGAGGCCCAGGTTGGTGGTGAGAAGGATCTCGAGCGCGCTATCAACATCAACAAGGAGGTCTACGACTTCCTTGCCTCCGCCTGCGCCAAGTACAACATTGGTTTCTGGAAGCCCGGCTCTGGTATCATCCACCAGATCATCCTCGAGAACTACGCTTTCCCCGGTGGTCTCCTCATCGGCACTGACTCCCACACCCCCAACGCCGCCGGTCTCGGTATGGCCGCCATTGGTGTCGGTGGTGCCGATGCCGTCGATGTCATGGCCAACCTCCCCTGGGAGCTCAAGGCCCCCAAGGTCATTGGTGTCAAGCTCACCGGTGCTCTTAACGGCTGGACTACCCCCAAGGACGTCATCCTCAAGCTCGCTGGTATCCTCACTGTCAAGGGTGGTACTGGCTCTATTGTCGAGTACTATGGTATGTTTCACTTTCCCAAACACATTTTCCATTGCGTTAAATCCATTTTGGGGATCCTATCAACGCCTTGAAATCTCCGCCAATGGCCTCGCTTGAATTCGTCAATGCATTTGCTGGTTGCTCAGTGGCATTGCGAGTTTCTCGCATTGCATTGACTGGTCTGTCAAATGCATTTTGACTTTTCATCGATGTCATTGGATGGGAAGTCACGGGCCTTGGCAGGACCCACATGCCCCCTTTTTTGTGGGGCGGGTTGCCAACAGCAACCGTCGGCCCCAAAAACCAAAACTTCATCACCACTCATCTTCACATCGCCAACCACATATTCAACATCACGATGCTAACAACTATGCAGGCGAAGGAGCGTCTTCTATGAGCGCGACTGGCAAGGTAAGTCAACCCTGCCGAAACCCTTCTATGTTGATCTTCGCTAACACCTGCTGCTAGGCAACTTGCGGCAACATGTTAGTCTTTTCCGACCCTTCTGTCGTGGTTTTTGCATATTTACTAACTCTTAAATAGGGGTGCTGAGATTGGTGCCACTACCTCCGTCTTCCCCTACGACAAGGCCATGTTCGACTACTTGGTCGCCACCAAGCGTTCCGACATCGCTGAGTTCGCCAAGACCTACCAGAAGGAGCTCCAGGCCGATGAGGGTGCCGAGTACGACCAGCACATCGAGATCAACCTGAACGAGCTCGAGCCTCACATCAACGGTCCCTTCACTCCCGATCTTGCCACCCCCATCTCCAAGTTCGCCCAGGCCGCCAAGGAGAACAACTGGCCCGAGGAGCTCAAGGTCGGTCTTATCGGCTCTTGCACCAACTCCTCTTACGAGGATATGACCCGCGCTGCCTCCATCGCCCGCGATGCCCTCGACCACGGTCTCAAGGCCAAGGCTGCCTTCGTCGTCACCCCCGGCTCTGAGCAGATTCGCGCCACCATTGCCCGCGACGGCCAGCTCCAGACCTTCGAGGAGTTCGGCGGCACCGTCCTCGCCAACGCCTGCGGTCCTTGCATTGGTCAGTGGGATCGCCGCGACACCCCCAAGGGCACCCCCAACTCCATCCTCAGCTCCTACAACCGGTAAGAAACTCCCCATGTTCCCTTCAGGATGATTGTTATGACGATGAATGCTAATTGCAATTTTCAGTAACTTCACTGGCCGTAACGATGGCAACCCCGCCACCCACTCCTTCGTTACCTCCCCCGATCTCGTCGTCGCCATGTCCATTGCCGGCTCTCTCTACTTCAACCCCTTGACCGATAGCCTCAAGGACAAGGACGGCAAGGAGTTCAAGCTCCAGGCCCCCACTGGTGCTGGTCTCCCCGACCGTGGCTACGACCCCGGCCAGAACACCTACCAGGCCCCTCCTGCCGACCGCGCCACTGTCCAGGTCCAGGTCTCCCCCACCTCTGACCGCCTCCAGGTCCTCTCTCCCTTCAACGCTTGGAACGGCAAGGACGCCACCGACATGCCCATCCTCATCAAGGCTCAGGGCAAGACCACCACTGACCACATCTCCATGGCCGGTCCCTGGCTCAAGTACCGTGGTCACCTTGACAACATCTCCAACAACATGTTGATCGGTGCCATCAACGCCGCCAACGGTGAGGCCAACAAGGTCCAGAACTTCACCACCGGTGAGTGGGATGCTGTCCCCGCTGTTGCCCGTGACTACAAGGCCAAGGGCATCCCCTGGGTCGTTATCGGTGACTGGAACTACGGCGAGGGCTCTTCTCGTGAGCACGCCGCTCTCGAGCCCCGTCACCTTGGCGGTCTCGCCATCATCACCCGCTCCTTCGCTCGTATCCACGAGACCAACCTAAAGAAGCAGGGTATGCTTCCCCTCACCTTCGCCGACCCCGCCGACTATGACAAGATCAGCCCCGAGGACAAGGTCGACATCCTCTGCACTGAGCTCGCCGTTGGCAAGCCCATCACCATGCGTGTCCACCCCAAGAACGGCAAGGACTTCGACGTCAAGCTCAACCACACCTTCAACGAGGCCCAGATTGAGTGGTTCAAGAACGGCTCTGCCCTCAACACCATGGCCAAGAACGCCAAGAACTAAGCAGTAAAATATCCATAAAAATAATAAAAATGAGAATGACAAGAGGGACGAGTAAGGACGGGACTCTATAAGGGAAAGTCGGGATGGACGGGCGGCTTTCAGGGATTTTTAACTCGGATCGGCGTAATACGCAGACGTCGCGCTTTTTCTTGTTTGTATGTACAAAGTCATGGCCCTTGCGTTTCAATTGATTTCTGTGAAATTCCCAAAAGCTTCCATCCTCCCTGTACCGCGTGCACGATGCTTAATGAAGTTGTCCTTTATACATGCGCATGTTGTCTCTATCAAGCTTCAACTCGGACCCGGTCGCCGGTAGCCCATCTCAAACCTCAATATAACGTAATATCATTAAGACCCTAAACGCTATGAACTGCGCGCGAAACATCGCGTCCTTGATCAAGAACTACTTCGATATCTCACAAGAGGTTCACCCCGTTCACTGTTTCGCAGTAGATCGGTAACAAGATATATACTACCTACTTAATCAACGGGCGCAACTACAGCCAAAGTCACCAATACTATAGGCAGGATAGAAAGTAATCGAACATGGCCTTGTCATAGGGGAAGACGGAGGTAGTGGCACCAATCTCAGCACCCTTAGGTAAGAGTTAGAAAATATGCAAAAAATTACGACAAGGGGGTTTTGGAAAGGGTTATCTCAGGACCTCAGACGTCTGTCTTCCTTAGCTTTGCCTTGTGGTCGTTTGAGCCAACCCTAACCCCTGTATTGTAATGGCTTGTAATGACAACGGCCATTCAGTGGACAACTTGTGATATGCAATTATGCGCTGGTCCTCGGTACGTACCGATACTGCTTATCTTATCGGGTGGCCATGTGCGACTCAGTTCCCAAAAATGCGGCGCGTCAGTGTGCTTCCCAGTTTAAGTTGTGGTTTCAGCAACAGCAAACGCTGCAAGTGGTATGGTTTTGGGACTGCAATCAATCATCTCATTGTCGTTAGTTTCTCGTCAGCATTTGCGCATGTCACAACCTCTCCCCCCAGTTGCACCTAAAGCCATGATGGCTTCGTCAGCCTTTTCAGTGCTGAATGGCTCTGCCCAAAGTCCATCGTTCCCTAGCGGAATACCAAAAGGACCGAAGGCATCCCATCGCTCGCATGGTAAAGCCGGCGGCGCCAAAGCCAGTGGTGATGCTGCGGCGGCCCAAGGCGTGAATGCCGTCCACACTCACACGGCCATGGGCAGGTGGTCCATCTTGCCCAAGGAGCCTCCAAGTAAGTTGGGATTACATCATCTATCCGGCCAACTGCCCGGCTTCAGTCGTTAACCAAGTCCGATCTTTGTTAGAACCGGATACCATCAAGGCAATCCACGTCTATGACTTTGACAATACTTGTAAGAGAACACACCCCAGTTACGATCGCAACGGTTTAAATTAACCCAGCTCTCTCAACCAGTATTCAAGACCCCTCTTCCGAACCCCAAGCTCTGGATAGGCCCCACGATCGGTACATTATCGAACCCTGATGCTTTCGTCAACGGCGGATGGTGGCACGACTCTCGCATCCTCGCCGCGACGGGAGAAGGGCTCGCAAAAGAAGAGCCCCGCGCATGGGACGGGTGGTGGAACGAAAAGATCGTTGAGCTCGTGGAGCTTAGCATGAAGCAGAAGGATGCTCTTTGCGTTCTGTTGACAGGACGCGCCGAGGCTGGGTTCAGCAGTCTGGTTCGGCGCATGGTGGAGAGCAAAGGGCTCGTGTTCGATATCGTTGCACTCAAGCCCGCAATCGGCCCCGACAATCAGCGCTTTTCGAGCACAATGAACTTCAAGCAGGCGTTCTTGGAGGCACTAATGGAGACGTACAAGCACGCCGAGGAGATACGGATCTATGAGGACCGCGTCAAGCATACACAAGCATTCCGCAATTTCTTGGCGGATTACAACAGAAAACAGAACGCCACGCCAACTCGGGGGCCCATCACTGGAGAGGTTGTCCAGGTCGCCGATATATCTACCTTCTTGGATCCCGTGGTTGAAATTGCTGAAGTCCAGCAACTCATCAACGAGCACAACTCCGCTTTGGGGAGGCCGCGGCGTGGTCACCGGAACGACCGCCTCATGATCAAGAAGAAGGTGTTCTATACGGGCTACATGATTGGAAGCGCTGACACAAAACGACTACTCAGTCTCGTACAATTGCCCACGAATCTATCCGATACCGAGCTCAAGATACACGGTAACTACATCTTGATCTGTGCGGGATCATGCTCGCACAACATCCTGGACAAGGTGGGTGGCTTGCGTGCCAAGATGACCTGGGAGGTGACCGGGACGGCGTGCCTCGATAACAAAGTCTGGGCGGCGTCTGTCAAGCCTGTGCCCCCTACTGCGGACTTCTACACCGACAACTCGTCGCCGCATGTCGTGATGGCTATCCGTGATCGCGCCCGTCTTCAAGACGCCAACAGGATCCAGAACTGGCAGAAACTACCAGCGGACAAGGTGTTCAGGTTCGAGACGACTGTTGATGAAAAGATATTGCTCCGCATAGAGCCTGAGGATTCTCATGGGAGCTCGTACGAAAGTAGAGGGAAGAAGAGGCATCATACCAGCCATGAAGATGACTTCCGGGCGCGGCCAAGCGCACCGGGTGCATTCTCGGGCCAGGGTGGTCGAAACGCCCACCACCAAGGAGGCTTCCGTGGTGGAGGCAACCAAGGCGGGAGCGGTGGTAGGTTCAACCGCGGCGGAGGTGGTCAAGGCCAACGTAATTTCAGGGGCGGAAGAGGAGGCGGTCCAGGGGCTAAGGGTCGTGGTGGTCGAGGGGGTGGTGGTAGTGGCGGCGGTGGCGGTCATCACTACAAATCGCTCGACGACCTAGGGACGAAAGATAACTCGGGCGTCTCCTACGAAGATGAAGCGAATTCTTCTCACCAACAACAGCCGGGAAGAAACAACAACACATTCCAGCCGCCTACGGCGCCGGCAGCGATGCAGCAGCAGCAGGGCGGTGGAGGATTCTACAATAACAACAGCAGTAACAACAATAGCCAATACCAGCCACCCTATCAGCAACAGCAGCAGTATGGTGGTGGCGGCGGCGGTTGGCAGCAGCAACAAGGATATCAGAATCAACCACACCAAGGCGGAAGGCCAACAGGTGGCGGAGGTGGAGGGATGGGATATGGACCCGGAGGACCGGATATCAACTCCTACTACTAGGGGTACCCGCCGCGGTACAATTAGCCTGGGCCTTGGTGTTAGCACGACACTTCAGTCCTTGCCTGAAATGAGTTCGGAGGAGATGTAGAGCATTTGCATAAATATTGTGTGTTACAAAGCGTCGGTTCTCGGATGGTACTTTTAGCGACTCACGGTAATGGTCAGCACTTTCATGAAGGTATTACCACTTCATAGAGTCAAAGATAGGCATATCTGTTGAGCGAATACAAGCGTATTGTAAAATCCGTATTCTCGGCTTGTGGCTTATGACGGATCTTTGGCGTTGTGTAAATTACCGTATCCCGTCGCGAGAGCGGGCTATGCTAGGTAGTGGCAAATACTATTGCTGTCCGAACCCCTTTAGCATGATATGCATAGAGCAGTTAATGTAACCACAGGTAACTGCAAGTACTGTAAAACATCTCCACTGGCGAGACTGGGTACCTCGATGGCAACCCCTGATTAAGTGACACGGGGAGCCCCGTCGACATCATTGGCACCGTCAACTTCCTCGGCCTGCTTCTTGTCACAACGCCTTCCTTTCCGGCTGGAGTTGTGGACAGGCAAGCTTCAAGATGCCCCGTCTTTTAGGTACGCTTTGCAATCGTCTGTTTTCAACCCGAACTTTGGACAATTTACTGACCTTCAATTGCAGCCAGCGCATTGAGCCTGCGGCGCGACCCGCGCTTGCTCAAGCTCCCGCCGTACCTTTCTCTGCTATGCATCGTCGTTGGCGTCGTCTGGCTTTTCCTTCTTCCACTCGACGACTATTCCCGAAGAACATACATATCCGAAAATGCCCTATTACCGGGCCAAGTCCACACATACTTTGGTGGCAGCGATCAGAATGTCTTCCGCGCGTATAAGCACGAGACCGACGAGCTGGCTGGCAAGGGAAACATCGAGTACGTCCACCAGCCACCCTCACTTGGTCTTTTTGGGGGGGTCTGGGAATTATGTTGACCTAGGTTTACCGCATTCAGGGTCAACGACAAACTCGAATCCATCGCGAAAGGCCTCGGTCTGAAGGTTGGCCGCCAAAACTTCACCTACAGCTCCGCCGGCAACACCCATTCCGGCCAGAACATCTACGCGATCCTCCAAGCCCCGCGCGGCGACGCCACCGAAGCCATTGTCCTCGTCGCTGCGTGGAAGAATGTCAAGGGGGAACTCAACCGCAGCGGCGTGCCCCTCGTTCTCACCCTCGCCCGCTACTTCAAGCGCTGGTCGCTCTGGTCCAAGGACATCATCTTCCTCTTCACGCCCGACAGCATCGCGGGTCCCCAGGCCTGGGTCGATGCATACCACGACGCCCACGACTCGTCGCGCGTCGCCAGCCTGCCTCTCAAGAGTGGTGCGTTGCAGGGCGCCATTGCCCTAGACTACACCCGCGAGGCCCGCTTCCAGAGCGTGCATATCGTGTACGATGGAGTCAACGGCCAGCTTCCCAACCTGGACCTGATCAACTCGGTTAACCATGTTGCTGGCGGCCAGATGGGCATGGGCGTTGCGATCCAGGAAATGTGGAAACACAGCAATAGCTACAACGACCGGCTACAGACCATGCTGCGTGGTATGCTCAAGCAGGGCCTGGGGCTGGCGAGCGGCCCGCACAGCAGTTTTATCCCGTACCATGTGGACGCGGTGACGTTGCAACCGTTTGGTGATGGCTGGCAGGATGAGATGGCCATCGGAAGGGTTATTGAAGGCACCTTCAGGAGTCTGAATAACCTGCTGGAACACCTGCATCAGAGCTTCTTCTTCTACTTGCTCATGCAAAAGGAGCGGTTCGTCAGTATTGGCACGTACTTGCCCAGTGCCATGTTGGTGGCAGCCAACTTTACGATTATGGCGATTGCTCTTTGGGTGAAGAGCGGACAGCCCGATGTGCAAGAGGTCATCACGGAGACGACTAAGACGGCTGAGGAAGCTGAGAAAATCGCTTTGCCTAACCCGCACGTCGCAGTGGAGAGGGATCTTTTCCTTCCTCTGGTTCTCGTGGCCGTCTGCCAGTTTTTGGGCGTGGTACCTCTCTATCTGTTCAACCACCTCTCAGAGAGTGTAAGTGTTTTACCCCTTTTCCACACTTCCTTACTCATTGATTTCGTGCTAACAAAACCGCAGGCCCTAGTCCTAGCCTTCGTCGTCTTCACCGTCCTTTCCTCCATCCTCCCATTCCTTCTCTCCAACCTCCTTCATACCTCGACAACCTCAACCACAACCCAACAATATCACCTCATCCGCTCCTTCTCTCTCCTCCTCCTCGGCATGTTCCTCTCCTCGCTCGCGACCCTCAACTTCTCTCTCGCCTTTCTCGTAGGCGTCTTCAGCGCTCCTCTGACCTTTGTCCGCCCTTGCCCCAACTCCCCCATCCTCAAATGGCTGTCTATGGTCGTTTTGTATGTCTTGTCTCCGACTACGGTGGTGTTTATTGCCAGCGTGCTTCCGGATTTGGACGAAAAAGTGGGACATGGGTTGGGAGAGGTGCTGAGGCAGGCGGCGTTTGCTTGGGATGTCACGGGGACATATACGCCTGTTGTGGTATGGTGCGTGTGGTGGCCTGCTTGGATTGTTGGAGTTGTATCTGTCTTGGGACGGCCTGGTGCTGGTGATGAGAAGTTGAAGAAGGCTTGAGGAGCACGGGTTGTACATCACTCTTGAGGTTTGTTGAGGATTAGACGGCGTCGCTCGGGACATATTATATTACTTCCAAGGGTTGCTTTAGCTATGGCTGTTGGAACATGAAACAAAGATATCCGTTCAAAACTCGGTATATATCCATTATCCATACGTTCACATCGGCTGGCACAATGTCATCTAACACCACCCGCCCGACGGAACTCTCAAGCACTTGGAGCTCTTCTTCCCACCTTTAACATCAACCTCTTTCCAATCCCATTGCTTACAAGACCCATCACCGCAGTTCACAAAGATATTAGTGCCAGTGGGCAGCACATTTCCCGTCACGTTGTTAAGTGTAAAGCCCGTAATAGACACGCCATTAGTTGGCGGCGCGTTCTTGGTGGGGGCACTGTAGGACTGGTCGACCACGATGCCGTATTTGGTTATGTTTTGGAGCACGACGTCGCGGTAAGTTATGTTGGAGACGAGACCGGTGGTTGAGTATTTGGTTTTGATTCGGGCGCCTGAGGTATCGCAAGTAGGAGCTTTAGAGTCTGTGTTTCTGTTGCCAAGCGACGGGAAACCAAGGAGAAAAAGGGTGCTTACCGTTCTCTGAATTCGCAATCACCGAATTCTCAAACAGGACATTCTGGACGGTGTTATCGCTTCTACCGCCCACGGAACCAATGGACAGACCATGACCCCCCGAGCAAAGACCGTTGCGGAAAGTGATATTCTGGTAAAAGCCAAAACGTTGGTTAGCCGAAGGTTCCTCAGAAAAGGAGGGAGAGAAAAAACCTACCGTCCCCGAATTAACGGCCACACAGTCATCCTGATTCCACACCCTCGCCCCCTCAATCACCACCTCACTGGTTGCCCCAATATCAAACGCATCCGTATTTCTTCCCCCTTTTCCAGCATTCCAGTCGCCATCTCCCGCCTTGTTATCGATTGTAACACCCTTCAACGTCAAGTTTCGGCACCCGTTTATACTAAACACCTGCACTGGTGCATTAATGATCGTGATACCCTCGATCACAGAATCAACAAGCTGGTGCACCTGGAAGAACTTGGGTTTCGCGATGGGCCCGTTTTGCCCCAAGCCGTCCCAGTAGGATTCGCCGCTGCCGTGCAACAGAGAGGAGGGGAAGCCGCGGATGGTGAGCTGGGAGGAGGAGGAGATGGAGAGGAGGGGACCCGACCAGCCGGGGGGGAAGAAGGGGAAGTGGGTTTTGCCGGTGAAGGTTACTGATGTTCCTGGCTTGAGCTTGTCTAGGTTGAGAGTTACGCCCGCGGGTACTTGGAGGTCGGAGAGGATGATGTCTTGACAGGAGCTGTTGCGTTCGGAGAGGAGGTCGAAGCCGGTTGAGCCGGTGAAGATGCAGGGCGCTATCTGGTTGCCCAATGGTGGTGAGATCGAGGCTGCTATCGCACTGCCGAAGAAGGCTGGCATAGAAGACGCAACGATTTTCATGGTTATTGGAAGCTGGTAGACTTGATTACCCATGTATCGGTATAGGCACAACAACAATCATGTGAATATTCCCAGCACATGAAGAAGCCAAAACATTCGGGAAGGCCAGCTTTATATACTCAGCTGTGTGAAAAAACTGGAAGATCATCTCATTTCAAGAGCGGGGGGTTGAAGCGTAGCGGTGTTCGTATCGAGGTTGAGAATACTACGCTGTCGGTTTATCCAGAGATATCCAAACAATTGAGTTGATGGGCCGCCCATCAAACACAGGGTGAAGAGACGAGATTGCTAGACTCGCTAGAGTAACGGTGCTTTCTTGACTAGATACCGGCGTTCGGCGTACATTTGACGACAAATTTTTTTGATTCAGGTCGTCGTCGTCCATGGTCGTTGCCCCTGAGAGGTGGGAGTAAAGGAAGACAATGAAGGCGAGGAATTGTCCTGAAGGAAGATCTGCATGTAGTGCTTGCGGAACCTCGACTGTTGTGTGCTTTACCCTTTCCTGCAATGTTCTTTCTCCAGATTTACGTCCTGTGATCTTGTTAGGTTCTGGTTGTTAAGTTGTCAATTCCGTCTCGTCGTCGAGCGGCTTATGAGGTCAAGACTCAAGAGTGGGGCAGTTGCACGGTGAAGCTTCACCTTGCGCTCACCGGGCAGTGCCACCGAATTTTCCTCCTTCAATAACATCAACACGAATCACCAAACCCTTTCGCAACAGACTCGTAAGCTTTAAGAAACAAAATTACCATCTTAAGCTCGGTCTAACTTATACGTCAGAGTTTCCGTCCTCTCATTCCCACTTCCACCACCAGCCAAGTCCAAGTCATCTTCACTACCTTGTCTCATCCCACTATCTCCAACCAACCAACCAACCAACCAACCAACCATACCTTACAAAAGCCCTTCAACATGTCCGACAGCAAGCAAAAGAGCCAACAAGAGATCTCCTCCGAGTTCACTTCCTACTACCTCCAGCGAGCAACCAAGGAGTTTGCCGAGGATCTGGACAAGGTGCGGACGGCTGACGACTTCAAGAACGATGCGATCCACCTGCTCGTGAACGCGCTACAGCAGGGCACTGCGCTTTTCTCTCCCGAGGAGCAGAGGAGGATAGTCGAGACTGCGGCGGAGAGGAAGTGATGGGGAAGGAAGGTCAGAGACAGAGGCTTCGAAGGGAAAGAATCATGGAGGTTCAGACGGGTTGGAAGTTGGATGTTGCGTGATCGCAGGAGGATTGGGGAGGGCGTCTCCCGATAGCGGGCATCGAGCACAGCTGTTCATGGGTTCAAGACGAAAAAGGATTAGGTGTGCGCACGATCCTCCAAGGGGCCATGTCCATTCTACCGGCGCAACCAGTCTATGGAACATGACATGGCTGGAGAGAGATTGCAAACAACCTTCTTCGATAGAACTTGTACAACAGCCACAGGGAGTTACTTTGCCTGACTTAATACAATCTAATACTGGTCTGTTTGTTGGCTTGGTACTCCTGGTATATTGGACGAGATCTATCCCGAATTGTCACAAACCTCAGAAGGACAAAATGTAATAGCTAGGTACGGATCGGACAAGCATCAACAAGAGTCAATATGGCATATCAAATTTCCAAAATAGCATATGCAAGGTAAGACCACGCTTTGGATATGGAACGAAACGGATCAATAAGATATATAAACGCCTAGGAAGGTTGACCAGAGGTGTCGAGCTAACAAACAAACCAGTATTGGACTGTATGTTATTGATTCCGTATTATCCTGCATTCTTATTCCTCGCATTTCCTATGCTGGTACGGGTATCCCATGCTCATCCTCTGCCATTTACGCCTGCCCTTGCTCTTATAACTCCGGTCGTGCAACTGACTGGACTACCGCTGTAGGTGAACGGCTTGTCTTCGGTCTGCTGAATACGCAGCATTATGGTGCACGTTATGCTGTTGTTGGTATCATAAGTGCAATCACGGAGCCCAACATTCAACAAACAAACTCATGACAACTTGGCCGAGTGGTTAAGGCGACAGACTTGAATACCCTTATTCAGCTATCTGTTGGGTTCGCCCGCGTAGGTTCAAATCCTGCAGTTGTCGTTATTTTTTTGCTTTTTTGAACCTTTTTTTGGCTTCAACATGTATTCCACTGATATATGCGAGATGAATCTCTTTTTTGTTTTCTTTTTGGCCTTGATTGCTAGATCCTGGACATGCAAGAGCCTGTTTGTTCTTAGCGACAAAGACCAAAAAAATCTGTCAAGGAAAGTTTGGATGCCGTGGGGTGCAGCTTCCACACGTAGAGGCACGAACCTGCCAGAAATAGTTTGCGCGGTGATGATGTGCTTCAAAACCAGAAGGAACGCATCGAGGCAGAGGGAGAAGGCACGAACTGAGAGTGGAATGCTGGTCGAGACACTTCGCCTCGACTACTTTACTTGTTCAATGTACCATATGTTTACCCTGTCCATGTACGGGTGGTTCGGGTTGAAGCTCTGCCGAAGTACGGTGCTTCAGATACACCCAGTATTTTTTCCAGTCTGTCCACAAGTCAACACTGCAAGCCAGGTCATTTACGTCTCAAGTTCAAAATCTTTGAAGGGAACAATCAAGACTGGATCATAACATCATGAGACTGGCGCTGTTGTCAACGAAGAGCACCGCCAAGACGTCAGGGACGGCCGAGAAAAAAAGTAGACCCCTGCACTCCACTTCCGACCAGCGACCTATCCGACACGGACGGGGGCTAACCAACGCTCCCACGGCCGCGACGGAACCCCGAGAGCCCGCCTGTCAGCTTTATTCAGCGAGACTACACAAGCTTGGAGTCGGACCTTACTCCTGACCGACATTCGAAGAGGGACCGATTTTGTTTTATTTTCGCCTTCGTTTCTCTGGAAACGTCGGATCATCATCTACGTACTTCGCAGCAAAGACCGATAAGGAAGCATTAAACGTCGTTGCTTGCGATAAGGCGGTCATACATACGCCCACGACTCCCCTCCGCCTTCCTCGTTCGACAGGACAACAACACCAATTGTCCATTCTCAACCAACGACCCGCGTCCTCGAGACGCTGTATGCCATTCAAAGACGATCGAATTCGCATCTAACGGGCGCTCGCAAGTCTAAACTTGGACGTGGAGATACCCTCCCACCTGCCCACGGCGCATCTCATCCCTCTGAACGCCGACCGACAGGACCGCGAACCAACCTGCTACTCGAATCACGACACCACACGAATATACCTAATGGCAGCCCAAACACTGCCCGCCTCCGGGGCCGCCGTGACGTTCAATACCCAGCGCACGCGTGCCTATCTCCTTAAGCTGCCGCTTTTCACAAGAGCCACGGTGCTAATCATTGTCTTGACATGGGTTCTGACTTTGGTCGGCAAGTCATGGAACTGGGACGTCAAGACGTGGGGAGCGTTGATACCGGACGAGATTGGAATTGCGACATGTAGGTTCTACTCAGTTCTTAGCTTTTTGGTTTGGTCATGCGAGGGAGTGGCTAGGGTGGAGGACCTTGCTGAAGGGGATAGGATGGGAAGAAGCAACAGGTGCAGTCCAACGAGGAGGAGGAACCGCCATGCCGTGAATCCTCAATTGGATGCAAAGCATGCGCTGGTGGCGGACACCGAAGATACCAGACAGCAGTTCTTTGGGATGGCGGGAGGCTTCATATGTTGGAATGGGTCGTGCCTCAGCGCTGGCCTGTGACAAGAGGTTACCTGCACGAGCACACCTGCTAACACTCATGGCAACAGTATACCGCATCAACACATTCCCCTTCATCCACCTGAACATCTTCCACACAATACTCAACATTGTCGCGTTTACACCTCTTCTCGAGCGGTTCGAGCATGAACACGGTACTCTGACCTCTGTAGCGCTCTTCTTTGGCCGTAAGACACCCCCCTCTCTTCTCCTTGACTTTTCCCGGGGCCACAACTAACACGTTCGTTCTTCTTTAGCATTCGCAACGATACCGGGCCTCATCTACGTCTTCGTCGAAAGATTCATCCTTCACGCCAACACGCCAGTCATGGGAGCCAGCATGTGGGTGTTCCTGCTGCTGGGCATGGAAGCCATTCGCACCTACAAGACCAATCCCTACTTCACCATCAGCACCTACAACATCCCAACGTGGATCACTCCTTTGTTGTTGGTGGTGGTCACTGCTGCGTTGCTGCCGAGCTCGAGCTTCCTCGGACACTTGGCTGGTCTGCTTGTCGGTTATGGGTGTAAGTGTTTCATCCCAACTGCTCCCCTACCTACGTCCTTGTTGAGGAGAAAAAGAGCTAGATCGCTAACATGGATAATAAACAGTCGGTCTAGGATACCTCAAGTTCCTCGCCCCTCCCGAGTGGGCGTTGCGGTTCATCGAAGGAAAGCTCAACCTCTTGGGCAGACTGCCTCACTACGTCAGCGTGGATCAGAAGACTTTTGGCAGATTCGGTGTCCTCCCTTCCTCTGCCTCGTCAGCCGAGGCTGGCATTCCGTTTGCCGGGGTCTCCGGTGGTCAGCGATTGGGACCTTGAAAGGAAGACGGGTTCCTGGAACATTGCGTACATTACGTACATGAGCAGAAGAGCATGGGTGTATAAAATGGTGCATATGAGGCATGCGTGTCATGAATGATAGATATAGAAAGATACTTTACTGTTAATGTTTGATGTTGTACGACTAAACATAGGGCTGGGGAAAATGAAAAGGTAGTGGCATGGGGTTCTCGGGATATAACTCAAATTTCCTCTTGGGATTTGAGGTCTGCAAGTAGAGTCTTCTTCCATGTGATGAGTGGCAATCATTCATCTCGAACACGTCCATGAATGATGAGTTCGGGGTCTCGTGGTCTTCAAAGTCTGGTGGCGTTATAAAGCTCAAGTCCTTATGGCAAGGGTCGCGTGTTATCCAGATATAACGTGTGTTTTCACTTTGCCTTTCCCACCTTTTTCACGCTTACAACAAAAACCTCCTATTCATCAGTATTATTTTCCCCTGTACAGTAGTAGCGTAGTCCCAAATAATGGACCAAAAACTCCTTCCCATCCCCATCCTCAACCTCCCCCATGCCCAGCCCAGCCTAGTCCACACCCTCAAGCAGCAGTAGCAGCACCCTCCTTCTCCTTCCACCCCAACTCCCTCAACGTCCACCCCTTCCCCTCCGGCGTCTCAGCCCCTGCCCCCTCCTCCGGCTTCACCTCAAAATTAGCATAGCAATAAAACTCATTGCTCAACCCCCTCGCATGCTTAGGCTCAAACGTAGTAGTCCTCACGCCGTAGCTCTTATACAGCTTCTCCGTAACCAGCGTCTCCATGCGCTCGCCCGTGCAAGCAATAATCTTGGGCTTCTTCCCCCCCTCCCCTTCAGATCCAGTCTGTTGAGGCTTAAGCATCCACCTAACCGTCAACGCCGCCTTAGTCTGGCAATCCTCGCTCAAAAAGGGAGGATCAACAATGACGCGGTCGAAGGCCCCCTTCAAGTGGCTGGGGAGCTTGAGCGGCTGGGCGAAATCGTAAAAGACGAATTCGTCGGCGAAGACGGCGAAGCGGTTGTCGTGCTCGAGCAGGGTAAGCTTGGGCTTGGGCTTGTCTTTGTATTCGTCCGAGTTGAGGAGGTTCTTGAGCTGGACGAAGACGGAGGGGGCGGAGACGACGGCGATGGAGGTGGTTGGAGTGGCGCCGGCGAGGAGTTGTTTGGCGAGGAAGGTGGCTGTTTCGTCGGAGTACTGTTTGTTTTTGTGTCAATTGGTTCATATTCTTTGGTTTGGATGTCTTTTTTTCCCGAAAACAAGCCAGATTTGAAGTATGGTGAAACGGTATCACTCACCCAGAACTGACTCTCATTCCAATCCTCAGTGAAAGCATCCATAGACAACTTGACGTTCAAAGCATGCCTCTCCTCAGCCTCGGCCTGGAGCTTCGCAAACTGCTCGGCACGGGCATCGCGCTCGGCATAAAAGGACTTGAGGGCATCGAGGGCTGAGGTAGAGAGTTCGCTTCAGACAGTCAGCATCCTGTATAATGGTATATCAGGTAGTTATTGGTAGTGAGGCATTACTCACAGGCCACTCTCATCATCAGAGAACTTGTCGATGATGCACGCCATCTTTTATTTCGAGATATCCTGAATATGACGAGAGGTTAAAGAATTCGGGTACAAATGGGAGTGTATGAATTCTACTTGGTCGTATAAGTGAGCAGTGAGAGATTGTTGTAAGTGTTGGGGAATGGTTTGCTCTGGGCACTAACAATTAAAGTTTAACGGGAGAGTGCAGCATCGGAAAAAAATTGTGGATGCACTTGTATGCATTGATCACATTTCCCCATCCGTTCCCCTTTTCAGTCGCATCATACAAGTAAACACAACCCAGAGTTGGGATGAACCCTTGGACCTCACCCCAGGTCGTTCAAACGCTTGCGCAAATCCTTTGATTGCTCTAATTCTCACCACAGCATCCAGTCTGGACGTTCTGTGTTCCGTCGACTCACCAAATGCTCTACGGTGGATTTATACAATCTACATGCATCCCTGTGCAACCCCCAAAGAAACTCAAAGCATGTGAATGTACTCCCTGTCCTCCCTCCTCTCCTTTTCGGTCGCTGGCGGAAGGTCGTAGTAGGCGTTGCTGCGATAACTTTGCTGTATGGGAATCAGTAGTCATTCCTTTGCACTCGAACTGAGATGTGGGAAACTTACCAAGTAATGGTAGGTGAAGTTGGTAATATCTGCAGGCTCGATGCCGAGGTCCTTGAAGGTCTTGGCCGTCGGATCGATGACCTGGTCGTGGAACTCACGCTCAATCTCATCGGCAGACATGATGGGCCACCAAAGGGCCTTGTTCAGGACACCAGCGATCGGCTTGAGAATCTTCTTGGGCACATTAACGTGGCGCCGCCTCTTGTAGATTTCGCGGTCAACCATCTCGGAGATTTCAGCGGTAGAGTAGGTCTTGGGACCGTAAAGCTCAAAAGTCTCGGACGCAGTGTTGTCGTCCCAGAGCATCTGTTCAAGAGCCTGGCCAACATCGATCACCTAAAACGGCTGTTAGATGCTACTGTCCGCGCGCGAAGGGTTATATCGTGGGGGAAGACGTACGTGAACAGGGTTATACTTCTCTTGCATCCCGTTGGATGTCAGGATATTCTTGACGCTGGCAAGCTTGTGAAGCAACCTGTCCTCGAAGCCAAACATGGGAGCTGGCCGGACAATGGTGGTTTCGGGGAAGATGCTCCTGACTACTTGCTCACCGCGCGCCTACAGATCCGATTAGAAACCCATCATGATGCAACTCGCTGGAGGAGGCTGTCTTGTAATCGTACCTTGGTGGCGAAGAACTCGCACTCCGAGTTGGGGTCCGCATTGTAAGACGAGACGTGGATGAAGCGGTCGACATCGTATTTGGCGACAGCTTCGGCGATGCGCTCAGCACCCTCGATATGAACGTCCTCAAACGAGAAGTTCCTGAAACCCAGGTCAATACTGGTGCATCTCCACCGCAGCTTTTCCCAGTAAATCCAGACTCACTTGGTCGGGTAGTCGCGACCGATCAGGTTGTAAACGACATCCGAGTGTCTGACGCTCTCCTCGATGGATTGGGTGTTGCGCAAGTCGAACTCCTGGAGCGGCGGTCATGCTTAGTAGCTGGATCCTTGCGGGTACGTGGGCCTCGACTGTATGGACATGACTCTTGTTGTGGGGAAAAGCTCACTATCATGACGACCTTGCCCAAATCACCCGTAACTTTCAGATGGCGCTTGTGGTACTCGTCGCGGAAGGGAATGATGACGGTGCATCCTTGTCTCGCTGCGGAACGTTTTGATATAAGCCATGGTGATCTCTAGAGTATACGCCACGAAGTCGCCAGATCGCACCTAGTCTGTTGACGATGTAGCGACCGAGCTGGCCGGTCGCACCGAAGACTGTCGCGGTATGTCCACCGAGGGAGGAGCTGTGGAGGCAGGCGACGTGTTAGCAATCATCCATTCTACCCAAACAGATATATAGCAACAATTACCGGCCACCCTGGTTACGGATAATGGGCTTGCCGGTGCGGGTGATGGCCACGTCGGAGATAGCCCGTCGCTGAAAGGCAAAGGTGTTGGAAACGATAATTCTGGAAGTCGACCGCATCGCGGCCGTCAGGGGAGCCATCTTGTAGGTTGTGGGGTGGCAGGGCTGGCCGAGTCCCGTTCAGTTGGCGATGGAAACAGAGGCTATCCGGAGCTTCAAGCTGCCGCCTTCGATATCGAACCCGGGACGTCGAAAGCCGGCTCTAGCTGCCCGCCTGCTGCCAGCCTGCCGTCAGCACCTCCACTCCTCCTTCAATGTACCGGCCGAACTGCTGAATCACGTGTGCCAAGCTTCCTTACTTACACGGTACCTAGTACGTACCTCTACCGCTGGGTATTGGGGTCACTGCAGTTACCTATGGGAGGTACGTACCACTCCCGCCTGTATTCCTTACTGGGTAGCTTCACCCAGCTTCCACTTGGCAGTGACTGTGGGGGCCTCCACAGTGCTGAAGGAGCATCCACAATGACCGACCGTCGCTGGCTGCACGCCTAACGCCGCGTCAAGGCTTCACTGCAAGACGTCAACCAAGACAACTCGGACAACGCTTAGTTTCATCCTCCATTCTAGACGTACCACTGCATTTCTCCGCCGAGATCTCATACAACGAGCAACATCCCACGACACACCGATTTCCATCCGCAGCAGATTCACCGACGTTTCCACCAAAGGAACCGGGCCCTCGAGAACCTGCCTACATTCCAAGGATTGGACAGCAAGGATCGATAGAACACTCAGACACACACAACAGCACAGCCATGAACGTCGACACCATCTCCGACTTCCTCGCCGAGCAGCGCGACCAGGCGCCCGAAGAACTTCAGCCCCTCGTCCTCGAGTTCGAGACACTATGGGAGCGCAAGCTGTGGCATCAGCTCACCAACCTGCTCCTTGAGTTCTTCAACCACCCCGGCAGTGCCCCGCAGAGGCTACAGTTCTACAAGGTCTTCATTCTCAAGTTCGCCGACAAGATCAACCAGCTCAAGCTCGTTGATCTTGCTCTCAAGGCCGCCACACAATGTAGAGGTGCGCAGACGGTCCCCATCCCCTCTGCTTCCCAACATGCGTCTGGCAGCTAGCACTAACCATGTCTGGGTGCGCAAACCGTAGACAACCAAGAGCGCCTCTCTTTTTTGGAAGCCGTCGTCAAGAAGGTCGACCACGAAGACTCGCAAGACGCATATGTATTCGCCACGATCGCCGTAGCCCGCGTGAAGCTCGACCTCTCCGACCTTGACGGCGCGCGCAAGGACCTGGACACGGCCGAGCGAATCCTCGACAACTTCGACTCGGTGGAGTCGGTCGTGCACGCCGCCTTCTACGACACCAACGCCAACTACTTCCAAGCCAAGTCCGACTGGGGCTCCTACTACAAGAACGCGCTCCTGTATCTCGCCTGCATCGACGTCAAGTCGCTCTCGCTCGAGGAGCAGCGCCAGCGCGCCTACAACCTGGCCATCGCGGCCCTCGTCAGCTCGAACATCTACACCTTCGGCGAGCTTCTGCTGCACCCCATCCTCGACGCCCTCACCATCGACGACCGGCACAAGTGGCTGCACCAGCTCCTCTTTGCCTTCAACCGCGGCGACCTGGCCGCGTACGACCTCCTGGCCAGCCACATCAGCTCGGACCCGCTGCTGGCGCAGCACACGCGCCAGCTGCGCGAGAAGATTTACCTGGCGGCGCTGACGGAGGCCGTCTTCCGCCGCCCGCCCCACGACCGCGCCATGTCCTTCTCCACAATCGCGAACGAGACCAAGGTACACCCCGACGAGATCGAGCACCTGATCATGAAGGCGCTGAGCTTGGATCTGCTGCGGGGCACGATCGACCAGGTCGACGAGGTGGCCCACATCAACTGGGTGCAGCCCAAGGTGCTGGACATGAAGCAGATCGAGAACATGAGGCAACGGCTGCAAGAGTGGGATTCCAGCGTTGACAAGCTGGGTAACTGGATCGAGGGTGTGGGCCAGGATGTCTGGGCTTAGTAGGCGGTCTGGGCTTAAGGGTTGGACGAATCTACGGACGGTGTGAGGAGGAAGAAACGGCTCGGGAGTCTGAACGGATGGCGCAAACCTGGAGATACAGAGACGAACCCAATGGTTAGATTAGGGAACAAGGCCAGCTATAGGCAAGATGTCGATTCGCTGCATGAGGCAGACCGCCTTGTATGATACATATGAATACCCATCAACGCATAACAACGCCCATGGCGTACGTCCCTAACTTCCTTAAACATCCAGCCCCATGCTTTGGCCTGAGTTATATATATATATATGAATCCTCTCCGTGTACGCTCCGTGAACAAAACAAATCCGAGATACGCCGGCAGAATATGCTTCCTCGAATGCCGCCAAAATATCAAGTACTTTATAAACGTAAACGCGCCACCTGGCACGTGTATACTGAAAACAACATCCTACACAAGCAAACACTTATTGCTTACTTGCTCCTGGTACTTACTCCATTCGTCTGGGCTTAAGACAGAGACCGAACGATGTAAAAAAGAAGATAGGCCTTGGCGTTCAGCACGTCAGACTTCTGGGCCAGTTCAACTTTGTGATCGTTAAATGCAAACCACTAAAAAGGTGCCAGTAAGTCAGCAAGTCTACCTCCCAGTAGCTCACTCTATGTCAGTCTGTGGTCAAACTCACCTGGTCGCCAACCCGGCAATAAGAAATGTAGTGTCCGGTATCCATGTCACCAACGTGCACAACAACGCAAAGAAGATCGTAAGTGCAGGATCGCTGTAGCTCGTAGTTGTCCTTGAGATCCTGCGTTCGTGCGCGTGTCGTGTAAGGCAGCATGTTGAGTTGCAAAGGAAACTGTACAGGTGTCTCGATTTTCTGGGCACGGTCGTTACGCCCTTGTTTGAACTCGAACCTCTGTTGGCAACTGTCAGCTTCTGTTGCCTCCGAGCAAAGGCACCGGCAACGGGTAGTAGGGAATGTGGATGAGGAAGGAGTCCCGGTAATCTTACCTTGAGCTGGATAGAAAGGACGTTGGGTAACTTCTTGATACTGGTCTGTCTTCTTGCTTGCTGTACTGAATTGCAGTTCTGACACCGATATTCGCACTTGTCGGATTTGATGTATTCCTCGTCCAAGCATTCCTGGAGAGTCACACTGTTTTGCGTTCTCACCGATGAGACCCCGTCGCCATTAGTCAAGTTCTTCTTGCCCCTTTTTTGCGTCAGATTTTCCAAGGGAACACTGAGATCCAAAAAGCTCTGGGCTTGGTTCGTGACGCCCCCACAGTTTTGGCACGTTGTGGACGTCTGTAATTTTCCATAGTAGGTTTGGTGGATGATGCAGTTGCAGGTATGCTCACTGCCAATTTCAGGTCTCTTGCCGTCGCCATTTCTCTCGTGTAATTCCTCAGCCATAAACTGGAAGAATTCATGGGCATCTTGCTCTTTGTTGGCCACCAAATTCTCGAAAGCCTTCTTCTCGCTGATCCAGAAGCCAGACAAGATATTTGCGGCGGTATAACCGTTGGTCGTTTCGCTGGCATAAAATTCCTGGAACATATCGTCCATGGCACAACTGAGGCAGTGGGGTGTGTCACAACTGCCTGATTGGTGCCCATCACTCAGGTAGAAGTTGCGTAATATGGGATTGTGGAGGAATGACTGGAGGACGACATTTTGATAGCAAGTTGCTCCGGCATTATAGATGCCACGGAGACCGTTCGCCTTGCAGGTGGCGATGGTGGTGTTGGTGGATATGTACTGGGGAGCGTCTTTAACAGGGTCAGGGGCGAAGAGTTCTTCATGTTTACGCTTTCGGCCTGTAAAAAAGATATTGATTAGCCACGGACAAGGCTGATCGATATTGGAGAGTGTACCGGGTATATGCCCACGCGGGCAAGATGGAGAAAAGGATGAAAGAACATACTACCGAAAAACGAGCCTGTGCCGAGCTTCTTTAACCTCAAATCCTCAAAGGTAGGGTCCCAAACGATGTCGTCGCACATTTGACAATACAGTGCACCGCTCCTTGACTCAACATCTGGGAGAAATTGTCAGCTTCCATGTCCAGTGGTGTGGCTTCTTCTAACAGAGGCGACGTACAGAAGCGATGTGATTTTTTGTTGCCATGTTTTGAGAGGTCTTCTTCGGTGAGGGTCGAGGGACATTGCAGACAGAGGTAGGTCGGGGTAAGGGATGTCACAACCTGGCCATCCATGCCCTTGGCCGTTTGTGGGAGGATAGGGTTGATGTCGAAGATCGCTCGTAGAATGGTCTTGTAATGTTGTATGGACATGTTGATCGTCGCTTGATCTTGGTTGAATAGACGTCCGACATGCTCTACGAAGCGGTCAGAGAATAAGGCAGTTTAGCTGGGACGAGAATGGCTATCTTACCACATCCATACATTGGCTGGCCGGGTTGGGGCTCCTTGACCTTGTGGTCCTTGGAGGACGCAGCGTTGGCCGACATGGTTGATGTGACCGTTCGCTCGTAGAAAGCCCCAAGTATGAACCTCGTGCGTGATAGCGGTTTCTGAAGCAGAGGTACTGTGTCGAATCCTCAATCGTTGGCGCGGCCAGTGACCCGGTTAGCAACGAGGGCGAGTGTTGCTTCCGACGCTTCGAAGGATTTTCTTGGACGTTCGGCTCGTAAAGATTCGAAACGGTGGGTAAATGTATGCTAAAGGATTGACTATCTTCAACCTGGGCTTTCTATACGATCGAGATGGCTCGTAAACGTCGTGGCGAGGTCGACAAATCGCGTTTCTGTTCGGGGAAAAGCACGGTTTCCGGTGGTTCGGTCTAAGTGCCCTGGAATAAGAGGACTTGTTAGCCGCGTGCGCATCAAACTGTCGCGCTTTTCCAATTGGCAACATTCACTGGTGGTTTCTGTGAGATATATCCTACCGTCTATGAAAGTAACGTGTAAGGAGCCCGAAACAACAGAATTCTGCCCTGGTTGTGTTGGTTCTCTTGCAGCAAGATTGCTTTTTAAGTTGTTCGGGGTCAGAATCTCCATCCGATTTCTGCGGCGTCAACATCAATCAATGGACGCCAACTGCACTTGCAGCGACTTGAACGGCTTATCGGAAGCTACGCAAGGCTTATCGATAACGAGAAAGGGGACAACGGGTGGAACCTTTTCAACGCACTAGATAACTATCGTGTCTGATTGGCCCGCAGCATACCAGAGCGTGCAGACGGGAGGTACCTGAGACCTCTACATCTCGACCGAGGTGCCTGCCATGCCTGCATTCCACTTCAATCAATTCCCCCAGCGACAAGGCAACCTCCACCGTGAACCATCCTCAACCCAGGCGAGCTATCGTCATTCGAGAAGCCAAACTTTCGAAAATCAATACTTCCCGGAAGCTGATTTGGCTCTCTTCCATACTTCATTCCTTTCCATGTGGTAACGTGTTCTGGTCTCTAGTTTAGGACATTGTCCAAAGGGTTGGCAGCACATCCATCCTCTATCGTCTGTACAATTCGTGACCGATGATGCGGCTGTATGTAAATGCTCCCGTCATGACGAGATAGATCCACGCAGATAGCAAGATGTTGAAACAGTTTCCAAACATTATTTACAACCAAGGGAGTCAAAAGAATGGAGCAACTCTTACAAGCACGCAAACGCCATCAAGCGGGTTAGGTTCCTGAAAGACCCGGCCGGTATCAACAGAAAAGAGATTCTTAAATGGCTACAATTTACAGCACGTTCTTACAAGTATACCCACATTACCGGACTTGACCTTGGCGGGCTCGGCCAGCAAACCATCCATCCCGAGCCCGGCTCATCTGGCCGATCCGCCAGGTGATCTCCGGTGCTTGAGCGGGCGGTAGCTGGATCTTGATTGTGTGCGATGGTATCATTGCCGACACCTCGGCTCGGCAGTACCCCGCAGTCCGTTAGCTCTCTACGCAGTACTCCCGCCGCACCAGAACGCAATATCCCACCGTGTTTCACACCAAATACTCATCCGGAACTATCACACAGTCATCATCTTCACTACTTCTCACAAACAAACCTTTGCTTAGCTATATCACGCATTACGCCCTGTGTGTCATTCATTTGTCGTCCGTACTACTCCTAGTCCTGGATGTCCTCACCTTTTTTCCTGCTCCTGAAACTCTCTACCAGACCATTCTCGTATCAGAGTTCATCACCATCTAATACACGGCTATCTCGCCTTTTCAAAATCTCATATCAACATCTGAAAACAGACAACAAGCATAACCGCAGAATCACAATGTCTTCATCAGCATCTAAACCACCAATCTCTCCTCTCCCCGAAGTCACCCACCTCAGCCCAACCGTCATCCGCATCCTCGGCGGCAACCCCGGCAAATTCACCCTCCAGGGAACCAATACCTACCTAGTCGGCACCGGCCCCCAGCGTCTCCTCATCGACTCCGGCGCCGGCGAGCGCTCCTGGATCTCCGCCCTACAACGGACCCTCACCGAGGAGAAAGCTCACATATCAGCCGCCATCATCACCCACTGGCACCATGACCACACCGGCGGGATCCGGCACCTGCTCGACTGGAACAGCAAGATCAAAGTTTACAAGAACCAACCCACTTACCTACCAGGCCACCACGGCAGCCCCGTGTCTCTTGAGCAAATCGGCAACGGCAAAGAAGTCCTACTCCCCATCGAAGACGGGCAAGAGTTCAGCGTAGAGGGCGCCACGCTCAAAGCGGTGCACACCCCCGGCCACACGGTCGACCACATGGTTCTCCACCTGGCCGAGGAGGACGCGCTCTTCACGGGGGACAACGTGCTGGGCCACGGGACGGCCGTGTACGAGGATCTGGGGACGTACCTGGACAGTTTGGAGCGCATGAGGGGGCTGTTTAAGGGGAAGGGGTATCCGGGCCACGGACCGGTGGTAGAGGATGGGCCGGCAAAAATTGGAGAGTATATCCGGCATCGACAGCAGAGGGAGGACCAGGTTATTGAGACGTTGCGCGGCTTTGCGGCAAAGGGGGACGGCGAAGATGGATGGACGCCGATGGAATTGGTTAAGGTTATTTACCAGGGCGTGCCGGAAACTTTGCATATACCGGCCGCTGGAGGGGTGACGCAGATCCTTCATAAACTGAGGAAGGAGGGCAAGGTGACGACGGCTGGTGGTGGTGATAGATGGCGGCTGATTGATCGATCGGCCCTGTGAAAAAAAAAAAAAAGGTTCTTGATGTCATGTCATGTCATGTCATGGGGACATCAGCCGGCCGGTTCATGGGCTATGGATGCGCATGATGTATGAGGATGATGATGATGACGGGTGGAGTAGAAACCGGAATCGGGTATCTGGTGCCGCTTGTCACTTGTCGCTTGTCGCTTCGCCCTCTCCCCGGAGCCGCGAATGTGATGTGCATTGCACTCAAATCTCTTTGGGTACATAATGATCGCCAGTAGCCTTGACAGGATGCCCGGTGCAATGGATTAATGACTGGCGCGCCGGTTTATGACACCGAGTCCGCCTGACGAGGTTCCGGTTTTTGTACGGATCCTTGTGTAGCCAGCATCCGGTCAACCCGAACCGAAGCGGCCCGGTCCAGTCCAGCGTACTGGATTTCAAGGCATTGATACCCGTGCCTAGCTGGAGCGCCTGGAGCATGGGAAACGATTGTCTGCGCGGTTCGCGTGCAATGCACGTTTCTGGCGTCTGGTGTGGATGGAGTTTGCGTGCTACAACGAGTGGGTGTGCAGTTGATGTGCAGTTGTTTGAGTGATGTGCAATACAGTAACAAGACCACCACTTTTCAGCCCTAGCGTGCCCCTGACGTCAGTCCGTGACGGAGCTGAATGGATGCTTTAGCTCGCTTTCATTGCGGGAGCAGAGCCTCAGATGACAACCGACGACCGCCCGTGTGGGACGGCTTTCAATGCCGGAAAACACATCTCGTAGCTAGAAACTCAGCCGTTCAAGTCGGTGCCAGCCGGCGTACGGTGTTGTGGTTTGGCTCTCGGAGTCGGGAGGGGTACGCAGCCCGACATCGGTCTGTCTGCCACAGAGGACGGGACACAGGGCTGGCTCATCGGCACTTGAGGCACTCTATGGATCCCCGTGATGCGGTCTCACCGAATTTCTGCAAGGTTGTGTTCCCCGTCTTTTTGCGCTCCAATACGGATCCCCCGTCGTGCCATCGCGCACCGAGATGCCCCATCCCGATCATGAGAGGACCGCTCCGGCCCGGCCGTTAGTGGATTCCGAATACTCCCGTGTCGTTTATGCGTTCGAAACAGAAACTTTTGCCGTCCCATGTTCTATGTTTCTGGTGAAACGAAACCTACAGTACAAATTGTTTTGTTGTTCTGCGATGCGCCGAAGCCAGTAACATATTCTGTTAGCATGTGATTGATGAGCGAGTCTATGACCAGTCGATTCATTGTCGATTAACGCGGTCTGAGTAACTGAGTAACAGCTCTCGCGAAGCCGTGATATCTTTTGGGAGTCACGACTTTCCAGCGCGAGCCATGGCACGATCTCGGGCGTCCCCACATCGCGGGACGGAGGAAGAAAAAAAAAACCGATTTCTTCTTCGTCGTTTTCCTCGACGTCCGGGACGTCCGCCCACATGTGGATGCCAGTTGGATCTGGTGGATAAAGAAAAAAAACAAATGCAAGACGCTAGAGGACAGTGCCCATGTGGCTGATTTTTGCACGTTGACAGGTACCGTCGATCCAGGGACCACACCAATCATGAGACTGACCAATCAGTTCGGTCGGAGATACTTCGTGTCTGCTGTCTGGCGGAAACAATCCCTCCCAAACTCCGATATGTAAGCGGCAGACACTCTCCACGGAAAGGGAAGCATGTTCGCGCCCTGTCATTAACAGTGACCGTGGGATGGGATAAGCGTTTGACGTTTCCGAAGGCTCATGTCATCTATTATGCATCGCCAAGATGTGCATAACTGCCAGAGTGGCAGCTCCGGTCCCTTGCTTGCCGAAAGGGACCGATGCGTATGCGGGGTAGATACTGGCATCGGATGATAACGGTCTTGTTTGGATCATGAGAAGCCATCTTCGTAGGATCTCGAAAGAAGGGATCTGTGAATGAGCGAACGGATATAAAGAAAAACAAAAAAACAGCAGGCTGGGATTTTTAAGCGATGTTGGGTAGCCTTGCCGAGTGTGCAGCAGGTGGGTGGAGTTATCACAGTGCAGTGCCGTGCAGGTTAATGACAGGGTTGGTGAGATCCGGTGAAGGTTTCGTTGGCCAAAATCCCAAAAGCCGTTGCCAGTGTCATTTTGAGATCGGTTTCGGGATAGCTACGGCACCGCGCGGACTTAAGGACAACGATAGCTCCGGGCCATGATAATGAAAGTTAGGGGGGAAAAAAGGTTCGGATCGGATGCGGGGGAGGAGAGTGTTTGATTTCTCGTGAAACGAACTGGAGACGTTCGAACTCCTGGGGAGGGGATTATCGAATGTCGAGACCCTTCCGATGATATGAGAAGGAACTTGGGCATCGGGGGCATTCTGTCCGTTCTGTGAAAAGTTTTCAGAGGTGAATAGAATATACAGTACGTACCCAGTCCGTGACTTACAAGGCTGCGATATGAAAGATCTCGATCGACATCAGCGTCGGGGGACTCAACAGTCCGAGAGACCCGACAACACACAGTAACAAAAATGGGCGCAGACGTGGGGCATCGAGAACCTGAAAGGGCAACATCGAGAAAAATAATCATTGGCGAGCGTCTTTTTGGTTAAAGATGGTGGGTAATGTGAGTTAGCATGGCGCTCGGTGGCTGTCCACGCGCGGCCACGGGACTTGGAGGCTTTTTGTTGCTGCATGGCGTGCCCCACTTTCCATGCGACCTCGCGATGATGACAGCCCTTGAAATTCCTTTGCAGCATGATCAGATGGACGCTTCTTCCCGATTCTCCCACACGTAGATACCTGTCACCTTGGACGGCACCGCATTTCCGCTTGCTGACAAAAGATAAATTCGTTTCGGTGCTGTCCGATGGTCTGTTGGTGAAACGCTTGCAACGCCAGGCAATACGTGGCTTGGTCGATAAATGCTCAGATAAGCGTAGGGTTGCAAAACGGCTACAACAGTCTCAACCGCGTTTTGATTGCACTCCTCCAGCCAGCTTATACGATATCGTTTTGGATGATGGTGCGAGCGTAAGTGCATGGCATCATCGTGCCCAATGCACCGGAACATCTGGGATAGTAAATGCGGCATATTGCTGTCTTGTGTTACGTACCTCGAACTGCTTGTAGGCTGGATTCTTACTCGGGAAATACGTTTGGATAACAGTTCGTTACGAGTTCTCCTCCGGCGTTGACGCCGAGCCCGCGGCCACCTGAGGTATGCAAGCCACCCCTCGTCATCGTCCGAGTGGTCCCGGCATTGTGGACCGAAAGGGCTGACCCGCGCAACCCTTTGGCCGCTGAATAAACGGTGCGCCTGTGTATCTACCTATAGCAAGCATCGGAGAGAATGCCTTCAAACAAAGGAGGCCGTGGGTGACACAGCGAAAAGGGTCATGAAACTAATGGAGGGGATGGGTGAACTTCCGAAGCACTCTCGATACCGGATCTCCTACACCATCGGAAATACTGTGTTATAGTCATTGGGAACTGGAAACGATGGCACATGCGCGATCATGATCTGCTTGCTGCCGATGGGCCCCGCCAAGCCCGCCTGCAGCAGTACTGTGTACGTGAGAGCTCTGCCGGGACGTGTCCCACACAGTCTGCTGTGACTGTCCAGGTACATGCCCACTGCCAGGGCGGGAGGGAGCGAACGTTTGTGCTTGTGATGTTTCTCGCTGCAGCAGTGAGACTTTACCGCCTGGCGCCTGCCATTACCTTACAATACGGTACGTAAAGCTTTTGAAGCTTCGGATAGCTCGGAGGCGCGAACATGATCCCGAACAACCGATCGGGACCTTCTCGCAGGAACGACCTCAGACTCATCACGTACCATGAACCGTCAGGTACCATTCGCACACCATTAGTGTATCACAACTGGGCAGCAACGATGAAGACGAGCTGGTTACGGTTCCGGGGTCGGCTGATGCGCCGGCTTTTAGAAGCATGATGGATCTGACTCGACGCCGTGCCGTCCATGGTGTTTTACAGTGACGGCGACGAGTCCGACGACATGGGAGCAAAAAATGGAAGAAAGTCTTGGATGGCACCGGATGGTCTTGTCGTCGCTCTTGGCCGGCCACGTTACCAATCAGCGGGGGCCGGTGAAGGTTCCATACACATGGAGACTTCCATGATGGAGGCCGAGCTTTGTTATCCTCCCTTCCCGATCCGTGATCCCCTACCTGTCTCGCTGCCTCTCTCCACCACATACCCTGACCATGCACAACCTTCCCTGCGGGGTGTCTCCATGGAGCGACAAGATATATCCTTTTCGTCACCGTCATGTTATTTTCGTGCTCGTCTCTCTCACTTCCGATCCTGAGATGTCAATAAAACACCGGAGCCCCCCCTGTTTGCTGTCCATGTTTTGATAGCCACCACTCGACTCGCCTTTGTCTACATTGTCCCTCGATCACATCCACCACGGTAGATTGGGAAGACCGCCAGCTTCATATCTGCTCATCCTTGACCTTCTCTTATCACCACCTCACCAACCTCGCTCAGTTGAATGTGCCAATCTTCATCCCATCTTGACAACCAGACCCTAGCTTCTGCACTCTGACCTCATCATAACGACTAGCCGGATCCAAGTACAGACTGAAGACTAGACGGACTTTGACCAGATGAAGTCCGTTACTACAAGGCCGCTGCTTGCAGCGCTAACTGGCGCCGCGGTTTTGGGACTGCTCGTTCCGACCGCCCTTGCGCACGGCGGTGATGAGGGCGGCCATGGCGGCCACGGGGGCATGGAAATGACTGATGCCGACAAGCCCCGGCCGGAGGAAGAGTACCCTCTCACATACTTTGCGCATCCCGATCACAAGACCGCCATCTACGCACACATCGCCCTGATGGTTCTTGCCTGGGTTTTCATGCTCCCAGTTGGTAAGGAACACACCGCCCTCCGGCATGTGGGCGCGCTAAGAGGAAATGAGGGCTCCAGCATGCTGACTGAAGCGACCTATAGGTGTCATGCTCTCTATTGCCCGTTCGCGGTATAGGCTTTTGGCGCAATTCGCTTTTCTCGTTACCAATGCTGGCGGCATGCTCTTTGGTATCGTCTACAATGCCAGCACACCGGATCTGTATCCTAACAATGCCCACCACAAGCTCGGATGGGTTGTCACCTGGCTCGTAGGGGCCCAGTTCGTCATTGGCCTTTTGGCGAGTGTTGCAGGCGTCTTCAAGAAGAAGCAATCCGACGGCAACAGCAGGGAGCGCCAAGGCTTCATGCCCGTATCGACCCAGGCCATGGAAGAGCACAACAGCCACATCAAGCCCGCCGATAACGACGCTTACCGATTTTCCAACGACAGCGGCCAGGGAACCGAGCCGTCCAGCGATGCTCTGCGGAGTCCCTCCCTTTCGTCTAGCCCCGGTGACGTTTCTCGACAGCCCCTCGCTCTCCACCATGTCGACCTGCATACCAAGGAATATGATGACGGCGATGACTCCTACGATGTCGACTCCCACAGCGGCAGCGAGCCTCTTGGACCCATGCTTCCTGCTTCCGGCAAGGCCGTCTCCACCATTCAGAAGATTGCCGGCAAAATTTCTGAGAGATTCTGGAAGGTTTTGATCCTTGCGTACAATGTGGTTGACCGGGCTATCTTGCCCCTGGGTTTCGTTGCGTTGTGCACCGGTATCGTGACTTATGGTCGTTTCTTTGTAAGTCTTCACCCCCTCTCCCCCGGGTTTTATGTAAGGTGCTGCAGCGGCGAGGAGCTCTGAAATTAGAGGCTAATATGCTGTTCTAATTGCAGGAGGGCTCCGGTATCTTCTCCGGTCTTGCTCACTGGATCAAGGGCGGCATCTTCTTCTGGCTGGGTATTTTCACCCTTGGCCGTTGGGCCGGCTGTTTCGGTGAAGTTGGTTGGGTACGTATTAGTCCCCCGTCGATTCTACAATATCTGCAACAGAGCCAGAATCGCTAACGATATCCCAAGGCTTGGAACGTGCGCCCCAAGCAGGCGGGCCAGAAATGGCGACCCTCTGCCGAGTTTGTCGAGAGTGCCTTGATCTTCACCTACGGCGCCACCAACATCTTCCTGGAGCATCTCGGTAACTGGGGCGGCGAATGGTCGGCTCAGGATCTCGAGCACTTCTCCATCACCGTTCTCTTCATCGGCGGTGGCCTGTGCGGCATGCTCATCGAATCGGTTCGCATCCGCGACCTGCTCAACACCACCGTCACCGACGCCGCCGGCGTCTCCGAGGAACCCCGCCAGCAGCACCACTTCCATGACGTGGAAGTCGAAGACTCCGAGCGTCGCGAGCCCGAAACCTACTCCTTCAGCATGAACCCCATCCCAGCCCTAGTCATCCTCCTCCTTGGCATCATGATGTCCTCGCACACCCAGGACAGCATGATCTCCAGCATGGTGCACAAGCAGTGGGGCAACTTGCTTACCGGCGCCTCTTTCGCGCGCGGTTTTACTTATGTAATCACCTACCTGAAGCCGCCCCGGTCCGTGTACCCTTCGCGCCCGCCGACGGAGCTCCTCACGGCCTTTGGGTTGATCAGCGGCGGCATCATCTTTATGGCTAGCGCGGGCGACACCGTGAGCGGCATGATCCATTACCAGCTCGATGCCATGTTCATGTACACCGTCACCATGGGCTTGGTTGGGCTGCTGATGGCGTGGGTTATTTTGTGTATTGCGCTCAAGGGATGGGCGGTTCGCAAGGAGACGGGGCGGTATCGTAAATGAAAAGGGCTCGTCCAGGCTTGTTTCAGGCGACACAAATTCTCTTCTTCTGAGAACCCCGCCCGCACACTCCGCTTCAATGCGGTGCGATATACAGCCTTGCCAGTGGGGTGACTTGAGCGGACCATGGGGGTTGATTTTTTTCTTCCCGTCCACTCTAAGCGCCCTACATGGCTTGGTTGACTTACCAAACGCGGCGAGTTCGCTTCTTGACGCAATCATTTCGAGAGAAGCTGCACCGAGCCGATTGGTCAAACGAAGACGTTGACTAGCAAGAGAGACAGTTGTCAAGATCGATGAAGATGGTGCATGATACCCAGGTGGTGTTTTGAATTTTATATACCAACGGGTCGCATCAAATCCGTGTTTTTTTTTTTTTTTCTTTCCTGCATTTTCAAAGAGAGATACCCACCCCCCCTTTATACCCAATTTCCTTCTTTTTGCGACATACACATACACATACGCGACAACGCACATACGATCGTTTACGACAACTCGTTCAAGGGAGGATTATATGCAAAATACAGCACGGCGAGACAACATCAACGATTAACAAGGGCCCAGAATGGGGGTTGGCATAAATGGAATGGATGGGACGGGATGGAATGAGACGACATTAGGGTAATGCGGTTAATGACAATGGAAACAAGGCAAAAGGGATTGGGGTGAAGCCTCAGCATGGAATGGATTGGATGTAGAGTGGAAATATTGGATGTAGAGTGGAAATATTTCATGCGATGCCGGGAAGGGCAGGCCGAGAGATGGAAGGAAAAGTACGTGTTGCAAATAGACGTAAAGATAAAGCATGAAATGATAATACGTATATGTACTCAGGTCTCATGACATTATTGATCCATACTGTCCCTCCTGGCTAGTAGGTGATGTAAAAAAAAAAAAACCGAACATCCAAACAAAGGGACACTGACCATACTCGGGTTTCCTCCTAGTCAGCAGCCGATTTTGTAGGTCTGATGAATATCATTTCGACCGCTACCAAACAAGACATCGATAGTCGGAAAATCCCACCAAATTCGTACAAGATACTGCTCACTTCGAAGAACATACTTGACAGTTTTCCCGGGTCGGAAATCCAGTGTCGTGGTACTAAGTGCGGTTCATGCATTGACAGTTTGTATGTTGGTGTTAGCCGTGTTTGGACTGTTTCTCACACCATCTGACTAACTAGTCTGGCAGTACTCACGAATTCTTCAATGTCAAGACAGATATGCTCATGTAATTTCATTGTGATCGTTGCCTTGTTGTCGTATAGGGTATACATATGGTTCCTTATTCCTACAATAAATATGCGGCCCCAACACCTCCTTTTATACAATATGATACACACATCTTCCGCGGCCCTCTTTTTGCATCTCTCGGCATCTTTTCCCACCTCCTCAGCAAGTTCCGAAGATCCCCGGACAGGTTTACCCGGAAATCTAGTCGTCGGGATACGATTCCTTAAGGTTCGATACGAAAGTACAGGTTTCCTTGTCAAACCGCTTGAAGTACTTGCCCGCAAGGAACTTGAGCGATTCGGGAATGAGGTTAGGATCGGTGATAATCTCGATGCTATTCTGAGCCACCCGCAAGCGGTCAATCTTGGGTCTCTTAGAACTCCTGTTGTGACTCCGAGTGTTAGTGGAAGTTGACAATAAGATAAGCAATAACATAAGAAAAAGGGAAGAAGATAAAAAGAACGACATGGCCACACATACATGCATGTATAAAACACTCTGGCCAACTGAGGCCTTAGCTGGCCTTCTGAGTGCAGCCTGTCCCCCGAAGATCTGGGAGAAGTCGTAGGAGACTGGACTTCGTCCTCGTAGCCATCGAGGTAATGCGGAACCGGAAGGCCCGCAGACCCAGCTGCCCAGCCGTTGATGATTCCGATCCACCCGTACCTCTTGTGGCGGAAGACCTGGCCGATCCTGTACCGCACGCGCTCCTGCATCTCCTGCGTGTAGCGACGGGTGACGACCGCCTCCCTCCCGTCGAGGTTGTCCAGCATGTTCAGAATTTCGCGAACGTTTTCCCATCCGGCCCGGTTACGCACGTGCGGCTGCGATGCGACGAACTGTTCGTACAAGGGAAGGAGATATTTGCGAACGATCCATGCGTCTTCGCCCCACGACATGGCAAACGAGTGCAGGAAGGCCTCGAGGTTGTGGTCCCAGTGGACACTGGAAACCGGCTTGACCATCAGCTCGGCCCACATCGAGGCATACTTGGCCGCCTCCACGTTGATGTCTGGATGACCCGCCCGCAACCGCTTCGCTTCGACCTCGATGGGCTCCCCTGATCGGTCGGCGAGATTTTGGATTCGACTGGTAGCGGCTTTGATATTGGCCGCTGTTCGGAGGACGATGATTGGCACAGGCGACGCCCTAAGGAACACCTCTGACCCTTGAGTCCAGCCCAACTCGACCAGTGCCCTCCGTAGCTCATCAAGCGTGACCTCCCCATCCCACTTGTACGGGTTCAGGTACATGGTCTCTGGTTCGGCTTTGGGATCCTCCTCCACATCTCCATCCAAGGTCATGCCAGGAGGGGCCTTCACAGATGCATGTACATGGCTCGGGAATGCACAGCATGCGCTTGACATGCCGAGGCGTTCGGCAACCGAAGCAAATATGGCGCTCGAGATTATGGGAAGCGACGGGTGCTCATCGTCGGACAGGGCGTGGCCTAGGAGGCAGTTCCTCAGATTGTGGTAATTGACGGTCTCGTTCTCCATCCCCATGAGATTCTGGGCTCTCAGCCATCGATTTAAGGCTAGAGCCTTCTGTCTTGTCGACATGATCTCATGTTCTGGGTGCTCCAGCATGAATCTATGGGCGAGCGTGTCTAATGTGCTCAGTATCTGTGGCAGAAAGTGTGAGCTAACATCCATCCGCGGCGAGAGATGGCGTTTAACATACGTATTCAAGGTCTTGGGGCTGGTCGTGTAAAACAAACAGGTCGAATGCGCCGAGAGCACGATCGAGCCCCGAGTACGGATCGGTCCCCGTTTCATAGCACTTAGACCAGACCTCTACAGCCATGCCCCTGTGGATGCTGTCCAATGCTGAATTCGCATAGTACCTGGATGAACGTTTCAGTAACCGAACGGTCTTTGGATCTAGACAGCTCCCACTTGGGTCCAGAATGATTGTAATGCCACCATCAGAGGGGATCGACTAATACACAAGACCCTTGAGTGCAGTGTACTGGAAATACCAAGCGGCTTTTCCACAAGAGAGCTGCCTCGTACCTTCTGGCCAAAACGTCATCGTGGGATTCATCGACGTGACATTGCTCCAACAAAAAGTCTTTGGCGTCGTAACCGAACTGACAGATGCGCTGCAGATTTCTCAGCTGGTGGTATCTCGTCGTGAGGATCTCGTCTAGGAGGCGTTTAATCAAGTGGTTCTGCCTCTTCCTTCGGAGCCATAGCTTCTTCCATTGGATGGTAGTTGGTCTCGGGTCCGACAGTTTCGCGATGAAATAGTGTTCAGGCCTCCAGAAAGTGAACGAGTTCCGGCAAAGATATCGCCATAGCAACGGTTCGTTGGCAATGTGATAGAAACGTCGCGAGACCGGCTGTACGTTCAGGACGTTGTCCTCGGGCGAGACATATAGAAATATGTGACGGATGAGCTCATCGGGAAAACGGTCCAGTGACGAGGACGTCATGGCGTGGCTCTCCATGTGCACACCCAAGCGAGGTGTTAATCGCCAATATATGTGCGCGTCTCGCAACTCCCGGTCCGGATCCTGGACGCTGATTTGCCGGGAACTGATTTGTTTAGGACGTCAGAGGTATGGAGAAAGAGCTCAGCTCTGGGATTTAAGGTCGAGAGTCGAGACTCTTGTCGAGCGGAAAATCAGCGATGTGCTGGGGCAGATCGGCACAGGGAAGAGGGACAGCGGGAATGCAGAAGCAAAGTGGAAGCAGGACGAGACTTTTTTTTTGTTCTTCTCCGCATGCCGGAATGAGGTTGAAAAATCAATATGTCATCCTGCCCGTCACTTCTGCTCCGGCGTCATATTAGTGGTAAAGACAAAACCTAAGATTGGAGGCGTCTCGGTACCTGGAATCCGAATGACGGCACCTTATCTAATAATTTTGGCTTTATTATCGTCGTAGCGCGAGGTCAGGCAGGCATTTGGCCCGTAAGGTGCCAAAAGTTGGGACGGCACAACGGCTTGTAAGAAATGGCCCGAGCGTCCGCTGTTACGATGTACCTTAACGCGCACTGATGCTTGTGCCCGCAGGTGTTCGTTCAATGTTCAAATATTGGAGTGTCTCACTGCTGTCTGCCCTGCTCTTGTCATGCCCTGTCCGTGTCGTGACTGTTGGGTTTGATATGCGGCTTCCACCTCGTGCTCGCTCGTGCAGGAGAGTGACACACCTTAAGTAGGCGCACCCCACTTTTGCCCCCAATTGATCTGGACCGCGGGGTAAAAGTGTCCTAAAATTTCCCCTTGCGGTGTCTCTTTGCGCCGCCTTCCTCCCCGGTCCAGACGTTCCCTTCTGTGCTGTCGTGTCTCAGAGTGAGTAAAGTTCCATCCAGTGTCCCATCACCCCTCCTTAGTTCCCGTCCTTCCGTCCCTCTACAAGTTACTCCAAAAACTTTGCGACCAAACACGTTCAAGTGAGTCACGGGCCGGGTCTCTGACAGAACCCGCGATATTGTTATCCGTAGGAACCCTTCAGTCGCAACCGAACACCCCCGAGGTTCTATCGACACATTTCAACATGGAGCAGGTTACCGAGAAGGTCACCGAGACCCTCAAGAAGGTCGCCATTGGCGGCGACAAGCCCCAGAAGGAGAAGAAGCAGAAGAAGGAGAAGGGTGCCCCCGCCGCTGGCGGCGATGCCGGCCCTCTTGAGATGAACCCTCCTCCTGCCTTTATCCAGGAGCGCCTCGACCTCTTCGACAAGCTTTACAAGGAGCAGCAGGAGGAGCTGGCCAAGCGCCCCCACGATGACATCCTTATCACCATGCCCGACGGCACCACCAAGGCCGGCAAGGCCTACGAGACCACCCCCGCCGAGATCGCAAAGGGCATTTCCAACAGCCTCTTCAAGCGCACCGTTGTCGCCAGAATCGACGGAGAGACACTATGGGATCTCGAGCGTCCTCTCGAGAAGAGCTGCAAGCTAGAACTCCTCGACTTCAATGATGACCAGGGCAAGTTCGTTTTCTGGCACTCGAGTGCTCACGTCCTCGGCGAGGCCTGCGAGCGCAGATTCGGCTGCTCCCTCTGCATTGGTCCCCCCGTTGACAATGGTTTCTACTACGAAATGGCTCTTCCCGGCGGTGCCGCCGTCCAGTCTAGCGACTGGGCGCCCCTCGAGAACATTGTCACCAAGATCGTCAAGGAGAAGCAGCCTTTCCAGAGACTGGAGATGAGCAAGGAGGATCTGCTCAAGATGTTCGCCTACAACCCATACAAGCAGCACATCATCAAGGACAAGATCCCCGACGGCACCAGAACCACTGTCTACCGTAACGGCCCCCTTATCGATCTCTGCCGTGGTCCTCACGTCCCCGACACCAGCAGAATTGAGGCTTTCGCCATCATGAAGAACTCTTCTTCCTACTTCCTTGGTGACGCCAACAACGACTCCCTCCAGCGTATCTATGGTGTCTCTTTCCCCGACAAGAAGCAGATGGCCGCTCACAAGAAGTTCCTTGAGGAGGCTGCCAAGCGCGATCACCGCCTCATTGGCAAGCAGCAGGAGCTCTTCTACTTCGAGGAGTGCTCGCCCGGTTCCGCCATGTGGCTGCCCCATGGTATGCGCATCAACAACGCCATTATGGAATACATCAAGGAGGAGTACTGGAAGCGCGGTTACGACGAGGTCATGACTCCCAACATGTTCAACGTCGCCCTTTGGGAGCAGTCCGGCCACTTGGCTCACTACAAGGACGACATGTTCCTTCTCGACGTTGACAAGGAGCAGTTCGGTCTGAAGCCCATGAACTGCCCTGCCCACGCCATGATGTTCCGTCACCGTGATCGCAGCCACAAGGAGCTCCCCCTCAGGCTCGCTGATTTCGGCGTGCTCCACAGAAACGAGGCCAGCGGTGCTCTCTCCGGCCTCACCCGTGTGCGCAGATTCCAGCAGGATGACGCCCATATCTTCTGCCGTGAGGATCAGATCAAGGCCGAGGTTGCCGATCTCTTTGACTTCATGAAGTCTTTCTACGGCATGCTTGGTCTCACCTTCAAGCTCAAGCTCTCTACTCGCCCCGAGAAGTACATGGGTGAGATCGAGACTTGGGACCGCGCCGAGGCTCGCCTCAAGGAGGCTCTCGATGAGTTCTCCACTGCTACTGGTGGCACCTGGGAGCTGAACGAGGGCGATGGTGCCTTCTACGGCCCCAAGATCGACATCGCTGTCTTGGACTGCCTCAACCGCCCCTGGCAATGCGCCACCATCCAGCTCGACTTCCAGCAGCCCATCAACTTCTCTCTCGAGTACATGACCGCTGAGACCCAGGCCAAGCAGGATGAGGGCAAGCCCGCTCCCAAGGCTCCCGAGCCTGAGGCTCCCAAGGAAGATGAGGCCCCCAAGGAGGGTGAGGAGAAGAAGAAGAAGGCTCTCCTTGTCAAGAAGCCTCTTGCCCCCGGTTGCGCCCGCCCCGTCATGATCCACCGTGCCATGGCTGGCTCCATCGAGCGCTTCACTGCCATTCTTGCCGAGCACTTTGCTGGCAAGTGGCCCTTCTGGATGTCGCCCCGTCAGGTCATGGTCATCCCCGTCGGCATGGGCTTCCTCGATTACGCCAAGGAGGTTGCTTTGACCCTCAAGAAGGAGAAGATCCACGTTGGTATGTTTCCCCTCACTCACTCCCGAGCATGCATCCATCCCTTTTTCACCACCGTTGGGCAAAAACACTGACACTAAAACCACAACAACAGATGTCGACAGCAGTGGCAACACTCTCCAGAAGAAGATTCGTTCCGCTCAGCTCGCTCAATGTAAGTCCCAACCCTGGTCCCAGTCCCGGGTTCTGTACCCCCTTTAACAAAATTGCACCTTCTAATGATGCAACACAGACAACTTCATCTTCGTCGTCGGCGACGACGAGAAGACCAACCGCAAGGTCAACATCCGTTACCGTGACGACACGTCGACCCAGGCCCGTGACGTGCCCTACTCTCTCGAGGAGGCCGTCGAGAAGCTTCGCGCGCTCAAGGCCGATCGCGGCATGTACAACCCCTTCCCTGCCCATAACCCCAAGAAGGAGGAGGCTGCCAAGGAGGAGGCCGCCAAGGAGGAGGCCAAGGCTTAAAGCTTAAACTAAAGTAAGGGAGTACATAAAGCAAAAATAAATATTCAAAAGTTCATGTTGGGAGCAAGGGGACGGAGTAGGCAGGAGTATGGGTTATATCGGATCATTTTAGTCTAGCATATGCTTGTTACAGAACGGTAGAGAAAGAGGCGAATATTTTGGTTAAGTGTTTTTGAGCCTCTTGATGCTCTTTTAAATGATTTGGTGGTCTGTCGCTCGGGCGCACTGGTGTTTCTGCGTAGATCTAAACACTGCATTTCAGAAGAAATAATTCCGCGTAGACGGAGTACGGACTAGAAGCCGAAGGCGGGAAAACGGTAGAGGGTATTTGTATTCTATATAGAAAAGCACACACTCGTACTACACAACGCAGCCAACCTGATATGAACCAGAAAGGAAAATGGCGGGAGAAAAAGAGCAGGCATGATAGTCATTTCAACAATTCCCAAAACCCCCCAGACCCACGGCTAGTTCCTTCTTCTTTCACTCTTTTGTTTTCTTTTTATCTCGGCTTTCCACCTGATGGAGGATTCTCCGTCTTTTGCTTTCCTGCCCAAGACCTCTCTATCTCTCAAACTTCCCTTTCTCTTCATCAAGGTCCAACTCGTAGCAGGCCTCTTCCTTGTTGAAATCCAGGCCCTTTGCCCTTTCCATAAACACCTTTAAATCCATTCCGTCCGTCGTTCCTCTCGTCACAAATTCGTAGACCCTAGTCCGTCTTGTTATTTTCAAGGCTTGGGAATATGAATGGTCTTGCTCGTCATCAAGCATCCGTGGAGCATAAAGATGAGGACAATGGGGTGGAACTCGAGCGCGGTGCCCTGGAACATGGTACCCCACGGAAGCGAGTCATGGATCCAGCCTTGTGACACCCAGTAGGCCATGATGGCGTCCAGAACGAGTGTCGTGGGGATCGGCGTGCCCTCAAAGTAGGCGGCCTTGCCGTTGGCGTCCTTTGGGATGGCGGTCGCGGTCACGTTAAAGCGGGCGAGGCGGGTGAGGCCGCAGAGGATGAAAAAGCCGAGGCAGAGATGGTCGAGGGGGGTACGGATACCGATGGCGAAGGCGACGACGGCGGGTGAGATGCCGAAGGAGATCTGTTGGTTGGGTGGGTTATGAGTTAGAATGTTTGATGTCCCGGAGAGGGTCAGGGTCGGGGGATTGGGAAAGCCTAGGCAATAATATGGTACGTACCAGATCAGCCAGCGAGTCCAGCTCTTGGCCCATCATGCTGCTCTTCTTCCTCCAACGCGCTACCTTGCCATCCATGAAATCGAAAAACAGGCCGAAGGGGAGGAAGGCAAGCGCGTAGTAGAGGTTGGTCTTGTCGGCGGGGTCGCCGAGGCAGTAGCGCAAAGAGGAGAAGAGCGAGAGAATACCGCAAAGGCCTAGGAGAGTTGCAAAGGCGTTAGCATTCTGTTCCCACGTCATCCTACAACATCCCAACTCGCGCAGAAGTTATGCGTCGACATTGTCCTTCGGGGAAACCGCGTAGTTCGTGACGACTTTGCTTCTTTGGCGCTTATAGCCCGAAAGCCCAGTGTCACAAGCGCCGGCTCCCTACCCCAACCAGACAGAATGCGCGAGAGGATACCAAGAGACAGAAACTAACCATTCAACTCAGTAATGAGATCCGCAAGGTGCATCGCGCGGATCAGAGAGAAGTGCCCCGCATCTGTAGAGAAGAGAATTTTCTGCTTGTCGTGAGCTGCCGATTGACGCGCCATGTTAACAACCATTGTCTTGATCAAGCGCCGAAATCCTTTGGTTCTTTCGAAAAAACCGTATGCTAGATGATATCGAGCGGGTTCGCGGAAAGCCGGGGATAGGGAAGGAAAACATACAGCGATCGAACTCGGCAGCAGCGGCGGAGGTGGAGTCGTCCTGGGTTGCGGCGCCATTGGCGACCGACGCATAGCTCGGCCGTTTCGACATGGTTGCGGTCGTGAAGATGGAGTGGAAGATTCACTTGGAATCTCGTGAATGGAAGAAATGGGTGTTGTCGTGTCTGGCGCTTGTCGTGGGTTTTTTTGTTCGTGGTTGCCGGATGCAAGGAGGGTCTTGTAAAAAAAGTTGGTCAGTTGGGGGCTCTGAGAAAAGATGCAGCCTGCTATTCAGTCGCCTCTGCATACATGTGAAGATGGGATTCCGGAAGGGATACTGGCAGGATATGCTCACCAAAAGAAAAGACAGTTGCTTTTACAGCCTTTTTCTAGCAAAATTGAAAGGATGGGGAAGAATGTTTGTTGGTGGAGGAACAGGTATGAATACGTGACCAGACCAGGACAAGAAGGTGGTGGTAAGTGTTGGTCACGGTGCCTTTCAGTTTCAACGGGACGTTCCCCTCTTACGGCAGTGCAGTCAGTTTCAGTGGTGCAGGTCAATGCTTCTCTGAAAGTCTGGATGAAGGGAATGACAGGGGCCCTGGTTTTGTGGCAGGGGTCATGCCGTCATTCTGCCCAGCGAAATCTGGCCTTGGCGGGAACCGGGTCGTCGACCGACTCGAGACCGCCTTCTCAAATCGTCCTTGGGCTGTTGGCGGCCACTTTTCTGCCGGCTTAACGAGACGCTGCTGTTCATTTGACCGCCTGCCCTTATCGTCCGCCTGGCCGTGGGGAGATTGTCCAGAAATTACGTCACAAGAAACGTGTGATACAGACTAGTAATGGAAGTTATTCAACTTGCAAGCTTTGGGACATCGTCGATCAAGAGACCATATGGCATGACTCCTGCGCGTCATGACGTCCCAACACGTCTTTTGATCTTGTTTCACTCTTATCAAACTAATTTCAAGTTGACCGTTGGGAGTGGGCTGGTTGGTTGCCCGGCTTTGTCCAAATCGAAACCCACATTCCGATCTTTGAGCCGTGACAAAGCCCTATTCCCTAACCTTGAAATAGTTCGTCGCTATACGCATCCCTGGGAAATGACTTTTTGCTACAGCAGCGGCCCAAGTACCCTCCCAGTTGATAACCAGTCCTCGTAGGGATGGATGTTTATGAACCGTTTCGCGATTTCACCTGTTCGTGTAGCTCCCTCAGCACACCACGCTCGGCAAGCTTCGTCACCCATTCATGAATTGCTGGTGTGTGGTCTTTCCTTCGTCCAGGATCTTCATCCTGAGAATCACCGTCCTCGTCACCCTCAGGCCCAGACGCGACTTCGGTGTAGTACTCCGTCCGAATCTGCTCCTGTTTCTGGCGAAGCTCTGTTCTAAAAAGCAGCGCCTCAGCCATCTCCATACCCCCGGTTTGTATATTATCTTGCAACCGACGGGCTTCTGATGAACTCTTGATAATGAGTTTGGCTTCGTCTGCACTGAGCTGGAACTCGTCCAGTTTAGTCTGATCGTTGAAGTTGCTGATATGGTCCTTGAATGAAGACGAGTCATTGTCTTCCTCAAACCAGGCCGATTCGCTTCCGAATGCATCATTCAGCAATTTCGTGCAATGGATGTTGACAGCGAGTTGACGCCGCAGTGCGGCCCGACGGTGTCCGCAAAGAGCGAGGAGGCTAAACGCCAACTGACCGGCCTCATACTCCATCATCTTTTCTTGGATGACAGGCTGGGCTACACTCGTCCAGTGCGCCCCTTCCTCAAACTTTCCTACATTATTTGTTAGCCACATCGTGTCTAAATTCTTCCGCTGGAGTAGGGGAGGCATACCGACGTAGCGAGGGTTAAACTTCAGCCCATCGAGTTCCCACACGCTACGGTCCCGGTGGTTTGGCACATATGCAACAAAGTGATAGGCATCCTCGATCTCCTGTTCCTTCTTACGGCGCGCTGTGGTTCTAGCCCGCTTCTTTTTGCTTTCCTCAACTTTGTTCTCGAGGGCCAGGGCTGCATTGAGAAGGTCCAGACGCCTGTTGAAACGTCAGCTAGAGCCGATTATGATCAGCCCTTCTGGAAGCGGAATAATGTACGTACCTTGCAAAATGATTATGAGCTACCCTGATCCACGAACTTTTACTGAGCAGGTGACCACGTAACGGCGGAGATAGGGGTCTAGATTGCTCCTTGAACTTGGATAGATTTGTGTCCAGTGGAAGGTCTTGGGCATTCATGATGATATTGAATAAAGCAACTGTCGCACACGCGTTGTTGGTCGTCTATCAACCAAGGTTAGCCACAGTCGATAACAGAGGAAGGCGTCAAAGGAGAGACTAGAGACTTGCCTGGTTGGCGAACCATAATCCAAAATCCTCATCTGGTTCCAGATCCTCCTCCTCCTCTTCCATGACCTGAAATAGGAACACTAGGCCATAGAGAGGTTCCCTACGCGCAGTCAGTACCTGTTGATACCCCTTGATGCAACATAGGGAGCGCTGTCAACTCACGGGAGAAGGAGGAGCGATTCCTCGTCAACAGACAACACCTCTCTCACTTTTGCCTCCCGTATGCCGAGCAGTCTGAGGATACGATTGAAGAAGACTGGGTCAGATTCCACGTCGGTCCAGCTTGGCCATTCTGTTAGCTCATTCTCTTGCCACGGTCCTAACGAAGCCTCCAGGACGTTCACGGGCACGTCAAAGACTTCGGGGGCTGCCTTGCGCTTGGCATTTCGTCGGAGTCGAATAGCTGTCTTTGGCTCCGCTGAAGCGGGCGACTCCTTGAGCATCGATGATCCCTCGGGATTGGCTGACTCTTCCAGCTTTGCTGAGGACTTCGAGTCGAGCGACGCCCTCTTCCGGCTGGCCTTCACACCGGCGGGCGAATTGAGTTCGTCGTCAGAGCTGAGTTCCGCATATCTTGTGTTTGGCTTGCGGGCACGCCCTGAGCGACGGGTTGCTGCCGGCTCACTGTTTGGATCCATATCTGAAAGAAAGTATCGTGAAATGAAGTCGATGGATTCAACAAGCAGTGAACCGGTCAAGCTGAGGGACGAATGTTGAAAGGTTAAAGAGGGTGAAGGGCAGGCTGCTCGTCTTTTCCAGCTCTCGTCTCACGGACAGCCGCCGTTCTGACAGTTAGAGATAGTGTACCGCGGGATCTTGCCTTGTGACTTGTGACTGTGAGACTCCGGATAAGGCATGCCGCGAACGTCACAGAGAACTCTGGTCTGAAGGCTATCTTGTTCGCTCCCAAAGTCGATGGATGAATAAGGTTGATTCTAAATCTGAACGGGAGTTGACGGTACGAGAGCATTAAGAGGAGAGTGCGCCGGGATGTTGTTGTAACTCGCTTGCATTCAGTCCGATAATCCTTGACACCTTGAATCAGAAGGTTTGGTGAATTGGCTTTTAGGCCGAGCCCGAATCGACAGACTAACGAGCGGTGGTTGTATTGACGAGCTTACGGGATTAGCAGCGACAAGATGGTGAGGTTGCAAAGAAAGAACGACGACCTTGGAGGAGGTCGTTGGACGTTGTGACTTTCATGTAAGTGTCGTCGCAGGCGCACGCAGACGCTTGAGCTAGACGGGAGGTACATGGGAGGACCACCACTCCTGCAGTGTCATCAAGCATTTGTGCACACCGGGGTGCACGAGAGCATTTTGGGCGTCAGGTCCAAGTTCAGACACATCTTGGACTCTTAAAGATCGCTGCTACTATCAATAAAGTGCTGCCCATCTTTGCCCGGTGAGCTGCATGTTGTTCGACCTCTTGTTTACTTTCGCTCAAATACGTATCTGCACTATCTGACTGCTTGAAAGCAGCTGAACGGAAGGCAGGTGAAGCTTCAGAAAGCACTGACCAACCATACAGAAGGATGGCGGCAAGTGGGGAAGGTTCCCGTTTGGGTCCCAACGTTTTCTCCAATCATAATCGTCTAAACAGCAAAGGGCCCCGGCCATTGGCACACGCTAGCAGGCCAGCCAGCACTGCAGTGGGCAGCGACTGCAAACCTCACAACCGCGTCTTTGACGTGACTTGTTGAGAGTACTGGGAATTTTTAGGCCCGTCTCTGCCTGCCCGCAAACAGAAACAAGAGGAAGAGAATGCCTGTTGTTGATGCCGCATCTCAACACCACCACTGCCAACGACCGAGGCCTTATTAATCACGCCTCTCCCCGTGAACCATCCGCCCTTCGGCGACCGATAACGACGACGACGATAGCCACGACGATAGCCACGACGACGGCCACGACGATCACGACGACAACCACTACCTGCACATTGTTGCGCCCTGTGGCCGCTACCAAGCCGTCAAGCCTTCAGAGACTCGGCATGCCATGGCAGGCAAGGACTCTATAGGCGGCTTTCCCATGGCCGGACCAAGACGACCCGAAGCTCCTCCTGCGAATCGCACCCGGACGGCAACGCCCAATGCTCTCCCCGTCGCTCCCCAAAGGAATACGCCGGCACCAACAGGCCCGGGGCCTGTGATCCCGCTTCACGTTATCGATGCGCCCACACAGCGCCTCTATGCCGTTGCCATCTACGCGGCTCTTTTTGCGTGGAAGCTGTACGACTGGACCCAAGTGGTGGAAGAAAACACCGAGTCTTTCTGGCTGTTCCTCAAGTGGATCGCCCTAGACCTCATCTATCTCTTCGGCCTGCCAGAGCTTAGGATACCATGGCTCGAACTCTCACAGTCCTTCGTCGTTTTCGCCTTTGTTGCCCACGCCCTGGTTGACTGGATGCTCATGTTCAATATCGGCCTCCCGTGGCAAACATGGCTATTCGGATTTGTCAAGGTCTTCTACGATCGAGAGCTTGCCATTACCGAGCATCAAGTCAAGGTGTCCAGCATCCTCTACAACCACTCCCTCCTCATGGGTAGGCAGATCATCAACATTCTCCCAGAAGGGTAAGTCAAGCACATCCGGCATGCCAAACGCGAGAGCGGCAAAGCCGAGCAAAGCTGACCATTTACCAGTTCCGTGGTGCTCAACCCCGAAAACACCCCGTACTGCATCGGAGGGGATACCAAGGTTGCCTCGATCCCTCTGTTCTTCAATGCGACAACTCCCATCGATGTCGAGATCATCCGCACCGACCTCGAGACCAACGAACACGAAGTCATCAAGTTGACAAGAGGCCAGCTGAAAGAAATCAAGAATGAGGTCAAGAGGAACGCAGATGACGATATCTTCACTGTTAAGTACAATTTTCCCGTCAAGAAGCCTGGTGCCTATCGATTGGGCAAGGCACTTGACGAGTATAAGCTTGAAGTTCATCGCAGGACTCCCTTAACCTTTGTGGTTCCTTGCCCTCGCGCTAGCGTGGGGTTAGTCTCTTCGCCAAACCGCTGTGTCGGCGATTTGTCCGATCTCAGCCTCTTGGTTGATGGCACGCCGCCACTGAAAGTCATCTATAGCCGCACCATCAACGGCAAGGACCACAGCTTCAATATCCAGAGCTTGCAGCCAGAGGGCTTCTCCTCTCCGCTCCTCGGTGCCTCGCGTAGTCTTGCGAGACTCGTCGAGGATGATGATGTCTCCTGGGCTCGAGCTCAGCGGGTCCCCGTCAGCCTCAATGAATCCATGAACGCAGGCGGAGTTTGGCAGTATTCCGTCGATGAGGTCCATGATGCGTTCGGTAACGTTGTTAGGTACACCGGCCATGCCGACGACTTGGATCCCAAGACAAAGCCAAAACATTTGGTGCAGAACCTCTACGTCAAGGAGCGACCGCGTGTGCGTCTTGAAGGGTGCGACGTGAGAAATCCTCTCAAGGTTGCCAGGGGCGGTTCCAAAGATCTTCCAATCAGATACGAACTTCCTGGCCCCGTACCTGATGACACTACGTACACCATCAGCTGGCTGTTCTCGCCGATTGACACCCTCACCAAGAGCGGTGACCATGGGGATGTTGTTTCTATCGGCACCTACGACGCCAAGAATGCCAGGGACCGGCCGAGAATTTCTACACCCGGCTTGTACACTCTCAAGTCGGTCGTTGCCGGCCAATGCGAGGGAGAGGTTCAGGAGCCGTCTTCTTGCTTGCTGCTGAACCCTCTCGAGCCCAAGCTTACGCTTCGCTCAGAGGAGATCCCCGATACTTGCGCTGGAAATTCCATTGGATTGCGCGTCGACATGGACCTCATTGGTACCCCGCCCTTCAACGTCAGATACGAGGTCATTTCCAATGGGCAGCGTTCAGCTGAGCGTATCAAGGTTAATGGCCTACGCTTCCAGCAAGAACTCATCCCTAGAATCGCCGGACATCACAAGTATGTGTTCACTCACATCGGCGACTCCATCTACGAACCTCAAAAGCTCAGCGGGCCCGAGTATACCCTCGAACAAGATGTCAAGCCAGCAGCTTCTGCCAGCATCGTGCACAGCACTGGTAACATGGCCGCTTGCCTTAACGACGATGTCTTGGTGGATGTGTTGCTTCAGGGCGACGCGCCATTTACGCTGGAATGGGAGGTTATCCATGACGGCAAGAGAAAGCAGCACAAGGTCAAGGATATTCAGACGAACAAGTATCAGATCAAGACGGGCTCCCTTGCTGAGGGCGGCGAGTACACCCTGGCGTTGACAAGTGTCCAGGACAAGAGAGCGTGCCGTAACTTCTTGCAGGATGAGGTCAAGATCTCAGTGCGCCGCCAGAACCCAAGAGCAGCGTTTGGTCTTATCGATGCCAAACGCAGAACGATGGCAGTTGAGGGCTCGACGGTCAAGCTACCGCTTCGCCTCACTGGAGAGGGCCCATGGAAGGTTTTCTACAGCAATGTAAATGACACCTCGAGAAACGCCCCCCGGGTCCTGGAAAAGACGATCAAGAACAGCAATGATTTCCTTGATGTTCGCACCAAGGGTATCTTCCAGATCACAGATGTCTGGGATCGGCAGTGCCACGGCGTTGTTGATCCGAAGGCATCGTCTTTTGAAGTCGACTGGTTCCCTCGTCCAGAGCTCGCCGTTGTACAGTCTGCGCACGTTCAGCCGGATGGCACCAACAACTTTTTTGTGAGCGATGTCTGTGAGGGTGACGTGTCTGGATTTGAAGTTGCACTCAAAGGTAAATCTACTATAAGCCGCACCATCACGCACATTCCTTTATTTCCTCACAGCCTGCTAATGTGTTCACAGGAACGCCTCCCTTCCATGTCGAATACCAGATTCGCCATCAACCTGCGTCTGGGCCAGCCTCCATCAGTAGGAAAGATTTTGAAGCTGCCCTCGGCAAAGCTTCCGTCCCGGCAGACACCTCCAGGGCGGGCCAGTACACGTACACGTTCAACTCACTTTCGGATAACCTCTACAATAATGACCGGACTTTCAAGCCCGTCACTGTCAAGCAGAAGGTTAACCAAAAACCCACTGCCGCCTTCGTCAAGCCCGGTCAGACCTTCAAGTACTGCAAGACGGACCAAGGTGAATCAGAGTCGATCCCCATCACTCTCAACGGCGTCCCTCCCTTCAACCTCGAGTTCGAGATCAGACACCAAAGCAGCCCGATTCCGGAAGTGTACCGTACGCCTGCAATCAACTCCAACTCGTACGAGATCCAGATCCCGCGTCACCAGCTGCGTCTGGGAACCCAAACGATTCGCATTCGCAGCGTTCGCGACGGCAGCGGCTGCCACTCTATCTCCGATTACACTTCCGCCCACAGAGACACTCCCGATGGCAAGGCCCACTCGGTCCAGATCCAGCTCTTCGAGGCGCCCACCATCTATCCTCTCGAGACTCGCACCGACTACTGCGTTGGCGAACGTCTCGGGTACTCCCTCGCTGGTGCCGCTCCCTTCGAGGTTTGGTATACCTTCAACGGCGAGGAGTCCAGGGCCAAATCTCCCACCACGACTTTCCGCCGTATCGCCGAGCACCCCGGTGAGTTCACGATTACCTCGGTGAGTGACCGGGCATCCGAGTGCCGCGCTCCTGTCAACATCTCCAAGACTATTCACCCTCTCCCCGCGGCCCGTATCTCCAAGGGTAAGCAGGTGCAGACGGACATCCACGAGGGTGGTGAGGTCGATATTCTTTTTGAGTTCTACGGTACCCCTCCGTTCGAGTTCACGTATACTCGCAGCACCAACCCCAAGAAGAAGGGTGAGCGTGCGACGGTGCTGGAGACCAAGCACGATATCAGCGACGAGTATAGCAAGGTCATCAAGGCCAGCCAGGAAGGTGCATACGAGGTCGTGGCCATTAAGGATCGGTTCTGCGCGTTTTCGACGCAGATGCTTGGGGTGGAATATGTGGAGGGTAAAGATGGGCGGTTGTTGAAGTACCAATGATCACCTACTTTATGATGAATCAGAAGACAACAAGGAGTAAGGAATGGAAGGTGGTGAGAATCGAAAGGGGTTGGACATGAGGGAAGGAAGGCGGAGGAAGGAGAATCAGGCAGGAATTCTCAGAGAAACAACCAAAGTGAAGAGTGAAGACATGCTGGGTGGCACGGTATGCTCTGGTATGCTGTGCCATGGCCGCGCATGGCATGAGGTGGGTTGTTGAACAGCTGAAGGAAGCAAATCAAAATATCAACGATGGAAAAGAAGATGAAAGAGATCGGGTTCTAGGGATGGAGGTCTGGTTTTCTCTCTCTCTTTTTTTTTTTTGTAACGAATTACTACCACTACTCTACATCCACTTATGTGTTTTTCTGTAGACTAAGAACATAGCATGGCGTTTTCTGTCTTTATGGGGAACGAACAATTACCACAACTCACGAAAATGAAAGGGATAGGATATGATAGGATAGCAGAAGGGGCGGGCGGCAAGGAAAAGGATCAATGAAAGAACTTGAAAACATACCGCATCAGTGTTTCTGTCTCCGTACGTCCATTCCTTGAAAACGAACAATAGCGCTGTAGTATTTAAAATGTGTTGTACTGTTAAAAATGTACCTTCCTATATTCCTATCCCATCAGTATTTGATGCAATGCTCCCTCTCTGTACTTTTCCTTGCCGAATTTTGAAATGTTCCACTTTCCCAAATGCAACCAACTGCGCAAATCCGGACTCCATCCAGGCCGGCCTATCCCATTCAAACTTTGTCCCCTATTCCCTCTCCTCCTGGTATCCATCCATCCCCGGGACTCCTGTACCTTCGCCCTCTCCCCAGCTTATTTCATTCCGGAAGTCCCAACCCAATCTCTACTTCCTCTCCTCATCACTAGCACTCTTCGCCCTCTTCGCAGGGCTCATATCCCCACTCGGCCGATGATGCAGCTTCTTCTTCGCCAGCACACCATCACTACTCCTACTACTAGTACTATCCTTCACGCCAAGTAATAACGACCTAGCACTGGCTACTGGTGAGGAGCTGTTGCTTGCGAGGAGGTTTTGCTTCTTAGAGGAAGATGGGCAAGAAGAGGAGGAGGAGGAGGAGGATGAGTGGTGGTAGGAAGATGGCACAGGTAAAGACAACATCGACATCGGTGTAACCACCGGCACAGCACTCTCCAACCTATTCAGCGCCTCGGTGAGTTTTTTCCGAGCTTCTAGCTCTCTGTTGGTACTTGGAGAGCTGGAGGAGGATGAAGGAGAGGAGGAGCAGGTAGAGGGGGAAGATGACGACCGAGGTCGATAGAATTCTTTGACGATGCAGAGCGCTGCGTGGTAGACTTGGTAGAGGAGGAGGCGAATGCCGGCGTTGGGGAGGTCTTCGATTAGGGAGGAGATATCGTTGTCGCTGTTGTTACTAACAACCGATGGTGGTGGTTGGGGACTGGAAATGGTGACTTGTTCGGTGATGGCTGTGATGGACATGACTCCTGTGTTGGTGCTGTGGGTGCTGACGCTTGTGTTTCTACTGCTGCTGCTGCTGCTGCTGCTGAGGTCATTCGCATAGGTAGAGGTAGGGCCGGTTTCGAAACCTTCCATGAAGGATTCCGAGACGCCGTCGCTGAAGACGGTGGCTAATAAGGGGTCGCCAAACACGCAGTTGCTCCAGTCTTGAAGGCCGGTAAGCGTCAGTTGGCGTTCATCGCCGATGCTGTCTGATGCTGGTGCTGCTGGCTGTGGTATTTCCATGTAGTTGTTGTAGCCGTTCGTATTTGTTGTTGTCGTTTTCTCCAAGGTGACCAAAGTGTTTGTGTCATCAGCCATGTCGACAACCACCAGCCTCGGTACCTTGACCTCGTCCAGCAAGTGCGCAAATCGCCTGAAATGTCTTCGTATCGGCGAGTAAGCCATTGTTACTGCCATGTCTTCGCCGTCTCTTAGAACACCCTCTAATAATGACTGAAAGGCGGTTGACCAGTTCCTTGCTCCGTCAGCTGCCATCAAGCCGCCCTCTCCAAACCCCGCGGTCTTATCCGAAAGCTCTATTCCTGGCATTTTAGGGACGACGGCAGCCACGGGGCCAAACCTGCCCGACGGTGATGTTATCGACGAGAGTGATCGATAAAGCTGGCCGAGGTGTTTATCCAGACGTTTGCGCTCCGAAAGACTGGGGGCAAAAGGTAACAAAGCAACGGGGATGCCATGTTGATGCTCGAAGACATTGTATGCTGACCCTAGCTCGACAGGACCGTGACTTGATGTATGCACGAGGGCCGGGAGGAATCTCTGAAGTGTTGGGTTCGTGAATCTCGTCGAGTGGTTCCTGGCAACAGCATCCCTGATCCATCGGACTGTCGCGGCTTCGGAGCCTATTATGGATTGTTCGTGCCTCAAAAGTCTGAAGAGGGCTTGTGGCGGGAGTGAAAGGACCAGCGTTTTCCCATCCGAAAGACTGACTTCGAATATCCTCTGCGATCGAAGGGAAGCAATTGGCCGTAAGCTGTGGACCGTTACGTGACTGGGCACGATGGCGCTAAGGGCAGCCTGTACCGATTGTTCTGACGGTTGTCGACGCATGGTAAGACTGTAGGAGGAAGTATGTCCCAAAAATAAGATGTTGTAAACGGGACAGATGTGACTTGGCGGGTCGACGCGGGGGAACAACTGTCAGAAGACAGTCATATATCTCTTGGCTTCAAGAACACTGCGGCCAAAGATGATCTTCTCAAGGAGCCGCTGGGCGATTATATGGAGCCTGCGTACTTGTGTCCAGCCTGTTGATGTGTGGAGATATGTACGTAGAGACCGAAGGGTGCTGTGGTACTTGAGGCTTGTCTTGATTGGGAAAGGGGGCGGAAATATCCGCTCGGTGATGGGCATCGGCACAGTTGGCCAAGCGTGTTAGATCTCTTGTACTAATACTCAGCAACTAGTCGGCAATTGGTATTGTAGATCGAGATGGCATGTGATGTATACCCGATGCCGCTAAAGATAGGAGAGGAGGTTAACTGTTGTCTGTTCAGCCTCTTTTTTCATTTTAGACTATTGGGCCACAGGTGCTCTGGTACGAGTGTCTAGTCACCGTGGCATCTCTTTCTTGTTTTTTCCTTGCCTTTGGCGTTGTTGTTGGCGGAAGTTGACGGATTGACCGCCGCGAGAGAAGAAACTTGGAGGATGAAGGAAGGCAACCGGCTTCTGTTGGCTTTTAGCTACCCACTAGATTAAGGTAGGCGTGAAGCTGAGACAGAGTCCGTTTACACATGCCCTTTCCGGGCAAGACCCATACCCCAAATGTCCGTCAGCTCGGTAGCAGGCCGGGATCATGATGGGGTGGACAAGTCCAATAGGTACCAGGCCGTTCTGTATAGGGGATGCGGCCCGGACGACGAAGGACCAAGAATGGGCCGCTGGACTGACTAGCAGCATTTCATTACTCGCTGGTCCCTGTACCTGGTATCAGACGTAAAGAGGATGGCAATCCCGCCAATACATGGAAATCCCATCCCGCAAATCTGTCTTGTAGTGTAAGTCCATGTGTGCTGTACAGTACGAGTACGAATGTGCTTGGGGGATCATAAGAGGGTACCTCTACGGACCACGCAGCGCCTTTCTGAAGTTGAAACTTCTTGGCCACGACAAGTCTGTCAAGCTTGGCTTTTTCACTGGAGAACTCTGGCCTACGTTTATTGTTTTCATCCTTCTCACAGGGCAAAATGGATGTAAAAGAGGCTAAATTGCAGGGGAAGACCACCACTCCAATGAGCACTTTCTTTGCTAATGTGCTAGAGGACGGCGAGGACGGCCTAAAGGTCGTGATAGATGGAGCATCGCCAAGCACACTTCCGGTGGAGCAATAGCGTCGAACTGGCGAATAAGGTACCGAGACAAGCGAGAGCGAAGACCTCCCGCGCAGAATATCGACGCGGGAAATGGGAGTAAGAAAACCCGGAGTGCCGGAGTCCCTGAATCACCGATAAGATCCAATGACATGGGCTACCAGGGTTCGGTAGAGATGACTGTGGGTTGCATTACCACACCTCGGTGTACGTACTGCAGTCTACATTCTACAGTCAGTGATGTAGAGAACGGAAAGTCGGTTACTTGACGGCTTGGCAGAAGTATCCGTCAGAATTGAAAATGACGGTGCTTGACGATGTTGATAATGTGGATTTCCATCACGCAACAAGTCCAGTCCTTGCTCATATCCGCTCGGGTGCGGCTGACAAGTTGAACGACGCCCTAGAAGCCCAACCCATGGCTAGCTACTTGCTAGTACATGTGCCTCTACCTTGCTGCTTGTTTCGCTTGTTGAAAGAACTCAACGGAAGAAACTCGAAACAAGCAGGAAAACCCTTGGGGATTCCTTGATAGAAGGAAAGCCGCGGCTTCGGTAGTCGACGCCACCTCGCTATGGGAGGACGTCAACTGGACAATCCGGCACGATGCATATGGTTAAGAGGATGCCGAGTAGCAAGGGAGACCACAGGGTCGGGCCGGGACAGAAAAACGTGGTGGGAGCAAAGAAAAAGGAAGTTTGGCGTGTGAAGGGGATGGAAGCCCAAGGGAAGCTCGGAAGTTCTCATGAATGGTGAGTGGTGGTCAGCCAGTTTCAAGTTCCGGTGAGGTGACTGGTGAGTCGATATCCCATGATGGGTGGGCAAGATGGCCGGGGATAGGCCGGACAGAGTGGTGGACCACAGAGTTGTCAGTCTCAGAAAGTTGAAGGCCAAACAAGCGAGCCGGGAAATTGCTGATTGGCCAGCAGTAAGCGAAACACGCCGGATTGGGAAGGGCCACGAGCCACGGAACAAAAACAAGCGAGAGACAGGCGAAAGCACGTTACACCAAGAGCGGGAGGCTTCAGGCATCACATTCCTTTTTGGTGGCTTTCTTTGCTCGCTCAGACTCCTCCTACGAGCAAAAGCACCTTCCTAATATGGTTGTGTGATCTGGGGGTATTGGATAATGGCTCTGGATATTGCATGCCATGATGCTGCCTCAACTCATTACATCTGACGGCGCTCAGATGGGCTACCAACTCAGCCACGCCCTTGGGTCGCAGGCAGTAGCAAATGTCGGCGTCCCAAATGTTGTTGTTGGTTGGAGGTATCAATATCGGACATGCCCCGAAACGGTGAACAACAAGCGAGGCCATTCCGGTCCCCATCTCGGTCTCCAGTCTTCGGATCTGGGATTCCCTTGGAATCGGCCACTCATGACAGCGAGCTAGCCCTGAGCTAGCAAAGTGCCCGTGCTCAATACATGTAGGTAGACCCTCAAGACCCTTCAAGAGCGAGTTCGAAGACAACCCTAACCCTAACTGTCAAAGTGGCCGAGGGGGTTCAGACTTCAACGTAGTAGAGGCCGGGCCATGATGCCGTCGGATTTCGGGGAACGAAATGAATTGCGATGAACTGTTTTACGAACGGGTTCGGGGCCCAATATCCGCAGAAAGCGCACAAATCATTGCGTTGCTGCCACTCGTCAAAATTCTCTGGAATAGGGCTTAGCGTCCGTCGTCCCCCCTGCATGCTTGCCCTCCTCCCTGTGACGCTGCGACCTTCCACTGTAACTTTGAGGATTGTGATTTTTTGTCCACCGGACATATTCGTCCTACAGATCAGCACGTCTAACTAGTGTACAAGCGCTGAAGATCATGGCATCCTGCAGTGTAACCTGTGATTGATGGCATACAGTAGAATCCCCTGAAACTGCATGTAATTCAGACACTATGGGGGACTGCCAAACTTATGCACTAACTAGCATATATGCAGAATGGGGAGCTGGCTTTTGGTGGGAGACAGGGATTTGTGACCACGCTTGGGGATGCAGTTAGAGGGCATATTTTGGTGTATATGCAGTTTCTGGAGGAGGCAGTTGCAGGGGTTTCTACTGTACCTACTTCTTACACTACAGACATCACCAACAGTACACTACATGACCCTGATGACAATGGTTTTATTGAAGTCGAACGTAGGAGCCCGAGATATTGCACCTGGAACAACTACCGCCAAAGCAGATCCCACAAGAGGAGTCCGGAGTACTCTCGGAGACATTAGCTATAGGTATTCTTCTACTAAACAAGTCGAGCTACTGTACGGGACCTGTCATTTGCGAAGCGATTATCCAGAATAGACTTTTGCGTGTAGTGTACCTTCCCACGCCCAAGCAAAAAAATACCCAAGTCCCGGTTACTTTTGCCAGCTTTTCTTCCAACCGCTACATTAACCTTACCACAACCCGATGTAAAGTTAACCCGAGCAAAAAGCCCTCTTTTGGGCGCGTTGAGTTTACTGGTGTGATTAGGTTTTTGATACAGTGGTTTTTCGTAAAGTTGTAATGAAAGCATCGAACAGGAGTGACTTTGGGATGGACAGATGACTTGGCGCCAAGATGTACAACTTGGCCACCAAAGGCGTGGGAAGGTACATGTAAAAGTCTATTCTGGATAACGAAAAAGAAGGGTTCCATGTTGGTCTCAAATCCTGCAAATTCTATACGCTCGTCTACGCAGTATTTAACACCGTCATCACATGAAGTCCACATTTCGATGGATCTCACCGACTTCCCCGGAGCCAACCTAGGAAGGAAATTCCCTCGCGCGAGGTCCTCACTCCTCAGTCTTACTCCAGAGAGGACGGGGACCATGGCAGCCATGGCTCGCATGGCACCTCTTCACTCGGCCGCATATTGTCCAGCTGCCTCTTTAGGTATAAAGTAGCGAGCGAATCTGAAGAAACATCGTGGTGACTGCCAACCGACAGCTCCCTCTTTGCCGTTCTCCTACACCCTTTCAAATTTCAACTGCCGATATAACTCGGTACACGTACAGGATCATTACCTGCAGCCAACGCGGTTGCTTTTACATACGTTTCCTACTAGGCATACCATTTCCAGCAGATCTGACTGATCTGACATGGCCATGTCACTGATTATTCGCTGTCCACCGTGCACTAGATATATAGCCGCACACCTTTTTTTTGAGACACGTAAAAAGAGAACTCGAACAGGCGCATCGGGCAAGAGGGCCACGATTTTCACTTGATTTCATGAGACATTCCATCCACTTCTCGCTACTACTCTCGCTTGTTTTCACCTTCCCGGGCAATCATTGACATCCCAATGATCCTCCCACATGCTGCATTCCACTAGTACTGCGTCTCGCCAGAAAACAGGGACCGCAAGACAACAGTACATACGGAACCAGCCCCGCGGCCCCGCCCCGCTGCTGCCGCCGCCACCGAAAAGTGTCGGTGCCTTCGCTCCACCACTGTCCCCATCTCCCGACTCCCCGAGTTTCAAGCGTCGGTAGAAACAGGCTCATCCTCCTTGGTATCTTCTTTGGTCTCCTCCTCCTTCTCCTCGTCCTTGGCCGTCTCCGGCTTCTTCTCATCTTGCTTCTGCTTCTGCTCCTTCTCCTTCTTTTGCCCAACCGTCGTGATGCCAGCCGCTTGGTTATAGAGCTCGGTCATGTTGTACTTCTTCAGCTCATCCCAATCACCATCCACAACACTCAACCCGCAAACCGTCTGTGATTGCCCCATAAAAGTCAGCGTTAGCAAGCGGATTCTCCACCATTTAAGTATTTCAGCAAGTCAAGGGTGAAGTGAAGCAAGTGCGCGCGAGAGGTGTTTGTGGGTCAAGGGGGATTCCAAAGAGACCGTCTTACCTGGAAGATATCCACCAAAATGACCTTGTCCGGATTCGTCAGATTGACCTTGTGACGCTCATCGTTGATAAGACCGGCAATGGTGTTGATGACCACGTCTCGCTTCAGGTTGCTGTGGTTGCGAAGCGTAGGCCGGATGGCGTATGTGTAGGGCTTGTACTCCCTCTTCTTTTCCCCGCCCTCCTTATTCTCCTCTGCCTCTGCCTCTGCCTCTGCACCACCTTCTTCTCCCTTCTCGCCGCCCTTTCCCCCACTCAAGTCAAAATACTCCTCCAAAACCTGCCTAGCCGTCTCAGCCAGCCCCTGCTCCGTCGCCTTGCCCATGACGCTCATGGGCGTCAACCGGTTGAGATAGCGGCACTTGATCTTCCTGATGTCGGTGCACTCCTTGGTGTCGACGACTATCCTCTTGACGAACTCGACCGGCTTGATGGGGGCCTTTGTGCGCACGAACAGGAGACAGTCGATGTTGAGCTTCATGGCCTTGAGCAGGGCCTTGTCATCCTCTTGCTTTTGGACATCGGCCGTCTTCTTCTCCTTCATTGCGCCGAGTTCCTTGGCGATGGCGGCCTCGATATCTAGGTCCGCATCGTCGTCATCTCCGGATTTGGGTTCTTTGCTGGCGGGCTTGATGCCGTACATGGTTTCAATGTACTCTTCAAAGAGGTTGATGACTTCCCGGGCAGCCTTGTTCTCCTGGTGGCGTGCGCAGGTTACCCAGATGCCGCGGTCGCCGATCTGGGGGATGGAGTTGCGCTCGAGGGCGAGCTTGTTCGCTTGGTTGGGTGTTGTCCATTTGCCGGCGTTGCCAGTCTGTTCGATTTAGGTGTTAGACATCACGTAGCTGGCTTGTCCAGGAAAGGAGGAGGGGAGAGGATTGCAGAGATGGTAAATTGCTCAGGCCTTTGGTCATGTCCCTGACAACTCCAATAACCAAGTCGAATGGGCGAAAGTACACATGAGACAACTTGTCAAAGCAACCGCATGAGAGTTTGAGGATATCCAACTGTGGAATATTTGTGATGCATGTTCAACCAACCTGGAAACAACTTGAAGAGCATACTTTCTCATCCCGTGTTTCTGAATAGATTCATGGCCAGCGGATCATCGGGAGTGAATACCTTCTTCTTCTTCTGTTTCTGGCCTCCATCACCGCCGGGGGCGTTCTTTCTCTTGCCCTTGTCACCTCCCATTTTCTTTTTCTTTTTGGAGGCTTGGGTTTTCGTTGACTTCGAAATTCTCCTCTGGCGGGATTTCAATCGTGAGTTCAATTGATCAGGAACTGGCGCTCTCTCCATGGTGAATGTTAGTCTTTGATATACAAGAGAGGGTGGGATGTATCTGCTCTGCACGCTGACGAGGAATGCAATGGCATTTCTAGTAGCGATAATGTGGACAAGCACGGGAGATACATAAGGATATGCAGATAGGAATACCTATTATTATGAGTATAACACCAAACGGCAAGGGCGATGGTCGGGTGTGAAAAGAGGTGAGTCGCGGCGCGTGTTTACATAAAAGTTACGATCGAATGAAAGGAGCAAAAGAATATTTTGTAATGGCGTTTTTATACCCGTACATACAACCCTGTCAGGTCACGTGGGTCCCCAAACAACCCCTTTTCGACTTGTCCTCGCACGTCAACACTCGCAAAAGTTCAGTCTTCGATATTGAATATATGCTAAAATAAATGGCTAGGTAAGTTCCCTTATGTGGTAAAGATTTGTGGTTGCTTCATTTATATTAGATCTCTCCTCTCCACGTACATTTTCAAGGGCCCTGGGGCGTATGTACAACCATCGCCTCAACATCACAGCCCCCCAAATTCCTGGAAACCCATCCAACTCCCAACCTTCTCTCATTCAAACAGTCAGCCACTTTCTTGCAATAACCATGACCTTCTCCTCCTCTTCTCGTCTCTCCTCGCTGTTGGCGCCATTGTTCCCTATTCGCTCAGACTTATTCGTGGTCTCATCGTACCGTCCCTCCTTCCCTGCTGCACCGGTTGCTTTTGCCAGCAGTTCTTTCTTCTTCAATTCCATGAACTCCATCTGCATTCTCTCTCTTTCCTGTATTGGATTGAGCGAGTATCCAGGCAGGATCGGTGGTGAATTCCTCGCCGAGGAGAGAAGATGTTGAAAATCTTGGGCGTTGGGGTATGGTTGGGCCATAAGACCGTCGCGGCGGATGAGCATTGACGGGATGCGTACTTGTAGCTGGAATGGGGTGAGACCGGGTTAGTACGAACGGTGGATTTTCATGAGCGCATAAAAAAAGCAAGTGGGGATGATGGCATCAAAGAAACCAAGAAGCCAGGAATCCAAACTCACCTGCGCCAAAATATTCGCATACCGAATCCCCAACTCCTCACCGATATACCTCAGTCTCCCCCTCACCCATGTCCTCTGATCCTCAGTCAAATAATCCTGCCCCATGACACATGCCAACGGCCACGTCAAAAAGTACCCAGACAGTCCTTTTGTCCCCTCCTCATCCTCGCCACATCCGAACCCAGATAATTGTTCCTCTTCTTGTTCATCGTCCTCGCCGTCCTCATCATCATCGTCATCATCATCATAATTATCCCAATTCCGATTCCGATTACCACGACCCTGACCCTGACCCTGACCCTGACCCTGACCCTGACCCTGATCCTGTCTCCTCCTTTTCTTCGTCCGATAATGCCACCCCAAATGATATGGCACGCTCGCCAACACATCACTAATAACCTCAGCACACACCCTGGCACTATGCGCATACTCGGGGGTTGTCCTATAGTCAACGGGGCTACACGCCCACGCGGCGCAACGGACCGTGATACTGGCGAGAATCAGCCGTGTGACGCGCGCCATGTTCCACACCGAGGCAATCCAGACGTCGTTGTACACGTCCACGCGACCTGGAAAAACCTCGGCGTGGGCGTAGTCGGTGTTGGCGACGTAGTTTTGCCAGCACAGGGTGCGGTAGCGCCAGTGCGGCGGGAGCGAGGCCATCCAGTCGACTATGGCGCGGTCGAGGTCTTGGGAGCGACGCATGAGGGAGAGGATTCGGGCGGTTCGTCGTTCGTAGGTTGAAGGAGAGGGTTGTGCTGAGGGCGAGCGAGGAGAGGAGGGAGAGGACGGGGAGGTAGCGGCGGCGCCGGCGGCGGTCCCGTGGGTCATTATGTGGGTTACTTCGGCGCGGAGCTCACTGGTTTGGAGGTTAAGACGGCAGCAGTGGGCGGCGTAGGAGTCGTTGACTGCGTTGTCGAGCCACCAGTCGACGCCCATTATCGGGGGGCAACCGGAAGTTAAAGCGTAGATTATCTGTGGACGCCGTTAGTACAGTCTTATGTGGTGGTCCGTCTGCCAATTTGTTCTTACCTGCTGTGTTCGCACGGCGATGAACAGCTGCAATCCGGTCTGAGTCGCGACTTGTTTCTTTCCTCGGGCCTTGACAAGTTGAATGGCCCCTTCGATATGAGAACCCCACGCAAACTCGCCCATTTTCTTTGCCGTAATGTTCTCGTACATACCCAAAAGTAACACCGTAGCCAATACCGAATCAGATGTGCACTTGACCCGATCCATCAATGCGGCCTGAGTGGCTCTCAAGGCTTTCGCATACTCCCCGTGTGCGCTCGCAACGAAGTCGATCCCGTCGCTCTTGACTCTGTTTCCCAGCGAAGCCAGTGCACAAGCATTAAAAGCAAACTGGAGATGGGGTGCCGACGACATCGTCTCGGTTTTCATGAGTGGAATCAGATAGTCCATGAACCCTCTCGTCGTTCCCTGGCGGGGAATGAGCACAAAGTTGGATACAAAGTGACATGACGCCTGAGTCTCGGTGGGGATTTGAATGGCCGGTATGACCGCAAGCTCGAAGGGTGACCTGACTGTCTTCCGCGCCGTTGATGTGAGAGAAAACTGCTGCTCCCCGTCGACGCTAGATGATGATGACACTGACACGGATGACGATGACGACGACGCTCCTGGACTTGAATATGGCCTTGAGGCGCCTGACCCTGAGCTGGAGCCATCGCTCCCTGCTGATAGCTTTTGCTTTCCCTTCTTGTTGGCTCTCTGGACCCTTCGTTCTGTTGCTTTGGTAACATTACGGAAGACTAGGTCGAAGTCATCCTTGTACCCGGGACATTGTCTCCTTGCTTTGAGACACTGATTGCATGTCGGTTTGGTTTCATCGCACTGGATAACGCGCGAACAGCAAGTGATTGTGCCGCGTGGTCAGCTATTGCTGTAGTCAAGTTCATCGCATACATCCAGCTTACCTTGATTCTTCGTGTGCGACACACTTGACAACCTTTGGAGGGCTTTCCAAGATATACCATGGTCACAAAATTCGTGTAAGCAGGCTCTTCGCCAATGGGGCCTGGTGGATGGAGAGCCGGAAGGAGCAATAGGGCGATGCTTCCCGTGGGGAACTGTCCGAATATAGTGCGGCTGGGAGCCGGGTTAGGCGGTGGTAAGCGCCAGATAGAGTGACGACACTCGCTAGGGTTGGTGATCGTTGAAGGGTCAAGGTGTTCGATGATTCTTTGGCCTCAGAGCAGATACGTAGATGAGAGTTACGCTCTTTGGTACCTCACGATTCCCGGAAAGGTGTATCTCTTAGGGGCTGCTAGTAGGTAATCTGACTCACTACATGAGATAGTGATGAAAGCCGGCAGAGATGACAAGGACACGGGATAACTATAACTTCAACGTTGCTGCCACCTTATCTGCTCTAGGTGTGTATTAGCCGCTGTACTTTCAAGGGGAAACGTAGATAGATATGGCGATATCTTGAGCATGCACAACATGGACAGACAAATATCCAAGGGGTGGAAAATAGCATCGTGCCGCTTACGTAGTTAGAAGATGTTGATCGGAAAGGTATAATTCCCCTTTCTAGTTCAGGGCTGAGTGAGCCGCCTATCACTTCATAGATTCCACGCCACAACGCCAAGTTTGGCTCGACCTCGGAACCGGGTTGGTCGGCAACACAGTGGCGCTCGATGCCACCTGAATGTCGAAGCAGCTGTTTACTTTTGCCTTATCGAGAACTGAGATGTGTTGGAACTGCGTAAACAGTCTCGTTTGAGCGTAGTTTGATGCGTGGATGGTATCACAGGCGCAAACTCTCAGACTACCAAGACCATCATCTCACCGTGATTGTTCCGACATGGGTTGTGCGGGGGATAGCTTCGCTGGTTGACGTTAGCTCTTCAGGGGTTAGTAACACGGTCTCCACGGTCTAGCCCAGTCTTGCCCGTTTGGAATTGCGCTGCAGGTCGCCCCTATCCCTTTAACGGTGAAAAGTCGACATTTTTTGGACTCCACAGTATACTAGCAGTACTTAGTGACTTATTTGACGCAGCCAAGCAACGCTAGCCAGCGAGTCTATACAAAAGGAGGCCCACCTACGTTAGTTGGCTTTGGGAATAGCTTCATAGTAGCTCGAAATATATTGGTTGATTCAACTCTCAACTCCACACACACTCGCACGACATCCCCTGCAATAACAGAAGTGTTGCAAATGCGGGGATTTCGAGGTATCTGCATCCTCCAGAATGTAGACTGCGAGAAAGGGGGGCACCGATTGGCTGTAAATCCCTGCCGCCAAGAAATGTCGACTTTTCACCGTTAAAGGGATTGCTCCATTAGTAAACGTAGTACTACCCAGTGGCTCCGTCGCTAAAACGTACCGTTTCCCGGAATGTCGAAAGTATTTAGACATGTTCATGCGTGATAGATGTAAAGGAAGTTGTGTGCCAAAGGACTGGCACGCTGGTTCTATAACATTGGGTTAGACGGCAAGGGGTCAGGTTTTCATCGAGGTTAAGTTGAACGGGCACCCTTAAACTAACATCAATCCATTACATTCCAAGTCAACCGACGGAGGCTCGATTCCCGAACCCAAGGTCGCGTTTGTTTCTCTATATACCTGAATTTTCCCAGCTACGCCGACGTCTAATGGTCAAACCTGACTGGAACTTTGTATCAAGGGAACGGCAGTCGGTCATGACAATCATCAACCGTACTATGGCCGTAGCTCTGGTCTCCGCTGTTAGCTTTCATCAAACTGCCCTTCAAACCATTCTCTTCCTAAACTATAATTTTTGCTTTACATTCAAACCCCCAGGTCAGGCCTCAGCCGAGGTTTCGAGTCCGCGACTCTCATCACCCCAGATAAGCGAGTGAAGTATAATCGAGTATAAAACACAGAACATCGGCAACGGCAGGCGAATGTATTGCGTCCGACTCGCATCGATAGAACCGTCATGATAGGTTCCATCGATCTAACGGTGCGTATGAAGGTTCAAAGCCATTGCGAAGCAGCAAAGAACCTTCCAGAGCCCCTTGAGGAGCGTGTAGGAGATCCTACTCCTAGACCTTTTGGTCGTGCCATTGCCGCTTGAATATAACTGCGTAGCGTTGAAAGCCCGAGTCGACAGGAGCAAATGTAATAAGCCACTGACACTCTGTACTCTTGCAGGTCTAACATTGCTCAGTGACCCTCGTCGAACATCCCGGCGACTCCTTCCAGATCAGGAGTCGCTTGCCTCTTGCCAGTTCCCTGTTCAGTACCAGTCACGATAGTATCGACGCCCTGCTGAGGCGTCATGAACTTCTGGGCCATCTTGCTCCTCTTAGGAGCCTTTCTGACAACATCTTCTCTAGGGTCCTTGAGCTTGCCCATCTCACTAATGCTCACACTCTTGACATTTCTCAACAAATCGAGCACCACAGCGCGTTGTTGGCGCGAATGTGTACCGGGACGTCGCAGGAAAGTAAGGGTCCTATCCACTTCCTGTTCCTTGATACCGGGCAGTGAGCACAGGATTTGGCGGGGCGCAGAGTTACCTCCCGAGAAATCATCGCCGACGCAATAGTGAGCAAGGATCGTTGCAATCAGGGTCGCAAGGTCCTTCTGGGAGTCAACAAAATAAGGATCGTTCATCGAGGAGATCGCGGCTCTCATCACGTCGGTCCCGAGGAACTGGTGGATTTCCGCTTTGGTAGCATCGGGAATAGGGAAGTTCTCATCGGGTAGCAAAGGATGAGACGGTTCCTTTTGCTCCTTAGGCTGACCACTCTGGATCTGGAACTCCGGTACGATGGATCGGAAAACACGGAGGACGACGCCACAGCACCTGGTATCACGCATGTGAATCGCGTGGCAAAGGAATAGTAGGAGAGGGCCGGCGATCGACGTTTGCATGAGACAGAATCTCCGAAGCGATGGATACCGGGACTCCGGAGTGGTGCCGTTGGGAGAGGCCGGAAGGTTGCTAGGTGGTCCTAGAAACAGAGTCAGTAAAACGTCAAGAACGTACCAGTGGTGAAATAGAAACTTACCGGTCCTTGCCGGGTCAAGGAATTCAGCCACCATAATGGCTGCGGTATACGTCAGCTGCCTGAGAATGCTTTCCGCCTTCATCTCCTCCGTTAGTTCATCATTATCTGCCACCTGCACGGTTTGCTTCTGGCCCAGCTTTTCCCATTCACTGCTTATCTTGGCATCCATCTGCTGGAAGCACGCGGCCAGGATTGGAGGTAGGAAATGATCCCTTAGCTCCACAGGACAGTGATCAACGAGATACCTCACCAAGTTCAGCAGATTAATAAGCTGATGAGACGAGAGGCTGAAAGAATCGGCGAACAGGGCGTTTGCCAAAGGTCCAGGAAGTTCCGTGAACCCATAAAACTGCACATCAAGTCGGCTCATGCAGTAGATGACGGCGTAGCATGCCTCGCGGACAAAGCGCACAGCACCACGAATGGTGGAGGCAAGCCCCTCTAGCGTGTTCTTCTTGTCCAGGACGCGCGCATAGAAGTCGTCTTTGCTGCCTTCCGAAATACCGGCTTGCCAAAAGCGGTCAGTCAGGAGACGGCTGACGACGGGACGCATCTCTTCTGGGAGCAAAGACCAGTTCTTCGGATCATGGCACGCATGTGCGTAGCTCAAAAACTTGAGTAGTTCTGGCAAAATGATCGGGAACCCGTCCTGCCACAGGGCGCAGGACGCTTGATAAGCAGGGGAATTTTTCTCCAGTTTCTCGACAGAGTAGGTCAAAAATGACTTGGTTGAACGTAAGGGAAGGAACTACAAGTATGTCAGCAACTACAAAGCAAGTTGGAAGCCATGGTTCCCAGGGCAACATACCGTTTGTCTCTGTTCAAGTTCGGCTTGAAGCGCCAACCCTTCGGCATCAAGGTCCACCGCACCCCAATCGCCAACTTGGTGAACACGGCGCTGTGCAATGTAGTTTTGCGCCTTGTCTAGACCGATGAGCTGGCAGAATCCCTCGAATGAGCCGAGTGCTTGTTGCAACGGGGCTTCCTTCCACTGGTTTTTGACAGGCTCGACGAACCCAGCAAGACGTCTGATCCGCGTTTCTTGGTCTATGCGAGTTGCTCGGTGGCTATGGGTTTTCCAGTTAGTAAGGCCCAAACATGATGAGTCGTAGCTTTCGATGACAAGCCATCATCGGAAGTTCATGGAGGCTAATCGGGGGGGTCTTACATGATGATAAAGAGGAAACTGCGATATGCAATCTGGCGCTTTTCATCGAGAGTTCCAGAGGCGATCATCTCTTTGACCTTAACCTCAAGCTGGTCGTAGACGTCCTATACAAACACATGGTAAGTAAATAAGGAGCCGGTGAACATAACATATGACAGGCTAGCACCACTTACCAGTAAATGATCAGGCATCTTGGAGGCGAGCCTCTGCAATTCAACCATGCTTTCAGTTTGGAGATCCCTGATGGCATCATTGAAGGTCTTGTGCTCAGGCTGCAATGCAGGCCATGTCATGAGAATGTGCTCGAGCACCCTCAGCATGAAGTTGGCTTTGGTGTCAAGAGCCGTAGTGGAGAAGGCGACAAGCAGCTGGAGGATACGTTTACGGATCAGAGGGTCCTAGAAGGTCGTCAGTTTTCCGTCTTCATTGTCAATTACCCAACCAACACGTAGATGACGGCATACCTCAATATTCATCTCCAGCAGCCTACTACACCACTGCTCGAGATGTGTCTCGATACTCGAAACTTCCTGCTCCTGGTGGGTTGTCAGTTATTTATCATGAGCAGTACAGCGCAGCAAGATGATCTTACTCCGCCAGGAAGTTCTCCTTGTCTTGCCCTCCACTTAACGTAGCCTTTGAGGGCTGCCTCAATGACCGTGGCATGGGCGTCTACTCTCAGAACGGGCATCGAGTTTTTGGAGTAGGTTGCCGCTAAGTTCCGCATTAGTCATCGGTCCCGTGTTTTACGGCTTAAGCAACTTACGATTAAGGGGTGGCTGGCCCTCATACAGAGTTTGCAGAGCATTCTCTGCCTGGCTCAAGATGTACTGGAAAGCATCCGTGAGCCTCAGCTGGATGATGCTCTCGATAAGAGAGCAACTGTATCGCCTATAGTTACCCAGGAAAGCATGTCTCTCCGGGATGGTATCGGTATCCTCCATGAGAAGAACAAACGTAGGATCTTCCGTATCTTCAGGGAGGTTCTCATAGCGCAACAGTCGAGAGCTACAGACGTCCAGCAGTGGGAGAACCATGTCAGTTTTCCCAATAGCGGGACCTAGCGAGCGGTGGTTAAGAAGGCGCGTCCAAGTCACGAGGACGGGAATGGAAACAACGAGGCTCTGACTCTGCACCACCGCTATCAGAAGCTTCAGGAAGTCCTGGATGTCAATCTGGGGCGGTATGAAAGCGTACTTCCGGTCAAGGTAATTTCCAACACACGAGATCATCTGTGATTGTCAGTATAGACCTAGGGAAACAATAGGAGCGGTTTTCTCCAGCGTTGTAAAGGAAGCAACTTGCCTCGGAGAATTTCTTGGCAAACTGGTACTTGTCGTCGTCAATATCCTCAGCGTCCACTGTCGACCATTCAAAAAGTCGTTTGCAGAGGTCGACCAACTCGGGGCTGTACATGGGAACAACCAGGTCGACGAATTCTTCGCTGCTGAATGCTGACCGGGAATAGAGAGAATGCAACGCCTCCAAAGCAGCCTGTTTAAGAGATAAGAGTTAACAGCTGGAACTCGAGCAGATATTCGGAGCAATCGCACAAGTGGGAAAGTGACTGGACAGAGAAGGGAGGCAAGATTACCCTTTGCACGGTCACGTTTGAGTTGGCAAGGCCATTGCATATAACAGGACGGCAACCGGTAGCATGAATAGCTTTTGGTATTGCCCACGGCATCACGGAGTTGAGAACAGCCAAAGCTTTGACGACACAGGCCCGGACGTCCTCATTACTGTCGAGGTTCTCGTTCAAACAGTCTCGGACGAGTTCTGTTACTCTACTGATCCATCCGTCGTCACCGAATCGCACCTGGGGTTCGTGTTGACGGGTTGGGAAGGCTTCGCTGAGCACGGCAGAAGGTGTGAAGATCTCAACGCATCCCTTGCTTAGTGCTCCCTCTCTATGGGCAACGATGGCGTCTTCTCCGTTGAAAATTTCCTCGGACAAGATTTCGAGAATCAGGAGCACGAACTCCTTGTGCACGGGCGAGTTCAGAACCTGCCATAGGCGGTTCAGCAACTCGTCCATATCCATCCAATCCGCACCCCAGCAGCGCTTAGCTATCTCGACCCAGAGCTGGGCCATCTTTGTTCTGAGAAAGGGCGGATCTGGTTTTGCGACACCTTGTGCCAGTTGCAAGATCCAACCGCGGAGAAACTCGCGTTGGTTGGTGTCATATTCGGACCATTTGTGCTTGACCGCATATTCGAGAAGAGACAGGCCGTAGTGGCGAACGACGGGTTCTTGTGAGCCACCGGAAGCAAGGCTGAAACCGTGGGAGGGCGCGTCACCGCGGGTCTTGACTTCTTCCAGAAATGCCTGAGCTTCCTGTCGCGCCTGGTTGGGAGAGTAGGGGCTGTGGACAATGTTGAGCGCTTCGTGGATCCTCGCGATGACGGGGTCGGCGCCGGCACCGGCGGCCCCGTTGGTGTCCATGTTGCAAACGGGAGGATGCAATGGCTAGAGGTATAATCGAGGGCGGAAGTAGATGTATCTTGAGGACGCAGAGGGCGGGAGGATCGAGCTTGCTTGCAACGATACGGACCGCGGCGGAGATCGAGGTCGAGTGGGTATAACGGACAGGTGCTCAGAAAGAGGCGATCGTGGACATGGGATTGGTGTATCGGGTCACGCTCGATTAGACTGGGAGCCGTGGAAGACTACAGTGTAGATCTACCGTAGGGTGTGTTCTGTTTACCTCAACGGCAGCGAGATCGCCTGAGGAGATGGTGGGAACGGACGTGATCGTACAAACGGTCAAGCTGGAGGGAAGCAGAGGTAGGCTAGGTGGTGGGTGAGCCTGATGGTATGACCTACACCGCAACCGTAGTAGGTAGCCTGGTGCCTTCGACTAATCCCTTGCAAGTAAGATATGAGCGAATGAAGCAAGCCAGCCAACAGTAGAGGCTGGAATAAGATGATGTTGGAGGTAGAAGGTAAGCAAAGGCGCGTCGTGGAGTCTCGTTTCCCCGGTGATCTATACAAGAGAAGGTTACCTCTAAAGAGGCAGTTGTGACGGGAAATTGGAGTTGTGAGCCTAGATGTTTTGGGGCAGCATGCATGAAATTCCACAAGCCCGGGGAAATGACGGAGTTCACTTAAGTCCACCGTGACTTGCTGTTAATGTTGCCCACTGAGGCTTGACCGCCGGGGCCACAAGTACACAGCCAGGGGGAGGTCCCTACAGCTCCCCTATATTTTAGCGCATCGCGCAAAGTCTGGGGGTGGCACTCTAACAGCACGAGTATCCTGAGGCAGGCGCGAAGGGCCGCGTTTCGTGACCTCGCAGGCACCTGGTGCCTGCCCAAGCCACACTAAAGTACCTCTGGAAATTAGGTGGACAGGCGCGCTTCAGGCGGGATCAGAGCGGGCTGCGGATCCTCGAACCCGGAACTTCCACTCCATCGATCTAAAACTCCACAGCACGCCCACCGGGAGGGGCACCTTGGCTTGAACATCGAGAGAAAAGAGAAGGCGGTCAGCTTATCGGTCCTTATCGGCAGGCAAAAGTACCTCGGAACACTGTGTACTTGTACAAATAATGCATGTGCGGTATGCACCCCACTGAAAACCGTTCGCTTGGGAATAGTTGCGTCACGACGAACACTTAAATACTGTTCGTTCTTCCGCTGTCGGGACTTGTTCATGAAAACCACCGACATCGATGCCTTCAGCTTCCGAATCTTTCAAGGTTTACTGTCGACACTGACTCCTCCATTGTGGCCGTATCTCTAGAGATGCCGTATCCTCTCCCTGGCCAAGATAGTCTAGGCACATAGTTTGCCTCTGTTCTTCAAGCTCCAAGCTCAAGCTTCCAAAGACACAGCAGCTTGTCATAGAAACTCGTCGACACGACCACGAGGGTCCCCTCCGCGCTCAGCTGACAATCACTGCCATAATTCATGCTCTTGTGCTCCTCAAACCTCCCAATCACTCGGAACTCATACTCCCCAGCACCGCTCTTGAGAAGCTCGACAACCCGCGTGCCCGCATGCATACACGACACCAGGATCGTCAAGCGCCAACCGTGCCCATCGAAGAGGCCCATCTCTTCTTTGACAATCTTCAGCCTCCACACGCCTCCTCCGAGGTTGCTTTCTGCCAGCTCAACGACCCGCCCGATGCTGTAGGCCGGGATGGAAAAGAGCCGGATGTGATCGTCGTAGCTTCCTGTGACAACGAGTTCGGATTCGCCGTCCTTTAGCCCTAGGGGCAGTATCGCCGTTACTCCAGCACCATGGCCTCGGACGTTGACAGGTGGACGGAGCGCCTCAATGGTATAGGGACTTCCCGATTCGTCGTCCTCCATCGCATCGGCGCGAGTGCGCTTGCATACTTGGTAGCGCAACGCCGAGTCGTCCCCTCCTGATAATAGCAGAAACGAGTCCTCGACGTCGTCTTCTTCTCCCTGCACGTTTTGGGAAGGAGAGCCCAGAGACGGGGAGATCGATACATACCAAGCCTCGAGGGTGTGAGTGAGGATCGGCTCAGGGTGCATTACCCAGTCGCTGCCATCAAGATCCCTCCCAAGGTAGATCAGGTGTACATAGCCGGCAGTTGTAGTTACGGCAACCATATCCGGCTTCGTAGGATGCCAGCTGAAGTGGGTGAAGATGACCTCGTCCTTGTCACCTAGCCAGTCCTCCGCCGTTTTGCACATACTTGCCATGTCCATGGTCTTGAGATGCTTCAGGGGTTGGGCTTCCCCAGGACTTAACCGGAACAGGGCCAGGGTGGCCGTGCTGGAGACGGCGGCGCAGATGTCTTGCTTGCCTGGTGCTGGGTTGAAATGAAGGTCGAGGATGGCCGATGGCTGCATCAGCGTCTGGACGTGGACTCTGATGGCCTGTCAGTTTCCGTTGGTGTGCTCTTTGCTTGCTTGACAATGGCTGGACTTACAACTGGTCATCCAGGAGCTGAAATGTGAGAATGCTGCCGTTGCGGTTTTGTGGCCCTTCCTTCTCTCCTGTCACCGTAGCCTCGACTTTGTTGTTGTGCTCGTCCTGTGCTTCGATCTCCTTCGCTTCAGCAGTTTGCGCAGCAGCGGGCCCTTCATATCCCTCCAGGTTGTACGTCCCGATTAAAAAGTACGACGGCGCAGATGGGCAAAATTCGATGCAACTTGGTGGAAGATCAAGCTGCATTGACTGAAGGGAGGAGATTGGCTCCGGCCAATTTTCACTGGAATCACCCATTTTCTCAGTGAAGCCACGATACTACGCCGACTTCAAATCAGCAGGCACGATTTGGCGCGTAAGGAAATGATCGCAGAAGCCACGGCCGTATAATGAGAAAAAAAAAAAAAAAACAGCAAGTTTATTGCGACTACGGTCTCTGTGTAGGAGACTGTCGGTCGGTTGGTCGTTATGTGACTGGTTTGGTGTGCGTTTTATTGTTTTGGTCATTTGTCTTTTTTCTGATCTTCTTGTTGTCTTTTTTAGGGGGGCCGTTCGAAAATAATTTAAAAAAAAAACCAACCACACTCACGCTGCAGCAACACCCCCCCACAGTTTCAACATTCTAGTTTTGTCCGCTCCCGACAACAACAAGTTCTATATAAAAAAAAAAAAAAGGGTTGCCTTATTACAATTGTACACATCAATTTGATCAAGCCAAATGATACGTCCCCTACTCCACCGATCTCCGAATCCGAGCCACGCTTCTAGTGCGGCTCGGTGTCTGTTTGCGGGTGCATCATCCCATACCTCAACGGCACACGAGCGCCTCAGAAGAGGCTTCCACAACTCGCCGGCTCGACATAACCAGTCACAAAGGCCACCCTCCAGCCCTGCGACGGTGAAAAAGACGATAATCAGATGCAATAAAGATGGCGAAGTTATGTGGGGAGAATACGGAGAGTCACCGATTGAAAGTCAATAACCCGCGACCTCCTGCTCTCATTGCAATACCATGAATTCATGCGTTCTGCTAACACCATCACAGAAAAACACCAAAACAAAACAGTCTCTTGGCCAGAGACTGGTTTAGAAACCTACGACGTAGATGACTGGTGGGAGAAATGGCACCCCATCGCACGAGCAGAGACCAAGCCCCCTTGCATATTCCGCAAGGATGCGCAGGGCCGTTCCCTCTACAACCCCTACACCGGCAGTCTGGTTTCCTGGCAGGTTCGCGAGACCGTTGACGATTTCCTAGCACGCACTCAAAACGTTAAAAAAGGCTTCATCCGGGTCGCCAACCCCTATGCACCGGCACGCTGGAAGCCGGCCCGGGAGACATATACCAAGGCCGGCGAGGAGCGACTGAGGATGTTCACCGATTTCATCAAGTTCTACGGCTATGGCGACGAGGCCGACGGGAAGCGCGATCTGGGCAACATAATAACGGAGCGGGCGGAGGTGATGAGGAACCTCACCCGTCTGGCCGACGCCTGCGAACTAAGGGCCGGTAATTGGTTACTCTATATACCGCCTGATCGGGTGGAGGAGGTCTGGAGGAAGATCGCCACGGCCACGGTGAAAAACGAGCTGGGGTCGGAAGCATGCATGAGGCGCGGTGGCATAAAGAGTAAGCCACAATCGGAGGGCGAGCTGGTAAAGGTCTACTCCAGAGACTTCCGGGACAAGGCGGAGGCTGCGAGACTGCTGGAGAAGCTTAAGAAGCTCGGGGCCCTCGATCCGAATAAAGAGTATTATTACAAGTCTGGTTCGTTCCCGTACATGACATCTTACCCCAAACATTATTTGCGTACTACTAGGTGGTAGAGGGGCTGACTGGGTTCATACTACGTAGATGCCTTATCGCATCTGAATCTTTATGCCCATAATCAATGGGGTCTAAAGACTTCACTGGTGAGTATTCGATATCCATGGAACAGTGTTACCTGCCTTCTCCCGGGACATTCTGTCCAATATTGTTTTGCTTGATATGGCGGAAGGACTAACGGAACTGTGTGCTCACAGTACACCTCGACTGAGTGCTGGGAGCTACTAGAAGCTATGAAAAGAGAACAGGACGTGCCGGTATAATAGGTGGTTCCCGAGGTAAATGTTGGACTGATGACCGAAGAGGCAACGATGGCTGGAGATATCAAGGCTGAGCAAGCGTTATTGAGCTAGACAGCAGTGTCAAGGGGCCTAGCTCTTCAATGGCAGTGGACATGAAGATATGACAATCTGAAGGGTAGTGCATGGTGAATTTGTTCGTTGCACATTCAAGTGCCTGAGGATAGCTACTCGGGTAACATAATAGCCCATCCAGAAGCAGACTCGGTCTTCATGTTGGCCTCGAGTAACGATCACAGTCCAACCGCAGCCATTGCCATCGATACTTGTGCACCAACATCCCATCAAGGTAGTCTCCGGTATAATTCAATACGGAGCGTAGATTCGACAAGCACCCAATTGCCCTCCAGACCGCTTGCATGCTTCTTCAAGTCACCCAGCCCGGTCATAGCACTGCTTCTTTGCTCTCTCACATACCGGCACCCTTTTCCGTTACGTCTTTTTCTTGTCTCCTTTCTCGTTGATCTTCACATCCACCCTACGAAACACCCCAGCTACCCATCCCTCAGCGACATTCTAAGCCGCCTTTCTGAAAATTCCCGTCTTCTTTCTCTTTTTGTTCGCGTTCTCCTCCTCCACGCCCAGCTCCCACGCCTTCACGAACCAGCTCTGCGTCCGGTCCAGGTAGGTTTCGTCGCCGACGTCCTTGACACTCACGCGCAGACCGCCGTCTTTGGAAAAAGCGAGGTTCTTGCGCTCCATGCGCTGGGCCGTGTGGTCGCGGAATTGGAGGGCTGAGAGGTAAACTTGATAGACGACGAAACCGATACCGGCTAATACGACTAATGTCAGGATGAGGGGGAGGATCTGGCTGGTTTTTATTAGCTTTTGTTGTGTGAGTTTGTTGCTTGACGTTGTTTTGATGGCGGGGCCCGCGTAAAAGCGAAGCGAGATATGATGTCATACCTGAAGGCAGGTGAAGGTGCCATTTTCGGACGACTGCGTTTTCAGAGTTCGGCGTAAATTCAAAATTATGGCGAGTGTTGTCGAGTTCTACGAAGGCAAATTAAGGGAATGTCCCAATAAACTGTGGGTCGTTTGCTATACTTCGTTTTGGGTGTTTCTCGTCCAACACAGAGTAGTGGGGCACGTAGTGTGAGGTGTGCAGTTGCCAAGGGAAATCGCCTGACTTATATGTGGTGGCCGGGTCCCAAGATTCTGAGGTCTCGATCGAAGGGAAGGAGGGAAGATATTTCGATATATTGGTGATCGAGTAGAGAGTCACCAAGCTGATAGTAGGTAGGCTGTGAGTAAGATGTAATGTTTCGAAATAGGCCGAGTCAGAGCAGCAGTACTCGGTGAAGAGGTATCCGTGGCACAAAAGCTAGGTGGGACGAAGATGAGGGAGTGGTGAGTACTATAAACTGGTTCAGATCCCAAAAGCCTGAATCATGAATACCACCTGCACTCTTCAATCCTGAAAGCGGGATGAAAGACGGCAGTGCAAACGGTATATCGGATGCGAAATGCAATAGCGGGTATAACCGTATAAATATGGTCGAGGAAGGTGCTTCTCCCAAATATCCACTGTGCCTAGATTGCCGAGATTCACTGGATTGCGATGTTCATATTTCCCGTCTTACCCGTTCCTCCATCTATATGAAAATGCTCGGCATGTTGCTTAGGAGTCATTGATGACCAGTGATGTCTGGTGACGTGCGACATGCCGCGTCTGCTCGAAGGCGCAGTTGGCATGCCGAGTCCTCTGTTAAGCAAAAATTAACTTGGCGTTCGTGTGTTGTTGTTACCTTGTTAGATGTATCGCGAGATGTATCCATTCTCGAGCCGATCTACCCGTCCTTTCCTTTCTGCTTTGACACTGACTGATTGCCCACTGTGCCGCTGAAGCTCCCTCCCGTCATAAGCTCAACCTCGCGTTGGTGACATCGGTCTCCAGCTACAGATGCAGGAACAAACAACAAGGTTTGCGGATTTGAGAACCCTCTTGGTTAGCAGTTGTCCAAGTAAAAACACATGGCCTCCATCGAAACTCGGGGTGTAGAGGTAGGGAATGCATTGGTGTATGAAGTTGTTAGAGGTAGTTTGATTAGGTCGCTAATTAGAGGCCTGAGCATCACGTGCTGCATGAGATGAAAGTAGGTAAGTTACAGTTTCTTACCCTTACCGTAACTCTCATCTGCACTCCACCGGCCGATGCCACAACTAGTGGGGTACTTCGAGCTCTATGTGTTTATCACACAGCGCATTGTCCAACACCTTCAATCCACCCGACTGTAACACCTCGAAGGTGCGGTGATACTTGGTAGGTACGAACCATTACCCCAGTTGCCTTGGCCCCAGCCTGTGTGGACACTGCCGTTGGTACTCCGCCCGAAGCGAGGCAGCTAAGGCCAGTCTGGCTTCCTACCCTAGCTCCTGTCCTCCTGATTGATAGGTCTGATAGGTTGTAGAGAGGCACGCAGCCCCTCGCCGCCCGGCGCCCGATGCTGTTGTCGTAAATCGAGAGCTGTCAACTTCCAAGTGCGCCTCAAAAGCTCCCCGTCACCAATTCTCTCCACCGCCCGCCGCTTCGCATCACCCACGACCTGTCCCTTGACTCCTTTCGCCGTCCCTCTCGCGTGCAGAAGCGTCATTGATATATCCCCCAAGAGGTCCCGGCCATTTTTTTTCGCTCAACGAGGCCTGACCACCGTAATCTCTCTCGCGCCGACAGAGAACCAGGCAGCGGACAACACCATGGCGGCTCCTCCTCCCCACGATGGCTACGGCCAGTATCCCCCTCAGCAGTACGGCGAGCAGCCCCAATACCCCGTTGATCCCGCCCAACAAGCATATGGTAGCCCGGCCTCTCCTCCGCCGCCAGCCGCCTCCCAGCACGGTGCCGAGCATGGCAAGAAGAAGAAGAGAGCATACGCCGCCCAGGCATTCGAGGTTGCCACAGGAGGCAATGCCGTAGTAGGCGGCCAGCCAGCAGCAGCGCAATACGGAATCCCTCAACCAGCAGCACCAGGATTTGGTGGATATCCGGCGCAAGATGTCCAACAACCGGCATACGGCGCTCCGACAACACCCTACGGCGCGCCTCAGCCTGCCGTACCCGGAGTCGGAGGCTATCAGGCCCCTGATCCCTACTACTCCCAGGGTGCTGCTCCGGCCGCCGTTGGCCCTGCCCCCGGAGGTGTTGCCGGCATCACCGCCGGCATCCAGTCTATGGGCTTTGGAGGACAGCCGCAGCAGCCGCAGCAACTCCCTGCCCAGGCGAGGGGTCCTGTGAACCAGCTTTATCCCACCGATCTGCTCAACCAGCCCTTTAATGTTGCCGAACTCGAGCTGCCGCCTCCCCCTATTATTCTTCCCCCTAATGTAAGCTCTTTGGCTTCTCGAGTTGTTCTACGTGCACACTGCTTACTTTTTGCTTCCAGTCTAGCGTTACCCCTTCCCCAGATGCCAACTGCGCGCCGAAGTATGTGCGATCCACGTTGAATGCCGTACCCACTACCCACTCGCTGCTCAAGAAGAGCAAGCTGCCCTTTGCGCTCGTTATTCAGCCATATGCAGCTCTTCATGACTTGGACGATCCGGTCCCAGTTGTGCAAGACCAAGTAATCTCGCGCTGCCGAAGATGTCGATCCTACATCAACCCATTCGTGACCTTCCTTGATCACGGTCACAGGTGGCGTTGCAACATGTGCAACCTGACCAACGATGTTCCCCAGGCCTTTGATTGGGATGCGGCGGCCCAGAAGAGCGTGGATAGATGGCAAAGGCATGAGCTTAACCATGCGGTGGTTGAGTTCGTTGCGCCGCAGGAGTATATGGTCAGGCCTCCTCAGCCCCTGGTCTACCTTTTCTTGTTTGATGTCAGCTACGCGGCTGTCTCTACAGGTCTCCTGGCCACCAGCGCAAGGACAATTCTAGACAGCCTCGACAGGATACCGAATGCCGATCGCCGCACCCGTCTTGGATTCATCGCCGTGGACTCGAGCCTGCATTATTTCTCAGTTCCGAGAGACACGGAGGAAAATGGCGAGACGAGCATGCTTGTGGTCAGCGATCTGGATGAGCCATTCCTCCCTGTTCCCGGCGAGTTGCTGGTCCCCCTCACCGAGTGCCGGCAAAACATCGAGAGCTTCCTCAATAAGCTGCCCGAGATGTTTGCGAACAACCAGAGCAATGGAAACTGCATGGGTTCGGCTCTCAGGGCTGGTCACAAGCTTATTGCCCCGCTCGGCGGCAAGATCGTGGTGCTGAGCTCATCTCTGCCTAACGTGGGTTACGGAAAGCTCGAGATGAGAGAAGACAAGAAACTTCTCGGCACGTCCAAGGAAAGCGGGTTGCTGCAGACCGCCAATTCGTTCTACAAGAGCTTTGCCGTGGAGTGCTCCAAGAACCAAGTGTCTATCGACATGTTCCTGTTCTCTTCCCAGTATCAGGATGTGGCCTCCTTGAGCAACCTCCCGCGGTACACTGGTGGTCAAACATGGTTCTACCCGGGATGGAACGCCGCTAGGGCCGAAGACGCCGTTAAGTTTGCGTCCGAATTCAGCGACTACCTGTCGTCTGAGATTGGCCTCGAGGCCGTCCTCCGTGTTCGCGCCACTACTGGACTGCGGATGAGCACGTTCTACGGCAACTTCTTTAACAGAAGCTCCGACTTGTGCGCTTTCCCGGCTTTCCCCCGTGATCAGTGCTACGTCGTCGAGGTTGCTATTGATGAGAACCTTACCAAGAACTTCGTTTGCTTGCAGACGGCGGTACTACATACCACCTGCAATGGCGAGCGTCGCATTCGTGTCATGACTCTGGCTTTGCCGACCACCACCAACCTTGCCGATGTGTACGCCTCGGCCGATCAGTGCGCTATCGCTACCTACTTCAGCCACAAGGCGGTTGAAAAGGCCCTTGGAAACTCCCTGGATGCGGCAAGGGATCTCCCTCAGCAGAAGCTCACCGAGCTTCTGCAGACCTTCAGGAAGGAGCTGGGCGGAGGCAGTATGGGTGGCGGCCTTCAGTTCCCGTCTAACCTTCGTGGTCTCCCCGCCCTTTGCCTGGGCTTGACCAAGCATGTTGGTTTGAGGAAGTCGGCCCTTATTCCTTCGGATATTCGCTCTGCTGCCCTCTGCCAGCTCTCTACCCTCCCTTTGCCACTACTTATGCAGTACATCTATCCCAGGCTATACTCACTGCACGACATGCCTGACAATGCCGGTATCCCCGACCCGGAGACGAGCCAGATTGTCCTCCCACCACCCATGAACCTCTCCTCGGAGCGGTTCGTTCCATTCGGCTTGTACCTTATCGATGACGGCCAAACGCAATTCCTCTGGGTTGGTCGTGACGCTGTGCCTCAGCTCATCCTCGATGTATTCGGAGTGCAGGAACGCACTCAGGTCGCTGTTGGAAAGGGTACTCTGCCTGAGTTGGACAATGACTTCAACGAGCGTGTGAGGAACGTGATTGCCAAGAGCAGAGACCACAAGAGCAAAGGTGTTGGCAGCATTACATTGCCTCATCTGTACGTTGTCAGGGAGGATGGTGAACCAAGCCTTAAGCTGTGGGCTCAGACTCTCTTGGTGGAAGACCGGGCGGATCAGGGGATGAGCTTCCAACAGTGGATGGGAATGCTGAGGGAGAAGGTGAGTAACTAAAGCTTGGTTTGCATTGTTCTTGTTGCTGCTGCTTTTCTGTTTTGCTGCCAATGGTTGGAAAGCGGATATGGGGCGCTAACAGACTTGCAAACAGGTTGTGCAGTGATTGCATTCACACCATCCTAGCGGGCGAAAATGGGTCCTCGATATTTATATGTGACAGCAAGTGAAGGATGCCGATGGCAGGATTCAGTCAGGACATGCTTATCTTGAGGTCTTTCAGCGGGTGTAAAGAAAAGAGACAGGGTGCATGTGGCGGACAGACGCAGAGGCGGACTCACATAAGACATTGTAATATTCTAAGAATGGTTTTTTATACAATGTATCCGGTATTAATCCCATTGTGACCGGTGAACGAGCTACCTTAGACTGGACCACCTCAAACACGGTACAATCCCAGGAAGGTTTGAACCAGAAGCAGGGCTGGAGACCTCCCACGACCATGACTGTGCATCTTGAGACTGGTTGAGGAAGCGACACGAGGTTCAACCATACATACGTCAAGCGAAAGTTTCATTGTGTTATCCATTCTTTTTGAAAGAAAATAGACAATCCATGAGTGGCTTGACACGCTTCATAGGGCCTCATCTACAGCTTGTTGTGATGCCTCTGAGGATGTGGGACCCAAATGGAGTACTTGAACTACTATCCGAGCGCAAATGCATATCAAATGGTTGTATAGTGTAGCGGTTATCACTCCGGATTCTGAGTCTCCAAACCCATCAGAACATTCCGGCAACCCCGGTTCGATTCCGGGTACGACCTTCACTTTTGACTTTCTTTCCGATCTCCCAGTGACATATTTGCGACCTGGTGAGCTTTTGTTCATTGCGAACGCCTTTTTTTTTTTTTTTTTTTTTTTTTTTTTTTTTTTTTTGGAACGCCTTTTTTTTTTTTTTTTTTTTTTTTTTCATGCTCGTTTCGTGGTTTTGCTCTCCAGTAGCTTCGTCTTTTGCTGGCTTGAAGTTGCGACTGCATGTCTGGCAATGGTAATATTACTGTTTCACCAGGTCACATAGGTCGCTTTGGACCTGTGTCCGCTTTTTCCCCCCCATGTTACTTGTTTCACTATTTATAAAGCTGATAGATCGAATGCAGTAAGGTGTCTGTCTGTCTTATTTGATTTTGTCCTACGACATGTGTCTCTTCAGATATCGCCATTCACCACCACCAACGACTTGGTCAGAATTCCCGAACCGGTGCACTCGCTTGGCTTCAAAGTTGGGGCCTGTAACCGCCCGGACCTCTTTTGTGAAACGAACGGGGAAAGCTCTCCCCAGGTCCCTGGCGCCTGCTTGCACCCACTTTGATGGAGGGGCAGCCAGAGGACCTGAGACACACGCCGAGAGCTCTCTTGTTTTGTTCGTTCGGAGAGAGAACCGACCAGTCAGGGTCGGGGGTTGGGCCTAGCCCGGGCGCTTAACTGGCAATGGGTTGTGGACCTATGATCTTGTAGTGTACGCTTTTTGTTCCCCCCAACCAACATGTTCGGCATTGTCGATAAAGAAAAGGAGAAGATTGCGAACAAATGAGCTATCTGTATTGGTGCGTAATCATATTATAAGTATTGGGTTGCCTAGGGAGCGGATACAGGTCCGCGATGTTAATGGGATTATGCTGGCTTGAGGGAATGAGACGGGCCCACTGAAGGGGTACTTGTTCTGGAAACACGATTGGAGGTTCTCGACGTGTCCTCACAGGGCTGCAGGAGGTCACATACAGACTGGCCGCGGCGGGCTGGCGCTGGCCAGGAGAAGAAACATTCAGGAGCCAAAAGGACGGAACGGGAGAAGAGTGAAGTGAAGATGAACGGAAAGGGTATCCAAAGCTCCAACTCATGCTGCAGTGTGATACCTCGAGAGGTACCGGTGCCCAGGCTGAGCCAGGCTCTAGAGGCTGCTGGCACGGCTGATTAGCCGCCAAGCCCGAGGTGTTGATACCGCGATGCGTTTCCATGTTCTTGTACGTGTATGTGAAACCGTAGACTTGAGCGCACATCATCCCGCTCCTCGTGTTACTGTAGTTGAAGCACGGCGGGAGGAGGCATGTTGTAGCCCAGGGGCAATGTATACCACCTCAATCAAGCATCGTGCCTATTTATGTAAACGGGAAGGAAGAAGAAGGACGGGGATTCCATTGTGTTAATGGTCGTACCCCTGGCCCAGCCGACCGTCAGCGAGCTGAACCCCGCTGGCGAAGGAGTCCCGGTCTCCTTGATGCGTTTGACGATTCTGAATGAGCCCCACCAAGAATGACAACGTGGGCTGAGCTTCCGCTGGGGACTCCTTGTCGCACTTTGTTCCGGCGTCAATATGCGGTGTCGGGTAACGGACTTGTAGAAAGATACGTACTGCACCCCCAGTCACCTCCAGCCTCTATATATTTATTGTTTCGAACGGTATGGCTTCTTGAGTCCTGTGATCGTATAGTTTTTGCCTCTTTGGGTAGTATGTAAATACGTGTGTGGAGTTGAAGTTGAGTTAGTTCTGTGTACGTAAATAACGAGTCATATATGGCTATTGTATTAATTAAGTGAAATTGTAAAAGTTGGAATGTAGAGTGTGGTATTATAATTATGTAAATTGCTATATATATATAAATTGTTGTATGTGTATAAACTGCTATATGTATATAAATTATTATATTTAGTATATTAATTTAATAATAAAGTGTATTAGTTTTTAATAATAGAGTATGTTAGTTTCTTTATAATAATGATACTATTTTTGCTTGTATTAGTTTATAATAGTGATACTATTTTATATATAATGTATATTTGATAATAAGGTTGTAAAGCGAAATTTAATTTCTATAGTAAAGTCCTTTTAATTATTTTTTATATAGGTAATTATTTTAATATATATAGATTAGTTTAATAAGTTTTATATTGAGTAATTATTTTATATATTAATAATGATAATTATAAAGTAAATAAAGGCTAGTTAATATATATACTAATTATATTTTTAATATAATAATTATAATATTAATTTTAATAATTAAAAAGCCTATGCCTTTATACGAGATTCGATGTCCGGGGCCTAAAAGTGTTATAGTTTTCTATACTAGAGGTTGTAAGTCTATAAGTCCTATATCGAAGTGCGGAAAGAAAGCAGATATGACTGTTGAAGAACTATTAGAAATRAAATGTTAGAGAAGAATAAAAAAGGACGAGGACAACTTCGTTTAGCTGTAACTATCAAAAATATATTGATCCCAGCAGCACAACTTCGTTTAGCTAGCTAACTAAAAACCATATAAAAACTTACAAATATCTCTCGTAGAATCGACCCCGTGGGCCCTCTTAGTTTAGCTCGTATTTTAAGTCATGCTCTTGGTTTTCCTTTTTAGCTTTTAAATAAAATTTAGCCTTGTTYATAAGTAGCCAAATAATGACGCTTCTGAGCCGGAGGCTATCAAAAAAAAATTAAATTTAAGAGAGATTAGCTCAGTTGGTAGAGCAACCGTTTTACACACGGAAGTATCCGACTAATATAAATTTATACAATAGAGTAAATAATTATTTACAATCGTTATATATGACTAAAGTTTATATATATAGCTATTTAGAGTTCTTAATAATTTTAATAGTCTTAGTAATTTTAATTATCTTAGTAAGTTAGCGTACTAGCTATATTATCTTTTATATTATTATTTTAACTTTGCTACTTTTAATTAATAATACCCTTTTAACTATTAATATTACTACTTGTATTATTATAATTATCGTATAATATTAAAAGTTATTTAAAAATTTTAAATAATTATAACGATCGTAAATACAACTTTTATAGTAGTATGTTTAACTATATATTATTTTAGAGTCAGACTTCTATACTAATTAAATTAGTAAAGCGAAGCGGGTATACTTTTTACTTCTATTTTCTACTTCTATATTTTACTTTAAGAGAGTATCTATTTGTACGGACCGAAAAATCTATTTGTACAGACTCCCACTTTTTCCCCCTATACATATCCCTAACCCTGGCGAATCGCAACATATTAATTATATTCTTTTATAAATTTTGCTTAGAAATCTAAGTATTTTAATATTTCAAGCATTTGCCCAGACTGTTATACCCTACCCAAATGTGTACCCCTAAATAGATTATTTACAGAGCATTTTACAGCGCACTTTATAGGACACTTAGCGCTATGGTCGTATGCACCCGTTAGCTAATGGGTCGCTATATTAGCTATTTATATTACGGTTAGCGGTGAAAACGTATAGAAAAATAATAGATTATTCCCTACTATTGATAGATACGTGCGCGTTGTTTACTTAGCAATATCTGGCGATGTGGGATGTGGTAGATTGATTTTGATGAGGGTAGTAGTAATATATTTAGTAGAGGAAGCAATGTAACGAGGCATGTGCTAGAATAATTACTAAGTCTGGCTAGGTGGCTAGTGTAGTATAAGGGTGGCCTATATAACTTCTAGATGCGTATAATAGCTTGAAATTTAGGAGCTTGGCGGGCGCGGTACGTGCTAGATTGGTGCGAGTTGATTGCTGGGTGCCAAGGTTAGGGATATGTATGGGAAGAAAAGTGGAGGTCCGTACAAATAGATTTTTCAGTCTATACAAATAAATACTCTCTACTTTAATTACTTTAATACTAATATTTTCAATTAATAACATTACCTCCTTTATTATTGTAACTATTATATAATATTAATAAAGTATTAGAATTATTAATATTAGCTTTTAAATGACTATGGAAATATTTATATAATAATTTATATAATTTTAGTAAAGTATATTTAATTATATATTATTTTAGTATTATATTAATATAAAGTAGGTATAACTGTTTAGTAATGCTACTATTATATAATTACTAATTAATACTATAAAAATTATTTTTAATAATAAATATTAACGTGTAACTAGTATTGTACCTTGTAACTACCATATACAACCTTATAGTATAGAAGGTTAACTACTAAGAACGCTATTCCTCCTACGGAATTAATTAACTTAGTCTCTACAGAGTGTGTTAGAATATAAAGGTTTTATTACTATATTCTAAAGTCTTCTAGCTTAGCCAGCATTCCTTTCAAACTGATTTGTCATTATAGAATTCAACAAAAGCTCATAGATTCAGTCCATTCCTTTTATAATATAGTGCGCTTATAAGTACTCCTATTAACTTATAGGAAGTTCCTACACTCCAGAAGTTTCTAGATGCTTATATTTATATATATAGAGACCTCTCCTCTCCTTTAGTTAGTCACTCCTTAAGCAAGCAAGTACAATTCAAGCAATATAATATAGTCTTTTCTTACAGTATAGAGTCTACTATAATCTTCTATCTTGAGAGTAGAGTCCTTTCTAAGACCTCTTTATAACATCCTTCTATTATATTTATAACTACGCTGCTTCCTTCAACACTGCTGTCGTACTTCCTACCGCTTCCGCTCCGTTCTACTACAAGTGTATAATTTACTGTAGTAACCTTGTACTAGTACTATCATTATAGGTCAGTTAGGGCATTGTAGCAAATAGTTTCTATTTATACTAGTAGCGGCGTTTTAAATGTCTTCGTACGTTATTATACTATAGAGCCCTTATAGTACCTTCTTATAGGGGTTAGTAATAGTATAATTAAGAAATAAGAATTATAAAAATAATTAGAACGTTATTTAGTATTATTTAGGATAATAATAGAAATTTTAGTAAAAGAGTTATATCTAGTAATATTTTAGTTAGTATTCTACTCCTAAATAGGAGTCTAAGCGCTAAGCAACTTCCTATCTTAATATATAAGTCTATAATTTTTAATTAAGTACATTGAAATTATTTATAGATGTAACTTTTTTTTACTTAGATATAGATTCGTGGGCGCTTCTCTGTCTCTTTTAAATTTAGGCTCCGCTTAGGAAAACTATATATTTAGTAGTATATATATAATTTAATTAAGTATAAGAGCGCGGTCAATAGAATTATTAATAGCGTTAATAATAGTAGATTCTTTTAGCTTTATATGTAGCGCGTTTAGAATAGGAGTAATAATTATTATAAAAAATATTAATTATAATAGTTTATATAGGAGATTGTTTATATAGTATTTATTTCCTTCTAATGTATTTTCGAAGACAGTATTATTATTAAGCGTAAATAAATCCTCCTCGTTTATTTTTATAGGTTAGACAAGTGTACTAAGTATGAGTTTATTAAATAGGAATTTATTAACATTAATATTACGAAACTATTAAGGATTATTAATATTTTAATTAGGTTCGTAATTAAAAAAAATATTTGAAGTTCTTATTAATTTATAGCAATAATTTTAAATAGAGGGTAGGTAGTAATATTAATACGTATAAAGAGGTAGTTATATAGAAAGAAGTAAAAAAGTAAATAAGACAAACGTAGGTAGAAAAAAATTTTAATATATGAATTATTTTAAATTATTTTACTTAGGAGTAACTATACTAGTAATAAAATTAGTACCTGCTTACTACTACAACGTATTAGATTTTATATCATACTAGTAATTTTCTTAAAATATTAATATTTTCGTTGTAAAAAATTGTAAATATATTATTTAAATACCTTTAATCTATTATTAAAGTTGTACAAAAGTATATAAAAGAATAATAGTATAGTTATATTATGTCATGAACAGCGCGTATCTTCTGATAGTGCATCTGGTTTTGGTATGTGTAGCTAAGAAACTCTATGTTATATGAATATTTACGATTATTTTTTCTGGGAGGGAGGATGTGATTGGGGGTGTGGTACGTACTTTTTTTACAAGTCCGTTACGCATTGCCCAATATGCTCCAAGAAGCTGTGTGAAAGTGTGAAGTGGTTGGGGCCTCGATCCTGCTGTCATTTTCTCCTGTTTATTCCTCGTCAGCTCGATATCTTCCCGTTGACCCATCCTTCGCATGTCTTCCTGCTGGGCCGGGTCCTCGTTTCTTTGGTACCATTCCAACTACCAAACACCACGATTTTGCCCTGAAAGCTTGAGGTGACTCTGCAAAGAGGTACGTGTAAGTGTCGACAAACGTCTAGACTCGTCCCGCCAAGCCCGCTTTCACATTCTCGTAGGGCAGCCCAAGTGGAAGTGCTCGACTGCGCACCACCTGATCGTCCATCTGATATCTTGCTTTCCGGCTGGTTCTACCCGCAACCTCCACAGTGTTGAAGGAGCCGGACCTTGGCTTTCTATGATAGCCCCTGGACACTGACATCCACTCAACTTCATCATCCTGGATCTGAGGTGCGCCGCTTGGCAGTCGAGGTTCGCGGAAGAGTGGGAAGGAAGCCAGCAACACAAGCCCAGTGGTTGCTCTGTTGCACTGCATTCGTTCCATTTGATCCCTCATTAATTGGATACCTCACACTGCACCCTGAGTTGTGTGTCAACAGCTAATCATAGCAAGCAGCCTTTCTCAAGACAGCCTAGATAGACAGCCCGGCATAGGGTAGACCAAATTCGCGCCCAACCCCTCCGCCGCCACCACCTCCCGCTACAACAACCGCAACAACGCAACCAGCACCAACCGTCCAGGCCCCCGCATTTCCACTTCCCATCACATCCCCTTGGCGACGGTCACTTCCTTTACAACCTACACTCTTTCTACAAACAACAACAACTCGGTGTTGAGCAATACTTAGTTGTTCTTCGATCGCAACCACCGTTGACGGCCCCTCGACTGCGCGACTCGACTGGGATCTTGGACAACCCCACTCCAACAGACGAATCCCCTCATTCGGTAGCGCCCGTTGACTCGCGATCAACGCCTCCGTTGTCACACAACACAAGTATTTTCAACCTTCGAGTCGGCGAAACAACCGAACCACTTACTGTTCCTAGACAGTCTTTGTTTCCCGTAAACAAGCCCCCAGGGACACGTCGAAATGAGCAGCGCACAAAGAGGCGGAGCTCGCAAGATCTCCTTCAACGTCAGCGAGCAGTACGACATCCAGGATGTCGTAGGTGAAGGCGCCTACGGTGTCGTCTGGTAAGTTGATCACCACAACTAGTCTTCGCCTATATGGAGGAACCACGAAAGCTGACAGGCGACCGGGAAAGCTCTGCAGTACACAAGCCTTCGGGCCAAAAGGTCGCGATCAAGAAGATCACCCCCTTTGACCACTCCATGTTTTGCTTGCGGACGTTGCGCGAGATGAAGCTGCTTCGGTACTTCAACCATGAAAACATCATCTCTATTCTCGATATCCAAAAACCACGGAGCTACGAGACCTTCAACGAGGTGTATCTCATCCAGGTATGATCGCATACTGTCTTGGTCCTTCAGGATGTTATGTTCTTCACTAACATGGCTGGACATCCTAGGAACTAATGGAGACTGACATGCACCGCGTCATTCGTACCCAAGAGCTCTCGGACGACCATTGCCAATACTTCATTTACCAGACGTTGCGCGCCCTTAAGGCCATGCACTCTGCCAATGTTCTTCACCGCGACTTGAAACCCTCCAACCTTTTGTTAAACGCCAACTGCGATCTGAAAGTGTGCGACTTCGGCTTGGCCCGCTCGGCCGCGTCGCAAGAGGACAACTCGGGCTTCATGACCGAATACGTTGCCACCCGTTGGTACCGCGCCCCCGAAATCATGTTGACGTTCAAGGAGTACACCAAAGCCATTGATGTCTGGTCTGTCGGCTGCATTTTGGCCGAGATGCTGAGCGGCAAGCCACTCTTCCCTGGCAAGGATTGTATGTGTCATCCCATCCCAAATCCCAACATATGGCAGCTATATGGGGTTGAAACTAACGCGCGTTACTTCTCACAGACCACCACCAACTGACCCTCATCCTGGACGTCCTCGGCACCCCAACCATGGAGGACTACTACGGCATCAAATCGCGTCGGGCGCGCGAATACATCCGCTCGCTACCCTTCAAGAAGAAGGTTCCCTTCCGCACGCTGTTCCCCAACACGTCGGAGCTGGCCCTGGACCTGCTAGAAAAGCTCCTCGCCTTCAACCCTGTTAAGCGCATCACGGTCGAAGAGGCGCTCAAGCACCCGTACCTGGAGCCCTACCACGACCCGGATGATGAGCCGACCGCGCCCCCCATCCCCGAGGAGTTCTTTGATTTCGACAAGCACAAGGATAACCTGAGCAAGGAGCAGTTGAAGCAGCTGATCTACCAGGAGATTATGAGGTGAACTGTCTACCGATACCGAATATGCTAGGTAGTTGCAAGAGAATACGGTGAGGTGATCTGGACGGTTTTGCAGAAGAGTGTTGGAACAATGTCCGTTTACTCGGTCTTCTTGGGGCCGTAGGAGATATCAGGGAGAAGTGGGATATGCTTTTTCTAGCATTTGATGGCGAATGTTGAAGGAGGGGGAGATATGTGGACAATGTGGACTAGATGAGCGTGGAGGGGAAGTCAGTTTTTTACGTTTCCTTTGCGGTCTTGATACGCTCTTATGGCTTGCTTAAACCGGATCCCGTTCGGTACCGTCATGAATTTGAACCTAGATACTCAACCTGCCTGAGCTCGTGATGATGTCTCTTCTGTGGTGTCTTTTGCTGTGGCACCTATGGCTAGGCGTTCCGAGATTGAAGGAATGGAGTAAGCAAATTTTCCATTCCGCGAGTGAGTGAAGGGTATTATAATACAAAGACTGGCTAAATCAAGACACAATTACAAGGCCTGTACCTGGTATGTATGCCCATCCAGGTTCCCTTTTCCTTTTGCTTCATCAAGCCAAAACCAACCATAACATAACGCCTTACGCCACAATATTTCCAAATCCATACCCAGTTTAGTAATGGCCCCAAAGACTTGTCAGAAATGATAGCACATCAGTCCCAAAAGTCATTCCAGCCTCCTCTTCCCGCTAGCAAGGCAAGACGCATCATAACCCCCCAGACCCAATAACCCAAACCTCCACCCCCAAAACAGAAAACTTCTCCCCCTGATCGCTCAGCTGCTCATTCCCAAATGTCTGGCTCGTAGAGCTCACCCCCTTCTCCAGCCCGTCATCCAGCCACAATCCGTACTTGCCATCGCCAGCGCCCACGCTGAGGAAATGCGACTCGCACAGGATGTAGTACTCGTTCTCGCCGCTGTAGGGGAAGGCCTTGAAGCGGATGGTGGTTTGATCAATGGCACCGGTCGAGTCAGCAAGTAGATCGTCTACGCTGCCGTTGTGAGTTGATGTTGCTGCCGTCGTGGCTCTCGAAACGGTAGATGAGGCAAGATCGTCGCCGCTGCTGTGGTTCGTGGCCGTGTCCGTGCCCGTTCCGACTGACGAAATGGTGGATGTTCGGCCTCGCAGGTTCGTGGTGTCGACGGAGGGAGGAGGCGGGAGGGAGGCCATGACGGAGGCGCGCCAGAGGAAGCATTCGCCTGTTCCGAAGTATTTGGGGGCTGGGTGGGGGAAGTCGGAGAGGTAGGCGCCGAAGATCTGTGACGTTGGGGAAGGGTGCGAGGTAAGCATCTGGTCTGTTTTTGGATGTTTGTTTCTTTGGGTGCCGAGTTTCGACAGTGATAAGAGATGGGGGAAGGCTGAAGATGGAGTGCAGAGAGGGAGGGAGAGGGGGATAGGTAACTTACACCACCCTCAGCATCTTTAACAACCAACACGAACCCCACTCGTCGTCCGGAATACTTTGCACACTTATCGTAAAGCGTTCCCAGACTTGCCCCATCCTGGTCCAGACTGTAGATCAAATTCCACTCGTCCACGATGCTGAGTCTCGTAGGCACCATGATCCGTATCTCCTCCGCGATCGCCTGTGTTAATATCCTGGCCGACACGGGAGTGTCCGGTGCAAACCCCTTGAGCTGCACGGGTTCCAGTGGAGGTGGCTGCATTGGTGACACGGTTCGTTGGATGGTTTCATGAAATCGAGGGGGAACGTAAACTCCGTCGACGCCGTTGTTGTTGTTGTTGTTGTTGTTGTTGTTGTAGTTGTGGCCGTGGGAGTGGGAGTGTGAACTGTCTGCTGGGTATGAATGCGAGTGGGTGAGGGATGGCGTTTCGGCGGAGAATCGCCGAATCAGACCTCCCCAAATACTGGAGACGAGCCCTGGTGATTGAGAGCTGCCGGCCCCCGAGCCGGTTGGTGTTTGGGCGCCGGAGCCCGGGGCGGGCGAGGAGTACTCCGATTCGGACCGGAAGGTTTGGTTCGGAAGGGGGTGTCTGTCGCGAGAATCGTGGTAGCTCATGGCTGCAGGTTTCCAATGACCCGACACCCAAAGATTTCGAAGGTTTATATCGAGGGTAGTGTACGAATAGGCAGATGACCGAGAAAGAAGCGCGTAGGGAGCTTTGACAGATTACAGATTTATCGATTACCTAGGTAAGGTAGGTGCGGTAGAGAAGATGTACATGAGTTGCAGATAGGTTGATGGACGGCAGGGATGAACTGGAGAATGCCAAGTTGACAGATAGTCCAAGATTTACCGCATGAATATCAGTCTCGCCGGGCTGTGAGCGAGATAGAATGGTGGTTTATCTGTCGACTTTGCGTGCAGTGCCGTTAACGTGCGTCAAGCTCTTATATCGACCCCCTCGGTGATGGCTTGTGTTGTGAATGACGACGCATGGGAGCTTCCGTGTGAGAACCTTGCGAGAAGGGTTGACGTTGCTTTCCGTGTAGGGTCCGGGGGTTGTGCTCTAGCAATGTCAGGTACCCCGTACTATGTTATTACGGTATTACACTAGTATTGAGTGTGCAGCGCTCTATGTGTGGGGGGAAGGAACATGTGCGGGGTCATGTGTAAGCGGTCCGGGCGTTGTGTAGAGCACGGGGCAGGTAGCCCACGGTTGTCTTTTGTCCCTGCAGTACGAATTTACTCTTCTAGGCATGTTTGACAACCTCGATGAGATGATTTGCTACGGTTTTCATTCTGGCTCTATCTTTCACCCTGCTGTGGTTTGAGGGTGACAACAAGCAATCAACAATGATGGCTTTGAACATAACGGCTAGATGGCCCAGGTTCATTTCTTTAATTCGTTCCAAAACCTACTGATGCCCTCCCAAACCCCTTCCGGGCTGGGTTGCTCCGCGCAAACATCAGGCTCATAGCCAAAGTTCTTGACAAGATGAAGGCGAGTTGTCGGCCCGATGGTAGCAATGTACGTCTTACGGTCCTCCTGGCGGAAGTTGTCTCCCACTCTGCCGCTACTCTCGTTCAGCCATCCCAGGGCACTAAGCATGCCGTCGCAGCCGCTTGGGGAGAACACCACCACCCATCTCGCCGGACGGTCTTCGGTCTCTTGGAGAAGCTTTGTGAAATCTTCTTGGAAGGATTCCATGACACCTGTACCATAGACGACAACCTCGTCGATGCGAATGAACCTGTCTGATGGTAGAGCAGGGTCCATCAACTTCTTGGGAATGATATCCCGTCTTTGCTCGCCAACAGGGAACAACAGCGGCGGCTTGGTGGACCGGTCCTTATACCATTTGCCATAGTGTTCGATGATGTAGGGTGCCAATGTTTCACCGTTGCCAGTATGCTCACCAAAGACTTGGAGCGGTGGTTGTTGGGGAACTGCCTTCAACGCGCGGGTTGTCGCAGGGCCGACGCTGTAAACAGGGATATCTTGGAGATTGGGCCATCTGTCATCGCCTACACAGCTGTTATGAGGTTTGGCCTTTCGAAATGGATGCAGCACGTCTTACCTGTTACTTCTTGGACGAGGTGGGTGAAGGCTTCAACGGCACGTTGGGAGGTGAAGACAAGACCTCCATAGGCACAGTCGGAACCAGTTCCTATAGCTTTCGTCTTGAGAAGATTGCGCACCGTAGCTAAGCCCTCGTCCTTGAATCGATGTTCCAGGACGGGGACAAAGAAAGGCTCGAAACTGAAGCCATCCGTCTCGGAAGAGAATTGCTCCTGGTACGAGTCCCCAGGAGTTGATTTTGTCTTCAACAGGAAAACGGGGGTCTTTTGTGACATGTTGACTTATTGCTTCCCGCAGTATGACACACGGAGTAAGGGCAGGAGGGAAGCTTTCGTCTGGTCTACCGGTACCTCTACGTATGTGTAGTCAAAGGGTGGGGCCCGCGACCGGCAAGAGCCGCCCCACTATTGCCGGCCGCCGGCATCGAGGCAATGGTCTATCGATAAGCGGAGAACAAGGATCACGCCGTTGTACGGTTCAAGTCGCCGTTCGATCGAGAATCGCAGTTCGGTTGATTTCTAATCCTCGAGGCGCAAGAGACAAAAACATACCTGAGTGACTCGAAGGAAGCATTCACACCTGCAACCGTTGAACCTCGAAACTACCGCTCATCCGCGACCTGCGGATACGTTTAACAATGACATCAAACGGTACAGACAATAACCCTGCCCAAATCGGCACAACAGCGACGGCTCCAGTGGATGGCACCGCAACAGAGCCGCCCAAGAAGCTCCCTAAGGGTGTTGTTCTGGGCAAGGATGGAAAGCCGTAGGTTCTCATCTGAAGTACGGACTTCAAGGTCCAACACCGTGTTACTAATGCGAGTTCTTAGTTGCCGTTCTTGCACCTCCTTCAGTGCCTGGGCGTCCCAGGCCAAGGCTACCCTAAAGACCAGTCACGATGTCTCCTCGACCGCGCCTTCTACGATTGCGTCGGCAGCTACATCGTCAACCACAACCCTACCGCAGAGGAGAACAGACTGCCCAGCCGACGTTGAAACTCTCGGGCGAAGCACCTGGACTCTTCTCCACACGATCGCCGCGACCTACCCTCCCGCCCCGACTCCAACCGAACAAAACGATCTAAAGTCCTTCATGGGCTTGTTCGCAAAGCTGTACCCTTGCTGGGTATGCGCCGAAGATTTCCAACAATATATCAAGAAAGAAGAACCGAAAACGGGTAGCAGGGACGAGTTCGGAGATTGGCTGTGTGAGGCGCACAATGAAGTCAACAGGAAGTTGGGCAAGCCAACGTTTGACTGCTCCAAGTGGCAGGAGAGGTGGAGGACTGGGTGGAAGGATGGAAGCTGCGATTGATCAGCGACATCATCCATAGGGACCGGAGAAGTCAGCCCGGTAAAAGAAGGCTGTACACGAACGTTTGGTTGTTAGATGGTGGTGGCGATGGTGTTTTTGCATACGCAGCATGACGAGGAGCATTGGCATTCTATGTCTTTTCTGCATAGGTATCCCCCGTCTATATCCCTTCTCTTACATGTCGCAATGGTATGGATCTCTACTCCAGCTCAGGTTACCCGGTCATTATATGACATTGGAAAGAGCGACAAAGAACCGAAGGGAACAAGATGCTTCCAATGCGATGGAGCGACACTTGTGGGTTGCGAAGGCCTGGGACGGAGGATGAACATTGCAGGAAATTCGGGCCACTTTTACACTACACAACGAAGTGGAAGGTCTAGATGGCTCCCGGGGGCTTACCTCGTAAAAGCCGAGGGAGGGAGGGGTTGAAGATGACCGTAGCGGAGCTGCAGGTACCTAGAGATACATTTTAGACTACTTGCTCGTACCTGCCGCTCCTCCTAGCGGTATGCACCTACTTATACTTCACCCCACCACCAACTTCAACCAAATCGATGACATCACAGGAAGCAGCTATCGCCAACACTCAACTCGTACCGACAGCACTGCAGTGGAAAGGACGAACAATGGCTCTCCCTGTGGTGTCCGGGCCCCTCGATCGACAATGCGTCTCGTCATACTTACCTAAGTAGTCGATGCTCCCCCCCTCATCAACAAACAGCTCCAGCAAGCTCTTTACCTTTGATTCCCAAATACACGTCTCTTCTCGCTACCCTTATATCCTGCTGCTCTGACACCTACACCTACACACACCGTCATGTTAGACACAAGACTCACGATATACCCCAACAATACATTGCAAACAAGCCAGGCCGGATCTGACAACCTACCGCAACACACGAGATACACGAGAACTTCCACATAACCCAACCAAAAAAATGACAGACATCCGGACACAGAGTCTGCAGAAGCCCGTGACAGTGGCCGAGTATCTCTTTAGAAGATTGCATCAAATCGGCATCCGCTCAGTTCACGGCCTGCCAGGAGACTTTAACCTGGTTGCTCTCGACTACGTTCCCAAGGCCGGTTTGAAATGGGTTGGTAGCGTGAACGAGCTCAATGCTGGTGAGTATGTCTACTTCTCTATTCCCACGAGCACGATCGCTGATATCAGACGATTATAGCCTATGCCGCCGACGGCTACGCCCGTGCCAAGGGTATCTCTGCCCTCGTAACCACCTTCGGTGTTGGCGAACTATCCGCCATCAACGGTGTCGCCGGTGCTTACTCCGAGCACGTCCCTATCATCCACATCGTTGGCTGCCCTTCGACCATCTCCCAGCGCAATGGCATGCTCCTACACCATACCCTCGGCAACGGCGACTTCCACGTTTTTGCCAATATGAGCGAAAATATCACCTGCGACGTTGCCAAGCTGGTAAAACCTAGTGAGATCGCCTACCAGATTGACCATGCGATCCGGGAGTGCTGGATCCGTAGCCGGCCCGTGTACATCTGGCTACCTACCGATATGGTTGAGAAGAAGATCGAGGGCGCTAGATTGGACACAGAGATCGATCTCTCCGAGCCGGAGAATGATCCCGCCAGAGAGGACTATGTCGTCGATGTGGTCCTCAAATACCTCCATGGAGCCAAAAATCCGGTGGTCCTGGTCGACGCATGCGCAATCCGTCATAGGGTCACTGAAGAAGTCAACAAGTTCATTGAAAAGACCAAGCTTCCGGTATTTGTTACTCCCATGGGCAAGGGTGCCTTCGACGAGACGTCCGAGCACTACGGTGGCGTCTATGCTGGCACCGGCTCTCTTCCCGAAGTTGCTAAGCGCGTCGAGGGTTCTGATCTGGTTTTGTCCATTGGCGCGATCAAGAGTGACTTCAACACTGCTGGCTTTTCGTATCACACCTCGCAACTGAATACCATCGATCTGCACAGCGACCATTGCACTGTGCGCTATTCCGAGTATCCTGGTGTTGCAATGAAGGGTGTGCTCCGGAAGGTTACTGAGCGCATCGACGTGTCCAAGCTCTCGATAACACCTTCTCCCCAGGTCGAGAACGCTGTGGCTGAGAACAAGGATGACTCGCGGATCATTACTCAGGCGTGGTTCTGGCCAAGAGTAGGCGAGTATTTCCAGGAAGGTGACGTCGTTGTTACCGAAACGGGCACAGCCAACTTTGGCATCTGGGAAAGCAAATTCCCCAAGGGCGTCATGGGCGTGACGCAGGTACTATGGGGAAGTATCGGCTGGTCGGTAGGCGCTGCCCAGGGCGCGGCACTGGCAGTGAAGGATCTAGAACAAGATAGGCGAACAATCCTGTTCGTGGGTGATGGCAGTTTCCAGCTGACTTGCCAGGAAGTCAGCACTATGCTGAAACATAACCTGAGGGTCACTATGTGAGTGCTCCCGTTTTTATCCCCCGTATCTTGTTCAACGTTTGCTTTACGAGCTTCAACTAACTGGGTTACCTCGAAGCTTCCTCATCTACAACGAAGGCTACACTATTGAACGCTATATCCATGGCATGGACGCGGATTACAACGATATCGTCCGCTGGAACTACACCGATATCCCCGCGGTCTTTGGCGCTAAGGAAGGCCAGGCCCAGAAGTTCGTCATCAAGACAAAGGATGAGTTGGAGAATCTCCTCAAAGACAAAGATTTCAATGAGTCTAAGGCCCTGCAGTTTGTAGAGTTGTGGATGCCGAAGGATGATGCGCCGCGGGCGTTGAAGCTCACGGCTGAAATTTCGGCGAAGAACAACTCTAGGATTGAGGATGAGCAGTGAGAGGCAATAGCATGAACTGTATACATGTCATGTTGTGGAGAGGGGGTTATGAACTTAAGACAGAGTGAGATAGTGTAGCGGGTTTGAAGTTACCATCAAGAGGTCATGCTACAATGATCATAGTGAGAAACAATTATTCATTAAATGAAGATAGAAAACGAGAAATTATCTTAGAGGCACCTCCTGCATAAACGTGTTCTATCCGTATAGAAATAAGATGACTTAAGTGATTCCATCCAGTTGGTAATCGTAGCCAAATGAATAATGGGTGTAAGATCAAGGCCGATAGATGTAAGCTATCGAATGGCAATGCTACAAACGGAAATGTTGAGGAAAGAATGGAAGAAAGGAAACATCAACTGATTGGGCATTGAACAGAACTGAGGAAAAGAAACCAAGAGAAAAATGATCAACACGGCAAAAGAAAACCAGACAAAGGAATATCATCTGAGGTTTTAGGGAGAAAAGTGAAAAAAATGAAGGTCTCTCCCGCCGGGAATTGAACCCGGGTCTCGAGCGAATCGAACTGATGTTCAAGCTTGACAAGCTCACATACTGACCACTATACTACGGAAGATGTACAACTGTTAATCAGCTGTCGTAGTAGGTTGTTGGGAACTGTCCCTGGAACTAGGACCTATATGATCAGATACTGAACTCTATATAGTATCACCCTACACGCAAAAGTCCTTTTGATCTCGCGGTTTTCTTTTCTGCTTATTTGTCTTTTTGCATTGTTATTGAGGAAGACACAACGATGGTGCTGTTCTTGCAGTTTCGGAAAAAAAGGGCTTGTGTAGTGTGGAGCAACGAGGTAAGTTTGTGTGAGTGGCAGAGCGCCAAAACAGCCAAGGGACCAGAGTGAACGTTGTTCCAGAACCTCGAGATGGTGGCGGTGGATGTTGAGTAACGCTGTTTGGGTTTTCCCCATCTGGGCTGTATGTATGCATTTGCTTAAATCTCATGTGTCTCATTATCCCATCTTTTCATACACTGCATCTCCGTTTCCCCGTCTCATTCGTTTTGGGGATATGCCCCAAATGTAGTGGCATCGCCACCTTTCCCAGACCCAACCTAACCTTTGACGCCCGGAAAATGTTTAAGACCAGAAAAAACTGTGAAGAGGCATAAAATAAAAGAGAGGATATAGATACATACGTCCATGACACCAATACCACTTGAAATTCACTACGATGCTAACCAACCAACCCTGTTAAATCGCCCGTCCCACCATTTTTTGCCCTCCACCCCGTCCAACATCCACACTCGCACCCCTCACCCTCCCATAACCTCCAGTACCCCCAGACCCAGCAGAAGCAGAACCTACATCCGGCCCCGGATCACTCCACTCATCATCCAAACTCACGACACCGCTCGAATACGAGTACCTCAATGAGCCGCCCAGGCTCTCCTGGCGGGTATGAGCACTAGGTGGATGTCTAGGACCTGTTGCTGCTGATGGCGTCCCTTGGCTTGCCATGGCTTGCGGAACACCGCCCAGAAGCTCAGGGCGCTCCAAGTCAAAAGGGTCCGAGCGGAATTTATTCCGATGGGTGGTGAACGAGTCGATGCTCTCGCGGTAGGTGCGGGTGCTGGGTTGTCGACTTGGGTTTGCGTTTGCCGTCGTGCTGGCACTGATACTGATTGATTGACCGCGTGACTGTCGGCGGCGGCGGTCCTCGGTGCCGTAGGTGGTTGCTGTTGGCGGTCTGGAGATTGTGGTGGCGTCGTTGTGCAGGTTTCGGATAGAATAAGGAGGGTCGCTGAAAGGGTTGTCGGAACGACCAAGACCGGCGGCTAGGGGCGCTGGTATGGCTGATATATGGCTGAGTGTGTTGTTGTCTCTGAAGGGGTTGTCGCCCTCGTTGAGGTGCAGTGGCCGTGCTGTTGGGACTTTGTCTCTGCTTCCACTGCCACTGTCCTGGCGCGTGACGCTCAGATGTTGCTGTCCTTGTCCTTGGGCTTCTCGGCTGAGATCACCATCGTCCATGGCTATCAACGTTAGGAAGTCGGGTTGGTACTTGAGTCTGGCCTTCCTTTCACTTGTGTTTTCCGGATCGGAATATCTGTCTCGCACAACCTCATCGTTGCGCATATTGCGTAGCCGTTTGCTGATGTGTATGTGGGATGCTATTCGAGACCACCAGTTCGATATGCTGCCCTTGACCGACCCCGTCCCTTTCACCTTGTTGGTGAGAGCTAGCGATGGGTTTGGACTGTGTGTGCTGAGTTCCTCAAATCGCGGGCCCCGTTTCGAAGGCGATAGCAGGACGCTAGGTTCGGAAAAGGCTTGACTGATGCGCTCTCGAATCCTCTTCACGTTGTAACCCAGAGCGGCCTTTGCCTTCACGAACACCGGTGTTGGGCCAATGCTACGTCGACTGATGATGTAAGGCGTCTTCTCATTTCGGTCTGTGCCAGGACCAGTACCTAGAGGAGTCAAAAGGGTGCTCCTTCTCTTCTGCAATCTCTGTCGTCTCCACAGCCACAAAAAGAGTCCGATGAGACTGAGAACCACAAGACCACTGAGCACACCTCCAGCCACCTTCGCGGCTTCGCTGTTGTTGATGCTTGGAACTGAGCTTATAGTGGGAATTATACTTGGGGTTTCCGTGGCCTGTACTGCATTATTGGCTGAGGATGGCTGGAGGTTTGCACCTGTGCTAGCAAAAGGCGTTGCTACCGCATCATCCGGGAATATTTCTGACGCTATTCCTTTCACAATGCTTGTTCCCATTGAAGTCTCAGTCTCATCGCTCGCAGAAGTCTCCTCAGCTCCCGGTGATGATGTTAAGAACAAAGGCGAAGAGGTGCTCGTGACAGTTAGGGTAGATATTGTGGCTGGTATGCTCGTCGTACTCGTTGAACTGGGGAATATACTGTCTTCGAGCGGCGGAGGCGGGCTCGCACTGGTGTTGATTGGCACCGTATTTTCATCCCTTGTTGTCGCTTCTGTCGTTGTTGTCGTCGCCGGCAGCCGAGAGTTGCGACCCGTGGCCGTTCGGACATTGCTGGATTGGACAGCTTTGAGTATTGCTGTACATCGTTTGCCTCTGGTGGTTGTGAAAATAAACGACCTTGCTGATGAGGGAAGATTGGGTGATGACATGCTGGAACTCGATCTCTGTACCTCCCTTGCTGGCGATTCCAGCCGCAAAGAATAAAAGGAAAATTAATATTGGTATGATGGATAAAATGGCACGCCAGGTGAACGAAGAGAATGGTTGGGCCTCGAGGGCCTGTCTATGTCGGTATAATCATGAACCCTTCGCGAGGAAGATGGTCACTAAGCAAGCAAAACTTGGGGTGTCGTACAGCAGATCATCACTTGATGGCTCGAGGACGACAGAAATAGGATTCGCCCGAGCAGCCCATTTCCCTTGGCAGCGCATTGGAACCGAGCCAACCTCCTCAGGATGATGGCATCGGGGCATGGTGAGGTAGGAAGAGCATAGACGTGTGTTTGAGAACAGAACCCATGTACTTTAATTGGCAGATGGGAAGTGTAATAACGATCTGATGTCAGAAATGGGACCAAAGCACGGCTCACGAACACCGAGAACACGGTCGAGACGAACCACGGCTGTTGTCAACGCGGCTCTAACATCAACATCAAGGGGCAAGCGTATATTGGTGTCGCTTAGACAGGCAAACCCCTGTCTTGCGACACTCCTGAAGCACACTCCTTGGTGTTGAGAGTAGCATCGTGAATGTTTCAAGAAAAGATGTTTGAAGCCGGAAAGCCACTGGTCAGCTGCTACCATGACACCTCAATTGTTGGCTATAGAGAATCAGCGGATGAGACTTGAGTAGCAGAAAGAGCCCAAGCATGTACAAACCGTTCAACCCAGACTGACGAGAAGAGGAAAGTAATCAGCCTGCCACAGGTTTCGATTGCGAGGCAAATTGCAACAGTCTTCTCGACCAGATCTGACCTTCCCCGGGCCTCGGAAGCGGGGAGTTTAGAGCACCGACTTGGATGCCGTCCTAAAGCCTCGGAGCCAGTTGTCTTCTGTTCAGTCAGTTTTACTCAATGATGATGCCGAACGAGGAGATGAACGGTCAACGGTGGGCGGACAAGGGACGGGGCAGACGCACGGCGCCACGACGCTTTCGGTCGCCTGCATTGCTTGTAACACAGTGAAATCCATTGGCAGCATTGTCGTGGGCAAAATTGCGCTGTTCAGGTACCCGCCAGGGCTGCTGAAGGGGAACAAATTCGAGTAGGACCAGCAACCAAGAGCATTACTTATCTCATACTGCAGGGCCGGCGTACGGTAGCCGAACCGGAAGCGCATCTCGGGGGCGGAACACAGGAATCGAGGTGTAAGTCGGGGTGTCCCGGACAATGGACGGGCAGCCCAGTCCCGACACTGTACACAAGCGGGCGGTGTTGCAGGTCCGTTGCAGGCGGAACATGGAAGAGCTCCCGAACGGTCGGCGCGGCGCGTTATCCCCAAAACAGGCAGGCGCTGTGACCCTTGAACCCCTGACTTGTAATGGAAGGTATGCGGGGTCGTCTCTTATGGGAACCGTGGAAACCCTCACCGTCACCTTCTCTTTGACGGAATGGCAACAAAAAGCGTTCGCTGGCAAACTCGAAATTTGGCCATGATCATCCAAGCCAACGTAACGTTAACGGCCCGCTGCGCTAGCGGAACGGAGACTGGGTGACATTGGACGACTGCGCGGCCAAACGAGCTTCCCAAATCATTCGACCACGAATTCCGTCCGAACCGGCTTGTCCCCGTGGCGGCCGGACAACCCCAGACGATCGAGCCAGACACGCCAGAGCACTTCGAACACATCGATATCACCCAGGGTTGGCACGTTGGCTCCAGGGGCACCAGGGTCGGACCCAGGGGCGACCCTCTCTTCCGTGATCTTCTTCCATCCCAAAGCTATCTCTACAACCAAAAACAACATCCCCTCCTTTCTCCACAAACATCTCCCGTTACCTGTTTCCCGCCGCCGCTCTTGTGCAACAAAGAGCACGATATCCGCCTTAGTCGGTGGTCAACTGAAAGCCCCGGCTCCGCGTCACGGTGCCCGCCCATTCTAAGGTAGCTTGTCGGTTGCCCGCGCAACGTCTTCCGCTCATCCCGACGCCGAACCCATCGGTAGTCCGGTACCGTTGCCGTGTCTTCCCACCGCCGCTTCTTTCTCGCACTGCAGTAGCCAATATGTTTGGGAACTTTGCCCACTTGAGTATGTTCTTCAGTTCCCGTTCTTTGCTGTATATAAACCCTCTGACCGAGCTGTGCTAACAATTCCGTCTAGTTCCCTTGGCCACAGCGCCTCAAGGGCCGCCCAAGGACGTTCCTCCACCCACGCCCGTCAACTTTCCGCGCTTCTACCCCCAAGTTCAAGATGACCAACACATAGCACCGGGAGCCGCAGACGAAACACCAAAGTCGGTCGTCACCTTGTTGCAGGGTATAGTCCGCCCAGCCCAGCTGGCCATTGCCCATTTTGAGGCTCTCGGAGTCCATGTAGTGCCAAACTCTACGGCAGCCGACCTCATCCCTGATCCGTCTTATATCCCGGATTTTGCTGCTTGGGATGAACTCTCATCCGATGCGGCCCACGAGGCGAACGAGAGCACCAGGGTCCCACTGGTCTCGGGAAACCGCTCTCCCGGCTGCAACACTTACCTGGAGCGTAAGCGTGAGCTGTTGTTTCCTAATGAGACCGGCTACCGGACTGTTCGCCGCATCCAACCTCCAAAGGGCCAGAGCCACGCCCGGCTAGGAAACTGCTACGAGTTCTTCCGTCAGCTCGACATGCTCTCCAACTACTGGGATGACACCTCGGTAGCAGAGCAGTCAGCTCCGGAAGGCGAAGAAGAAGACAAGGACGCTCTGGCCTCCAAGCCTCGACGTACCGGCGCCGGCAATCAGATGCCACCTGACTTCCGCCAGCAGATGGTGCAAACCTTCTTGAAGCTTGTCGCGTATGACTTTGGGTGTAACATCGCGCCGGCTCGTGCTGAGCCGAGGCTGCACATCACGTCTCACAATCCTGGGTCTGCCCGTAGCTCCTACTTCTCTTCCGGCTGCACTTTCATGTACAAGACCCCGACCACCAGAGAAGAAGCCCGCGCCGGTATTGTCGAAGGACCTGTGGCGGCCGTAAGTGCTAGGCATTCCACTGGCTTCCCGCCCCCACCCGAGGACCCGAACGAGTCTTCCACCGATCCGGACGCCGTCTTCGATTTGGGCCGCGAGTTGGTTGCCGCGCTAGTAACGGCCCAGCACCGCGCCCGCGAGGGTCGCACCGAGAAGCGCATCGGCGAAGGTGCCTGGTGGTGCACCAAGCCTCGATGGGGCGGTGGCCCCGGTGGCCCCATTGGCCGTGAGATTGAACAGCAGACTAGTGGCGACGACACACTGGTTGGAGACAAGGACGCGCCCCCTCCGGCTGCTGATGCTGCTGTTGCTACGGCTGCTGCTCCTGCCGAGAAACCCGCGAAGGTGTCCATCTCTTCCCGACTTGCCTCCCGCGCTTCCCCGTTTGGTCCCTTGCCCAGCACACGTCTCCCAGAAAGAGAGAAGGAGTCTAGCTCGGGACCGGCCAAGGGCGTCAAGCGCCTGAAGAAGTCGGGTAACATGGCCATGTACGACAATTACCGCATGGTTCGCCCTCCGGCCCTGACTTGGGACAAGAAGGCCAAGTACGCCGCCATTGGAAGAGCTGCAGGCGCAGAGTACGATGACATCTTTGTGGTCAGTGCCTTGTATCACCACATCAGCATTGTAAGAGTGCGGGTGCCGGATCAGCTAATGGCTGTTTTGGAGGGCCGCGCCGAGCACGAGTTTAAGAACGGGAAGCGAAGCTGGGGAAGGTTGGAAGTGAGGAGGAGCAAGTGGTTTGACCTCTTTAAGCCTGAAGACAGAGTGGAGGCCATGAAGCTCGTCTGGTGCATGATGAATTGGCTGATGAGGGCCGTGCCCAAGGATGAGGAGAATAAGGACGAGACAGATCAGAACCAAGAGGAAAAGAAGGACACGAAGAGTGAAAATGAGGGAAATCCTGCTGCGGCGACACCAGCAGGGAGCCAGGATGCTACCGAGCAAGTCAAAGACGAGGCTAAGCAGGAGGCGAAGGACGAGGTCAAAGAGGAGAATGTTGATGTGAAGATGGAAAATGCATAGACTGAAAAAATTGGCGTACGTACCAACTACTGTATTTTCCCTTTCTTCTGTCCTCTTTCCCTTCGGCTTCTTGGATTCGGTCCCCTTTGTTATCGACGATGGAATCCAATATTTAATGATCAGTATCTTGAGCATGCCAATGAGTTCTCCAAGAGCATTCTCTGTACTAAGCGCGATCGGTCAAGTGCAACAGGTTGGCAAGTACAGGTTCTTCACTGAACTTGAGCTGCTAGTGCCTGGTGTGCTATAAGTTAACTCGACACTTCCCGTCAATGTCTTGGTTTGAACCTGACTAAAAGGTAATACGAGACATATTGTCGTTCATCCCCCGTGCGTGGTTTGCATTTTAGACGACATCCTATTCACGCATTGTAGAGATGATATAACCTCCAAAATCTGACCTGATGTTCAACAACATAAAAATCCCCTTGTGGTGTAGTTGGCTATCACGTTCGGCTGTAATTGTCTAGATTGTATACCGAAAGGTCACCGGCTCGATTCCGGTCGAGGGGACATTATCTTTTTTTCCTCTTTTCTTTGGTCACCTTCTCTCCGCGCTGTTTTTTTGTGCTGACCTGAAGCGAGTCTTTTCGTTTTGATTTTTTGATCCCAGCAGCTCGGTGGACTCGTTGTTCAATCTTTGGCTTGGCATTCGCATGAGCAAGGGTCAGATCTGCGGCTGTTGAGGATCGTATAGGGTTCCCTGCCGAATGTTTTTTGGGGTCTGGGAACACAAGGTTTCCAGCATTGTAAACACTCGTAGACACCCGCCCGGCATTTTGGAGCTATGGTGAAGAGGAAGATAACCTACCGAACAGAAATCGATTCGGGGTTGGAAAATCCGACCCAGGGGTGGTGATTATTCTGAGCATTGCAACTTAATCGACGTAAAGAAATGTCTCAGATCGACGACATATCAGTATTTCGAATATTAATATGCAGTTACCGCTTGTCAGGTTTAAACTCTGAAAACTGAAATCCAAGGACCTTGACATGCACCCCATCTTGAGTCCGGTCTGGTATTGGTACACATAGTCAAAACATCATGATGTTGATATATGTCGTAGTGAAAACATCATGATATCTGATATATGTCGCACTACGGGATCTACCCGGCGTTATGTAATACGCATAATTTAGCCAGCATAGCCCCCGTTAACGGCAGCGTTTTTTCTGGTATCGATCGAACCCATGAAGAGCTGGAAGTATGGGCGTGTTAGTGGAGGTCGAAATTGCGGGCCGATCTTCAACGCAAGCTTTTTGTATGTACCTATTTCCCAGAAGTCAGATGTTACCAAGTACTCGGGAGCAAGCGACTTGGAAATTGTAGTACATACTTACCTTGACGAGTTTGTGAGTGATGCAGGTTACGCAGATCACACAGGGCCTTTGAGCCTCACCGACCGACAACGATGACGAGCATGGAATCGGCTTGAAAGGGCATAGCCCACCGGCCATCCCATGGAGGTACAGTCAGTGTATCCCAGACAGAAGGCATGGTGATACAGGGCGCTGCTGCTGCTTTTGCGGTCGAGGGTTCGATTTGAAACTCCTGGGATTTGCTATGGTTACAGCCTCATACTGCCCATCTGGTGATGGCAGAACAGCATGATTACACTAAAGACCGCCACGAAAAGGCTGAGATGTCTTTCAAGCAGGGAGTCTGATCTGGCAGATGCAGCACACCGTTGTGGTTGTGGCCATGCTCCTCGGCCTGTCCTCTGTTGGCCCACGTATACTAGCTGGGTTCGAGAAGGTGTGTTGAATCGTTAATGCCGACCTAAATGGATAGATGACATGCGCCGATGAATGTCGCATAGATTGGCCGTTCTTTGGGATAGGTATGTAGTCTACCTGATAGGGATATGTTGAATCGCATGTGGTAGGATTTGGCGCTCACCGTCTAAGGTCGAGAAGCAAATATTGCCGGACCCTAGCATTGAAGGAGCAATTTCGCTCGCAAAGCAGCAGGAGTTTGGTATCAAAGTTGTCACATCTGGGTACCTCGACTGTGGTGTTGGGCCTCGAAGTCTTTGGATCGGACCAGCCTGTGGTTGATGCCATTGGAATTGGGATTTCCACTTGGCTGTCGCTGTCTGCGGAGAGGAAAAGAGCCGGTGATTGGCCAGCGCTTGCAGTTCAGCAGCGCCGCAACCGCATCTAGGGCAATCTGACCATTCAGATGCTCTCAAATGCTCTCGCTCACCTCCGGAGCTAGCTTCTCTCGGCTGCATGCATTCTGATACTGGAGATATTGGAGCCAGCGAGCCTTTCTGCAACCGGGAGACCCAACCACCATAGCTGCGGAACTGACACTGAATGGCCTCGTTCGTCCCGGGGCTTCGATCTCTGAAAGCGAACGCCGAATTTCGTACGGGGGGACAAGTCTCTGAGACTGCCGGGCCGGGGATCGTGGCAAAGAACGCCTTCGGGAACAAGCCACAACGACCCGGCGGAGGTAACCCTTCGTTCACCGGCGACTTTTGCGTTTTGCGATGTGGAAGACAGATCCTCGGCTTGCGAGTTGGCCAACTGTCGCTGATGACCTTGGAGTTGTGACTTGTGAAGGCCGTCATCATCACAACAGATTGTGTCTCCAGAGTTCCAGGTTCGTCAGGGCAACTACACGATAGAGTCTCAAGCGATCCCATAACCTCTTCGAACTCTTCCCACCAGAGTAACCGTGAATGAGTGATAAAGCTTCAACTGTTGACCCTGCGTCTACGATTTTATCTTCTTTCCTTTTTCCATACGGCATTGGGGTTGTGCTGTCCATCTGTAGGGAAATTGCTGGCTACGATACGCTCAGCTACGACAGCTCGGAGCGGGACTCTCAAGTGGGCTAGACCCCCGAGCGTCTGTTATCCCGCCAGCGGCAGCAAGCAGAGGCGCACTGAGGGCCAGTGGGCTGTAGCAGCAAGCTGGCAGAGCTGAATAGCCGTTGTGATATCCAACCGTCAAAATGATCAAAGGACTTGCCGATGGCATATGACGACCTGGCGAGAAGATTAGCGACTCTGATCGTTCGATATTGCCCGTCACCATGCACTGGTGATTGCGACTGCGCGGAAGAGGGTTGCTGTCGCTCTTGCGCCTCGATGGTGAAGTGTCTGTTGCTCGATGCAATGCCGTTGCATTTAATGGCAGGCATGCCTCTACATACAGGCAGGTAGGTACATACGGGTATGTATACCGCACAGGTAAGTATCCTTCTAGGATATTGAGATCTGACATGAAGAAATGGCCAAAGAGGGATGGGACATTTGCTGGTTTAGGGCCCATTTTATTTGGCACAGTTCCATCACGGCTTGCTGTTGTGGTGTCGCAGTGCCGCAGTTGTCGGGTCTACACGTGTAGGTTGGTATCTCGTCACTGCTCGTCTCAACTTTCAAGGGTTCGGTCGCTTCTTCCCAATTTCGGGATCCGCACTCCACGTTGCTTGGCGTTGATCACAGCCAAGGGAAGCTTTCCTTTCGTTGTGTTGTCCTGCCCCGCCTGGCGATCGTCCTATCAGAGTTCGAAATTCATCCAATCATGACTTTCGAGTGTTGCGCCGTTGATGTATCTTTCCTATCATAAACCGTGGTTGTTGATGTGGTCACAGGGAGCTTGGGGGTCGAAGAAAGATAGTGAGGTACTTACCTGTACAGTTGCACACACGCAGAAGCCAGACCCGACAACGAATGCTCGGCTTCGCTCATCGATGCAGTGGACCTTTCTGGCTCTTCGAGTGGAGATTCCCACTCAGTCTCACTCCCGCCCGCCGTCTCTACCTTGCGAGCTTGCTCTTCGCCATTCCACAATCCACACGCTGCATCCATTTGCTTGTGATCTTGATCCCAATCCCCGTTCGAAACATCGCGACGAACCGGTACCGTCACCCTTTCCCACTCTTTCCTTCTGCATTACCTGCACCACACCTTGAGTAGTCGAAGACCCAGGCCCATGCGACCCAAATTCACCAAGCCTCTTCGACTCCCTGCATGTGAGTTGTCCCCAAATCGGCCTTTTGACCGCTCTCTCGGGTACATGCCCTGCACCCTCAGACCCTCTGTACAGTCGGGCGGAACATTCACTCCAGTCTTGGTGGTGTTCTCGACTTGCGCCATCCCGTGCTTCTTCCCCAACGCGGCCGTCTGCCTGTTCCGAATCGGGTGTCAATCCATGCTCCCATTACTGACCTGGTGCCCATCGAAAGAATCTAGACGCGCTCGCTTCCCTTTCCATCATATATACCGACCTCACTTCATCAACGCCGCCCTCCCTCGACTCTCCACCGTATATTTAGTCCCATCTCGACAACGACAGACATCCCACCCTCCCCGCCCGTCTGGTCTCAACTTCAACCGCGCCCTCCGACCTGTCCGCCACTAAGACCTCAATCTCCGGGCCCTATCCAAGAAAGCCACGACGAGCCATTTCGCCGAGCCTCCTCGACCCTACACCACTTGTACCTGACCTAACCCTCGGAAGTCTGTTCGTTTTTATCCAGTCGCCGATCATGTCTGGATACCCCGGCGCGGGTTACAATGGAGGAGGCTACGTCCCGCCGCCTCAACCACAATATGGCGGCTACTACCCTCCGTATGTTTAGACAACTACACTCGTAGCCTTGTTCTTAAAACTGCGGTTCTAACTTTTGCAGTCAACCCGCATACAATGCCTATCAGCAGCCGCCTCCTCAGCAACAACCCTACATGGGTTATCATCAGCCCTCGCCTGGTCCCCAGCCACAACAGTACTGGAATCCACAGCAACAGGTCCGTTTAAGCTCATTACCATAACCAACATCCACGCAGAGGAGTACTAAATATAAGCCGCAAGTAGACGCCCACACCACAAGGATATGGCAATACTCCCATTTCCCATTACGGCAGACCTGGTGAGTGCTAGCTACAATGGCCCCCCAGACTGGAGTGTGGCCTCTAACTATTCGTTCAGAGGCGAACATGCCAACGGTGAATTCGAATTTGTACGCGCATGGGAACCACCAAGCTCCTCCGCCTCCTCCTCAAGCGCCTCAGCAGTTTGGATATGGCGCTCCAGCGGACTACGCCTTTCGATATTCGCAGTGCAATGGCCGACACAAAGCTTTGCTCATCGGCATCAACTACTTCGGTCAGCGTGGCCAGCTGAGAGGATGTATCAACGATGTCAGGAACATGTCATCATATCTGGTCGAGCATTTTGGGTACAAGCGCGAGGATATGGTTATTCTTACCGATGACCAGCAAAATCCCATGAGTCAACCTACCAAACAGAACATCCTAAGGGCGATGCACTGGTTGGTCAAGGATGCTAGGCCCAACGACTCATTATTTTTCCACTACTCTGGTAAGCACTCAAGATGCCCTCCTTCCAGACACTGGAAGGCCTGCTTCTGACGCTCGGATTCGCTAGGACACGGAGGCCAAACCAAAGATCTTGACGGCGATGAGGAAGACGGGTATGACGAAGTTATATATCCAGTTGATTTCCGACAAGTGGGGCACATCACCGACGACGAAATGCACCGCATCATGGTACGACCCTTACAGGCAGGCGTTCGGCTGACCGCTATCTTCGACTCATGCCACTCGGGAACTGCGCTCGATTTGCCTTATATATACTCAACCCAGGGCATCCTCAAGGAGCCCAACCTGGCCAAGGAAGCCGGCCAAGGTCTTCTTGGAGCTATCTCGTCCTACACCCAAGGCGATCTCTATGGCGTGGCGAACAACATCATGGGGATTTTCAAGAAGGCCTCCGGCGGTGGGGATGCCCATGCAAGAGCATTGGCAACCAAGACATCACCCGCCGATGTTGTTATGTTCTCCGGAAGCAAAGATGATCAGACCTCGTTCGTATACCCCTCTATTATAGTTCCTTGTTCTTAAAGCATTTTTCTCTCTTTCTCTCATGGCACAGGCAGCGGAAGTCTTTTAACAACAGACTTGGCGTTTGGGATTCAGGTTGATGCCGTCAAGTGGGCACAGCAAAGGCATTACTTAGCATACTTCTTGTACATATCTTCAACCTACGCTCTAGATGCAAAGTACGATCATCATTATGGTCTGTGACTTTGCATCTAGGGCGATGGGTCACGTTGGGTCACCCTCACGCCTGCCCCTCATTTCCTTCCCCCGACGTCCCTTGTCAAGATTCACTTGCTAACCCCGATGCCTTCTTCACAGAGCCGACGCCACAATTGCTTCACAAGCTACAGGGGCTATGTCTTGGGCTTTTATCAACGCCCTCAAAAAGAACCCCCAGCAGAGCTACGTCCAGCTGCTCAACAGCATCCGAGACGAACTGCAAACGCGTTACACACAGAAGCCTCAGCTGTCGTGTAGCCACCCTCTTGGTGAGGCTTCCTCTTCACATTCCTCGTCATCATTCTACAACCCCTCATCAAGTCGTTATCTGGTTACCACGTTTAAGATTTGAGCTGCATATACCCTTAAAAGGAAACTCGAGGAGAAGTGTCTGTTTGGGTTTCTTTTACCTGCATTGCGTTGCGTGGACCATCATTCACGCGGTTGTTTGGAAAAGTTAGACATTTTAATGGACACACAAAACACACAATGATGACGAACAAAACGACCCAAGATAAGAAGAACAAGCTGACTAACTTTGGTGATGCAAATTATAAGATACGAACCTCCTGTTCGTTATGTGAAGAAAGAAAACGAGAAAAACATAGTGTATACCATCAATTGGTCGCTAGGAATCATTTTCTGCTCCACAGAAAAAGCGTACCGATTTGCGGTCGACTGGTCGACACGTCTGGGCAGGGTATCACTAGGGAAAGATGGCAACCGACTCGCCAGGTCTTTTGTGGGGTGTTGGGCATGATCGGGACCTGAAAAGTGAATGTTGATATGAGGGACGTTGGACCGAGGTTGTTGGTGGTTTATCTTGTCTGCCATTTGGTTGGCTGGCTAGGGATGATAAAGCGATTAAGTGGACTGTATCTTAGAGGTAGTCTTTGTGCGCCTGGAAGGTCACCTTGTCTCTTCGATTTGGATATAGATACAGATAACCACTTCCGGTCTTATTATGCAGTCATGGATAATAGCGAAGAGCCGCTTCAAGCATCGAGGTCTGTCTCTCCAATGACATACAGTATTGCAGGAGGGAATTGTCAACGATGTTCGTTTCAGTCTGTGCGGGGTTCAACCTTGAATGCCTGTTAAATGAGAGTGTTGTCCCTTCCGCCTATCGATGCTCTTTCTTTCGGCTGGTTACGAGCTATTTTGGCCATCATCAAATCCCTAAAAAAAACTCACAATTTGCCTGCAATATATCATTATTTAAGAAGGACGTTGTTGAGATCATCAAGACACCAAGCACTGACAAATGCCATTTGCTTCTGCCTAAGACTTACTCTCTCCATCGGAATCCTCTTCATCACGCGGCAACGTCATGCCCATCAAGCCAAGCAAGTTGCCCGCTGGACCAGCCATGCCTGCCTGGCTCTTGAAGCTCTCCAGCAAGTTCTTGGCTAGATTATAGTCAACGCCGACCTCATCACCTTCCCCTTCTTCTTCCTCGTCGTCCATATCATCATCATCACTCTCACCATCGCCCGTGGTCTTGACTACTTCTTGGACTGATGAACCCTCTTGCACACCACCCTGCAATGCTCTCGTGGATCTGGTCTTAGCCTTTTGAGGGTCCAGCTGTAGTGCACCGTAAGAGTTGAGTTCCTTTTCCATCTGAGCCATGAGAGCTTCGACTTCCTCTTGCTCATTGTTGCCCATGTCCATGCTCTCGTCCTCGTCCTCATCATTTTCGGTAGAAGAAACCTTTTCCTTGCCTTTGCCCTTGCCCTTCGTGTCAGGCTTTTGCGAGGCGCTCTCGGGTCCTGTCGTTGATGATGATGTTGTTGTTGTTGTTGGTGTTGTCGTCGGTATCCCCATCATCTCTCTCATCATTCTCGAGAACTGCTCTTCGTCGAATCTCACTTCCTTGTCTTCGTCCTCGCTGTCCATATCGATATCTGAGTCCTCCTCCTCGTCGTCATCATCCTGATCCATCTCATCGATTTCAGCCCCGTCAAGACCTGCTGTTTCGTCATTCAGGAATGCCTCAAACCGGGAGACGATCTTGCGTAGATCGGCTTGTGTCGTGGCATCTCCGAAGGTTGGTATAACGTCCCCTGCTGCATCTCCGCCTTCACCAGCTTTCTTCTTCTGCTGCTGCTGCTGCTGCTGCTGCTCCGATTGTCCCTGCACCCCACCACCGCCAGCTAACTCCCTCTCAAAATCCGCAAAATCAATATCCATCCAGCTATCATCATCCTCCCTATCCACATCCTTCCACTTCTTGATCTCTTCATCAGTCGGCAGCGCAGCCTCCTCGCCGTCCTCCGCCAGATCCTCAAGTAACAGCGCCACCTCCCTCGCCACACGATTATCGCTCTTCTCAGCACCGCGAGCAAGGATCTCGAAGCCCGTGGTGAGCTTCATGCCCATCTCCAACCTGGCGAGCGCTTGCAGCTTCTGAAGTGCTTGCTTGCCCTCGTTTGTTTCAGAACCAGATTGTCCTTCGAGCTGCTGCGCAGTCTGGAGGAAGTGCTCCCTCCATACCGGCGGCGGGTCAAAGTGTTGGGACTTGAGCTGGGCGTAAAGAACCTTGGTGAGGCGGACGCTGATAGTCACGAGGTCCTGTGGTGGGAACAGTAAGGAGTCCGGAGTCGGGGAGAGAAGCGGTTTCAGCGAGACGGGGTCGCGGAGGTAGAAGGCTTCGGTAGCGGGGGCGACGGCCTTGGGGCGCTCGTGGAGGATGTATGCTAGTTTGCGAGGGATGGTGACGAGGGCGTGGTGGAGGGAAGAGGTGATTTGGCCGGGATACTTCTCTAGGCGGTAGAAGGCTTCGGCTTCGATGAAGGGGGAGTGGATGAGGATGTTGGGGGTGGTCCTGATTACTGAAAGGGCTTCGTGGAGGGAGATTTGTTGGGACTTGGAAGACGGTGACGGCGAGGAGGAAGAGGAGGGAAGAAGGGGGATGATGCGTAGTTGGCCGCGGTTGATCCATACGCGGTTGGCGTCATTCTCTGGGCTCAGCCATTTGGGCAGGACTTTGGCGGCTTCAATGAGGAGGAACTCGCCGTCGCTGTCGAAGATGCGGATCCATAAGTTGGGAAAGGATATGCTTAAGGATCGAAGAAAGTAGACTATCAACCATTCGTCTTCGACATTATCACCGTAATCAGTACGGCCATGAAGGTAAACCAAGCCTACAGTTGACTGTTCCGTTAGCATGAGTGCCGGGATGGTAGGATGTGACCAGAAGCTGTGGTAGCAAGACAAGACGTACCATTCTCAATCCTCGTTTCAAGCTTCAAACCTTCGCGTTGCCAGATATAATCTTTGGTGAGCTCTTCAAGCCTTTGAAGGGCCACTTTCCTGATTGTTTCCAGGCTCGAGAGCGTGGTTCTCTGGGCTTCAGGTTGATCGTTGATGATGAAGAGCATGTACTCAACACAGTTCTCTGGAAGGCTCATTTGGAAGCCATTGAAGGCGTCGTCTCCCGGCCTAGGCTCGTTGGTGGACTCCATCTTTGTTTTGTGTTTCGGCTTTTCTTCCTGTTCAGTTCCTTCTTCTATGTTTCTTGGGGTTTCTCCTGCTTCTCAACTTTGGAGTCTTCTAGTGCCTAGAGGGTTGTCTCCTCACTGCAGGTTATTGGCGCCTCCGGTCACTTGCCGTTGATTGTACGTTATACTTGAAGAATAATACAATCAAGCTAGAATACTCCAACCGATGAGACGACCATTACATTCGAAATTCTTAGTTACTTCGGCAGTCGGCCTCTTTTTTTGCTCTGACGTCGAAGTTAGGTCCGTGTCGTTTGGTAAACCAATTGGTGTCTACCTCTACGTAAGGTATCTGACTTTTTTGTACAGGTCCGGACCCGGTAAGTGGGACAGGTAGGGGTAGGCAGGTACCGTGTACCTACCTTAACCTGGCGAGCTACCCCAACTCCCCTGCCCATGTATCCCCCGCAAGTTCCCCAACTAACTCTGCCAGCCCCCACCAAGCCTGGTGCGTGATCCCGTGACTTCGCTCCAACAGCCGACGCGCCTGTGTACCTTTAGCGAAGAAGCCCGCTAATGGGCCACAGGCGCTAAGTGGGGCGACCGGGCCCTTTGTGGTGAAGACCTACTCCCCGCGTTGGGACGCGTTTTCCACTTCCTGGCACACACACTGCCCGTGCTTGCCTGTTGATGGCAGATGCATCTTCGTTTGGAGTTGAGGGTTGAAAAAGCCACCTAAAGCAGATTCAAGACGGAGGGCAGCGCTCAGCGCTCCTCGGCATCTCTTTTTAAGCTGATTAACATTTATCATTATTAACATTCCTCTCGAAACAACCTTCTTCCATCTTGGGTTCTTTTTTCCTCCCGCCCTCTCTGGTTCTTGCGCAGGATCCCACCTACGTGCGGCTGGGTACAGCCATTCAGCACTTCCACCATGCCAGCGCGAACACTACTCGACGCTGAGGCCAACGCCGAGTCCTCACGAAAACGTCAACGGCCGGCGCCCACGAGCGATGACAGCGAGGGAGAAACTGCCACGGTAAGCCATACAAACCATCTCTATCTACACGCCGACATCAACAAATCTACACAGGTACACGCTGCCTGAGACCCAGAAATTTGCCTGCTAACATGTTACACAGCGCCCCAATATCAACCAGGCTAAAAGAGCCCGTGTGGCCACCGCTCGCCACGCGACTCCAGCCAATGACGACGACGCCGATATCGACGATGAACGAGGTCATGCAGGATCACCGGACTCGCCCCCCAAAACACAGTACGAGTTGATGCGTGACAATAACTTTGAGCATCTGCAACATCAGGATGCCGACGATCAGCGAGCCACCCAGAGACTACGCTTCAAACCTAATAGGTTGGGAGACAACGCGGTGGCCGATAATGGCATTCTGGAAAGCATCACCTGCATCAACTTCATGTGTCACACTCGACTACACTGTGAACTTGGCCCGCTTCTCAATTTCATCGTGGGTGAAAACGGAAGTGGAAAGAGCGCCATCTTGACCGCTATCACTCTTTGTCTTGGTGGCAAGGCCAGCTCAACCAATCGCGGAGGAAGTCTCAAGAGTTTCGTCAAGGAGGGCACCGAAAAGGCTGTTTTGATTGTCAAAATCAAGAACCAAGGCCAAGATGCCTACAGGCACGATGTTTACGGGGATTCCATCATCGTCGAGCGGCACTTCTCCAAGTCCGGCAGCAGCAGCTTCAAGGTCAAGACGGCCACTGGCCAGACCGTATCTACCAAGAAGCAGGAAGTCGAGGAGATCGTCGAGTACTACGCCCTGCAAGTGGATAACCCCTTGAACGTGCTTTCTCAGGACAATGCCCGTCAGTTCCTCAACTCGTCTACCAAACAGCAAAAGTACAAGTTCTTCATCGAAGGTGTACAGCTGCAACAGCTGGACAATGACTACAGGTTGATCGCCGAGAGTCTGGAGCTGATGGAATCCAAAATTCCCGACCAGGAGGAGCGGGTCAAAGCAGCCGCGGAGGAGCTCAAACGAGCAAAGAGCTTCAAGGACGCTATCGACGGGAATCGCAAGCTGAGAGCCAAACAGCATCAGCTTCGGAGCCAGATGTGTTGGCTCCAAGTAGTCCAAGAAGAGGCCAAGCTGACAAAATTGGACGAGAAGATCGCCCAACTTGCGGATCAAATGGCCGAAGCAGACCGTCAGAGAAATGAAAAGGGCGTCGATTTGGAGCGCGTTGAAAACCAGATCGAGGCCTTTAAGCAGAAACTGGAGGAGGCTATCCAGCGAAAAAAGGAATTTGAAGAGCAGGTGGACGAGAGGAGGAAGAAAGCTCAAGCAATCAAGAACGAGCTGGCACAAATCCAAGCAGACGAACGGGCAGCCCACCAAAACTTGAGAAGTGCAGCCACGACAGTAAAGGACTTCGAAGAAAAGGTTTCGGCCGAAGAAAGACGCCTCGAGGAAGCCACAGGAGAGGCCCTTCTTTCCAAAACTCGGGAGCTCGAGAAGGCAAAGGAGCACGTTACAGAAGTCGAGGCCAAGATTTCCAAGGCCAAAGAGGACGAGAGAGACCTGCTAAACAAAGTAGACGAAGCCAAAAAAGCACGAGACGCCAAGGCCGTCGAATGCTCTCGCAAGCGGGACGAAATTACCGTAGCGGAACAGGAGTTAAGGACCTCCGAGAAGGATCAAGGCTCTATCTATGCATGTTATGAGTCCAAACTTCCTGAACTACTAAAGATGATTGAGAAAGAGACCAGGTTTCAGAACAAGCCGGTGGGGCCGCTTGGCGCTCATATCCAGCTACTGAAGCCGGAGTGGTCTTCGATCCTGGAAAAGACGTTTGGAAACTCCCTCAATGCATTTATCGTCCAGAGCATGGCCGAACAAAAATTGCTTCAGGGCTTGATGAACAGACTCAACATCCGCCAGTGTCCGGTATTTATCGGCAATCGACATCCCCTTAACACAGACGGCAAAGAGCCCGATCCTTCCTTTGACACCATTCTCCGTGTGTTGAAGATCGACAACATGACGGTGCGCGATCAGTTGATCATCAACCACATGATTGAGCAGGTCATACTGATACCACAGCGTACCAAAGCTGAGGACGTCATGTTCAGTGGAGCACGACCTCGAAACGTCAAGGCTTGTCTAAGTTTCCATGACAGAAGGAGGGACGAAGGTCTCCGACTGGTTGTCAACAACAGCGGAGGTATGTCGACTTCTCCTGTGCAGCCCCTCCGTAACCTCCGCCCACGGATGAAGGCGGATGTCGGCTCGCGGCTTGCTTATCAAAAGGAGACCCTGCGACAGCTGGAGCAAGAGTATAGCGTACTTGATCGTGAACATCGTCAACTGCAGCAAGAGGTCCAGAAGTTCACTAGCGACCTCACGAAGATCCAGAGAGACAAGAAAACCTTCGACAGCGAATTACGGCATGCTAGGGTTCAAGTTGAACAAGTGCAATATCAACTTGATGAATACGAAGGCGGCGATTCTCGCCTTACAGGCTTGAAGGCTGAATTGGCTGTTGCCAAGGAAAAGGAGGAGGCTTGCGGGCTTCAGTACGGCAACCTTCGGATAAGGAAGGATGAGAAGAACCAGGCATCCTCAGAAGCCCAGGCTCAGCTCGCGGAAATGAAGAAGGAATTTGAGAAATATGAAAAGGAGGTGAATAAATTGCAGGAGAAGAAGGCCAGGCTGGAAGATGTGCAGAAGATCAACCTCACAGAGGTCAATGAAGCTCATGCCTCTTTCGAGATGTTCAAGGCGGATAAGGAGGTTGCCGAGAAGGAACGTGAAAAAGGTGCCGAAGAAGTCGCCACTTTCACAAAACAAATCATTGAAGTATTAGGGAGTGAAGAACGAGCCCACGTCAACCCAACCGACAAGTACGAGGAGCTGGAAAAGCAATACCAGAATATTCAGAATCAACTAGAAAAAGAGCGACGTAAGAGGGGTATGACCGATGAGGAAGTTTATGCGAACCTCACGAGGGCAAAGGAGACTTACGATGATGCCAAGAGATCTCTTGAAGGCATCAAGACGGTCAACTCTCGTCTCCGTCGGACGCTGACCATTCGTCTCGAGAAGTGGCGCAAGTTCCAGCGGTACATCTCGTCACAGAGCCGGGCGAACTTCATCTATCTTCTCAGCGAGCGTGGCTTCAGAGGCAAGTTGCTGCTGGACCACGAGCGGAAGGCTCTGGATCTGGTGGTCGAGCCTGACAAGACCGAGAAGAGGGCAGCCGGGAGAAACACGAAGACACTATCTGGCGGCGAGAAGTCTTTCTCATCAATCTGTCTGCTGCTGAGTATCTGGGAGGCCATGGGAAGCCCGCTCAGATGCTTGGATGAGTTCGACGTGTTCATGGACAATGTCAACCGTGCAATCAGCACAAACATGCTGGTGCGTACATTGATAACGGCAACGATGGAGACAAGCAATGATACATTCATGACCCGTTGCTAACGTGGCCACAGATTACTGCTGCTCGTCGGTCCGTGAATCGGCAGTACATCTTTATCACACCGAATGCCATCGAGGGGCGGAACACTCTCGACAAGGACGTCAAGATTATTCGGTATATATCCTTCCCTTCCTTTACCATGACCTGTATTCGAACTAACAAACGTCTTTCTAGACTGACGGATCCGCGGCAGAGGACGTTGGCCGACCACTGAAACCGAGTACTCTTTGCGTTAATCTTGTTTTTGTTCTTGAGTCTTGATCTCCATGGGTGGGTATCTGAACAACTTCTGTCAAAGTATAGGCAAGCGTCAAAACGGCGCAGAGAGGAGATGGCGTCTTGTATGGCCTGATTGGGATGTGATGGTGCGTTTGCGTTGGTGTTTTCATAGCGTAATTCTTTTTGTCTGTGGCAGACATGTGGGCGCATTAAAGAAGACATTTAACCTTGGGCATCTGGAGTGTGTAAATGTTGTACAGTCTTTGCATGCAACGTCACCTTACAATGGAATATTCTACCCGGGTTTGACCTTTTTCTTCCCCCGCATCCGGCCGTTTGAAGTTTATGGATGGTAAACCCGAATGGTCCTTCGGAGGCAGTCATCACTAGAGTGTACTGATATGCGTACGCCGCGCGTCCTCTTTAGGGACTCTAGGTAAAGATTCTATATCCTGACACCCTTGCTCCGTAGCACATTGACGCCCGCCGTGGCAGTGAACCCAACCCACTCCCGCAAGTTTCTGAATACACCACCAACCTCATTCACCTCCCTGAGCCTGCGGTTCAAGAAAGCCCGAGTATCCATAAACTCGGGGGAGTGATCGTTGGTCATAAACAACTCGGCAGCGGCGTAAATAGTGGAGAGCGAAGCGCGCTTGGTATACCACGACGGATCGACGGAGGAGTCGCCGGCGAGGAAGAGGATCTCATCCGAGAGCAGGGCAAGCTCCTTGAGCGAGGGAGGGACGTAAGACGGTTGTGCCATGATTGCTAGAGCCTAGATAGAGAGTGTGGTACGTCAGTCCGTCAATGTAAGTGAATATCATTTCAAGCCGGCGGCTCTCTAAAGTGAGTATTTGAGGAACAAGGGGAAAACTAACCTCCTGCCACCGCCCAATAACCTGCGCATTCGCCAACAAGCGCTCCCACGTAACCGCCTCCACGCGCGCCTTGATCTCCTGCTCCGACAACCCGGGTCTAGCTCCCACGTGTCCCTCGCCCCCAAAGAGGTCACTTACCCGAGCCGCGAGCCCCTCCCGCTGCTTAACCAGGTGATACCGGATCAAAGTGAAGGCGCCCTCGGGCAGGATCGTCGGGCTGATGTCCAGGTATCCGGCATCGCGGGCGCCGGCGGCGAGCGCAGAGGATGTGAAGCCGTGGCTAGGAACGTGCTGGTAGGCGGCGCTGAGAATGGATTCCTCGACGGGCGTGAAGGCGGCGGGAGAGGATGGGTGGTCGTAGGAGTGGTAGGCGCTGCGTTGTTGTTGTTGCTGCTGCTGCTGCTGGAGTTTTTGGGTCTGTTGTACTTGGGGGCGTCTGCTGCCGTTTGCGCATGTGCAGTTGGAGCCGGTGCTGGTACTGGTGCTTAGGGAACGACGGGCGGCAGTCGGGACGGGTGCCGCGGCTCGGATCGTGGAGGAAGGGGAGAGGATTTGCCGGGCGGCGCGGCGCAGGGGTATTGATGATGGGCGCATCTTTACGGTCGGTAGTTCGTCAACCCTTCGAGGTAACAGAGCGCAACTTGTTTGGAGTTGCCGGCTTGAACTATCGCGACTTCAATGAAGTGGAATGGGTGCTTGCCGGCCGTGGGACCTTTGTGATAACGTTATACTCACGTGTTGTGGGGTCCTGCTGCCCCACTTCATCACTGTCTCTATTTCTATCATATAAATGTCCCTGGTTCCTGCCAAGACCACGAAGGGCAGCTCGAAGGCAGTCACTTCACGTCCTGCCCCGGTATTGACGACACTATCGATTCATATTTGGAAGTTGTCCCGGTATGGTGAGCAACAACCTGGGGGTGTATTGTCAGAGAAAGAATTTTACTGTTGTATCACAAATTTCTGACAGTGATGGGATCGGCTTCCAGAAATGATACCTACACTGTAGCTTGAAGCACATCCTCCCCAAGATCAGTAGGGTACGGTACCTGCTGGGTATGTTGTCCTTGCCGTTTACACACTACACTACCATCTGAATAGGGCGAACGATAACCAGGACCTCTCCTGGCTACAGTCAACCACTGGAATTGAAGCAACACCGATATAACCTGTGCATGTCAGCGGAACCAAGAGGAGAGCCATCGAGGCCTCGTGTGTGGGAGGTCCCAAAATGCAGCCAGGGAACTGTGTCTAGGATATTAGAAACAATGAACTGAAAGTGCCATCGGCTGCTGCAACAGAAGCAATGAGGAATACGACTGAACGATTGGTGGCTGTCCCTCTTCGAGTATTCGATAATCAGCATCAGAGCTGGGGCATTATTGGTTGCTGATTCAATCTCTTCCTGCAACAAAAGTGTCCGGAATGCGTTGCCGAGTATCCATATCCGTATGGCGTGCCATGGACATGCTATCATATCTCATGAGATACCCATCCATCCTGAAGCCTGCCTGTCCGTGGATGGGTTGCGTGGGCTCGCGGAAGAGAGATCGGCCCTCTCCTTTTCCAGCACTCTCTGGCGCCTGGCGAGCATCTTCGCTGGATGTACACGGCATTCCTCGTGGTCGAACTCCCCGGTAGATTGTCGGACACTCCCCTCGTCCTTGGCCTATGCATGGTTGCTCGTATCTGCTTTGCTTCTCGGAGACACCGTCACTCTCGTCCGAATTCGGGGCATCTCCCCCTTCGGACATGGCCCCGCGGCCGCTCTATTCTCATCCTGGTCCCCGTTTCCGTACCCGAGAGAGGCCGTGGTCCAGACCCTTCGGCTTACGCAAGGCTTGGCCTCCTGGAAGCCGTTTCCGCGCCGTGTGTGGCATCTTTTGCATAGTGCCTTTATTAGCCGACCCCCTCCTGCATTGACCGGTCTCAGTTTTCCAGTGGTTGGTCCAAGGATGAGAGTGGGGGGCAGGGATGACAGAACGCTCTCTCCAGAAGCAACTCGTTCATCCCGAGTGAGTCTTTTTTTCAAAATCGAGGTGCGTCCCTATGACACCGCCAAAGTCCCCGCAGAGGTACACGCTTGGTGAGATGTTAGGCGAGGAGAGGCACTCCAGATTGCTCATCTTGTCAAGCTTTCCGGCTTCTTTTAGCTGTTCTCAATCCTCCCGGCTTGCTTTGATATGCATGACGGGCAGGGCTTTGGCATCCCCGAAGAGAATGTCCGGCAGGGCGTGGTGGCCATTGGTTGTTTTGCTTCCGGTGTGCCGCGCTACCGCTGTTGTATTACGGTATTACAGGCGGCTCGAAAACAGGACTGCTGCTTGATGAGCTCTGAGGGCAGTCAGTCCCTTGGGAACACGAGCACCGCAAGGAGGGGCAGTTGTCCAGATGAGAGGGGTTGGGAGGCAGGCTGGTGGGATATCGAAACCAAGCCCAGCCGCCGAACCGCATCGAGCTCATGATTCGACCATGACTGCTTGTCTAAGGGATCTCGCCAGCTTTTGCATAGTTCAATCCACTTCTAGATGGCTGTCAGAGGATTGAAGAATCGACCACCAAGATTCCAATCCCTGAGTCCGAATACCTACTTACTGCCATCTCCGGCCGATTGAGCACATCGGTCAAGTATAACCGAACGTGGATGGGTTGCGGACAATCTTCAAACTGATGATGATGTCAGTTCTGTAAAACCTCCAGCCGCCCGGACAGGAGGGACGCGCGTCTGAATCTTAGAGATGACAGGTGGAGACGCGGAGCCTGAGGATGGCCTGGATGGGAATCCGAAGACTAGCTAGGTGGATGGAATTGTGGTGCTTGAAGTAGGGTGGATTGCCCCCACTGGGTGGGCGCCGAGTATGTATGGTGCTGTAGGGTTCTCTTGTTTGAGAAGAATGGCTACATTGAGGATTGAGGTCGTTTTCAAGATGTGGGTGCGATCCATACTTGTATAGAAAGAACACGCCCGGTCGATCATGTAGACGTTGTCAGGCTCGGAGGATAGATTTTTACTTTACCTGCGTACCAAGTTTTCTTTTATATAAACACTGAAGCGCTGTTAAGTGTTTTCAACACATTTCTTCCTGTTCTAGACTTAAGCAAGCGGAACAGGGATATCGCACTTTGGACTCGACCAGTGGACCTTCTTGCAATGACAAGCTGGAACTGAAGCTTACAAGTCTCAGATTCTGTGAAATTTCCCCTTCAGCACTGAAACACCTTTCCATCATCCATGAGTTGAACACCCAACCGCTTGTATCAGATGGGAGCAATTCCAAAAGGACAACCACCACGGTACAGCCTTGACAGTGGACACGTTGAGCATCGCTGGTGGATTTGCTCGAGACAAGACAACCTGGGTTGAAATCGAAGCGTGAACCCATCCGTACACAGTTGTGATCGATCTTGTACCAAGAACCTGTTGCCTCCTCGAGTGAGGCGGCGGACTTTTCGCGGAGGGTCGAAGTTCCCGGAATTGACGGCAGCCTTTGAGATTCCATATCTGTTTCCTCCAGAACTGAGGCTAGGCACCGATCTGGAACTTGGTGTAGCGCTCTAAGTCTACCTGATCCATACTGTTTGTCTCTTGGACTCCTACACCACCAGCACTAAGTATTAGAAGTTGAAGAATCGGTAAAGTCAAGCCTGAAAGGAATATGAAAGCGAGATGCAAAGTCCGTACAACTAGTAGGTAGAGTAGCAAAGGCTGCTTTGTCGACTTTATGTACCGTCGTGGTTATCTGGGTTTGATGGGTTTGTGCCGTGATCACCGCAAAGCGGAGGCAGGGAAAGGTAAAAGGTGGACCCAGACGTATGCATGTACCTCTGTACCTCACCCCACTGCATTTGGTTTGCACCAGGTCTTGTACCCAGGTACCTCTACAGTACAGCGACAGCCAAAGTGCCCACCGATGAGAAGTCCGTGCATTATGAGTGGGCAACAAGGCCAGCCATCGAGGGGGGCGTGCTTCACTCATCCCACCGCGCCTGGCCCGGCTGCGCATCCACAAAAGACACAAACAACATCACTGTCAGTCAATCGGTCACGGCATCGACACAACTTCTGCGGTCCAACTCCCACCGACCTCAACTCCTTTTTGATCCCGTCCGGAAGACCATCCGCAACCTACACCCCCTCGACGACTCTGCCCAGGGATACTCCACAGTCAACGTCGAATCCTTGCGGTGCCAGCCTGCGTGCTTCCAAAGGTTGCAGGTACGTAACTCTCTCTACCCTCTACCCGAGCCTCGAGGTGACGCGGCGTGAATGCGATGCGCCTTGTCAGAGTTGAAGGAAGCCCGGTCGCCTATCCATCGCATTGAAGGCTGGGCCTACCTCTAGCCAGTCCCATTGTGGTACCTGCGACCAGTACCACCTCACGTTCTGGCCAACCTCGTACCCTTTGCCCTTCCATTGCCCTCCATACAACTGACTCTCTTGTCTCCTTGGCTTGTGCCAGACGTACCCTTCCGTCATAAACAATTTCCTGACCCTTTTGGGCTCTTTGCCTGTCTAGCCCGCTCTCGTCTGCCCTGCCTTGTTCAAGCATCGCCCTCGGCTACACTCGTCCACGACCTACCGACCTAGCGCGTCGCCCCAAAGTGCGCGAGCCTGCGCAGATTCCCGTTCGGCCTTGCAGCCCACCACTCAATCCCTCCCTCGACGTCTACCTACTACCTACCACAGCCAACAGACGCACGCCTGCCCAAATCCCATCTTTCCTCCATTGCGCCAGAGTCGCAGTGTACCTCGACTGAACCCGTTGTCCCCCAACCTCAGCAACTTTCAAGCGCTGCTGTAGCGAACAACATACCACCACACACCAGGACAGCACCAATCGTCGCGCTCTCGACGACCTCGTCCTACTCAAGCGGCTAAGTTGCCCGAAAATTTTTCTCGATTCCTACCGTACCTGCCTCGAACAGGACATATCAGATTCAGTTGTCATGGGTAAGTTCCAGCCTGACACCAAGCCAGCCAGCACCGCGGCCGGTCTCTTCTCGCTGTCTCCAAAGTGTCCTGAAGCTGGCTGCCGTGCGCTTCTCGGCTTTCTCCATATCCTCCGTCTGCCATACCATATCCTCCCTCACACAGCTTGGTCTCACCCAATCCATCCCACCTTGGAGCTCTCTGGCGGTGGCGGCCGAGAAGACTCCTCATTTCACGTTGGACTTCCTTTTGTTTCCCCCGGCAATCTTACCCGAACGCATACAATCCCTCATCACTCGCCCTTTACCCCTCCTCACCACTCGGGATGGCTTGTCGCGTCTAGAGGCACCAGTCATCTCGAAAGCAAGCCTTCTCGGTCCCATCTTGCGTTTGTATGAATCTCGTTGTCGGGAGCACTAGGCGATGCGTCGATGGCGTATTACGCCAGCTTTGTAACCCCAATGAGAGCATTCAGTCGCAACGGCATTTGATCTTGACCAAAGTCACCTGGCGGGCCCTGTTTGCGAGTTGTGGTAGGGTTGTGCTCCGAGTTCTCTAGGCCAAGTGGAAGCTCGCGTTACCCTTCCCACCGTTCGCAGATGGGAGCTGCAGTATTGCTGCAGTGACGTGCCCGCGTTCTTTGCCTTGCGTCGCCTTGTCCTGCCTGGCTCTCAGGCTACATATACACAATTGGCACCCCTCCCTCCCCCTCCCCCATCCTCCTGCACGTCTTCCCTTTCCGGTCCACAGTGGTTGGAATCATCAGGTTATTCCTACCCCGCCGCATAACAAGCTCTCATACTACTACCTCTACCTTTCCTACGCCTGTGTCAATTCCTTGCGCGGGCTGCTTTCCCCCCAGTTGCCACTGGTCACTTCATTTCTCCCACATCATTCCCATACTCCGCCCCCTCCACCTTTCTTTCTCTCGTCTCCCCACTTAACTACTTACATCGCTCTACTTTATTCATTTGGTCTAACCTAGTTTCTCTTTCTACAGCCGACGCAGCAGGAGACACTTATCGCCCTGTAAGTACCACGCATTCAAATTGCTCATTCCCTTTCCCTCGTTTTCTCGGGGCCGGCTTGTTTCAGTCAGCGTCCACAATCATCTCACCTATCCGTCACGAGCGTGACGCACCCCTCCTCTTTCTTCACAAGCACCGCGAGGGTATAGCATCTTTTTCAAGCCCCTGCCTCGAAGGATTCGCGTCGGTCCCCCGATTTGTGGCCTCGATCAACTAGTCTCGTCTGATCGACTTGTCCTGGCGATCTTTGGTCAAGCTTCCGTCCTTGACTCGCATAAGCTAGGAGCTAGCAGTGGGGAACGAGTACCCTTCTGGCCGTCACAACACGCAACCACCTGCAGACCCGGTCACTTGCAGTTCACCTTATTCCCCTCGCCCTTTGTTCTCCAACTTCCACACACTTTTTATTTCCCTCTCTCCAGACCTTGCACCTGTGCATTCGCTAACGACCTTCCTCGAAGCGTGAGAGGTCCCGTTCCCCCAGACGTGGACGTTCCAGAAGCCCCAATACTCGCCGTTCATACTCGCCCCGTGACCGTTCGCGGAGTCGCCATCGGAGAAGAAGCCGCACCCCTATGACTGGCCAAGGTGCGCCTGCTGGAGGACAAGGAACTGGTTACACCGGACAACCTCATCGAACTTTCGAAGACCGCGCCGCTCATCGTGAACAAGTCATGAACAACATTCGGGAAACGTCGCAGCAGGACCGCCGCGTCTACGTCGGCAACTTGTCCTACGACGTCAAATGGCACCACCTCAAGGATTTTATGAGACAGGGTATGTCGTGAGACAAGGAAGCGAGGGTCAGGTCCCATGTGTTGCTAACCCGTTATTAGCTGGAGAGGTGCTCTACGCCGATGTGTTGCTGCTTCCTAATGGAATGTCGAAGGTGGGCTATGAGTGATTTGCGTTCGGCTACTGGTTCTTTTGTGGCTCCCTTCCTTTCGGTTATTTTTGATGGATTGTTGGATTGACGGGTTGGGACATCTTTGTCCATGGAATTTGTAGGGATGCGGGTAAGTCAAACTTCGAATCCATCAATCAGTTATTTGGAGACTAGATGCTGACATCACATCGTTGACTAGAATTGTGGAATATGCGACCAGGGAGCAAGCTCAAAACGCCGTTGCTACCCTGAGCAACCAAAACCTCATGGGCAGACTTGTCTATGTTCGCGAGGCAAGTTCACGCCTGGATTATCGTCAGAATAACCATATACTAAACTTGTTTTCAGGACCGTGAGGCCGAGCCTCGTTTCGGTCCGCCCGGAGGAGGTGCCAACCGCGGTGGTTTTGGTGGCGGCATGGGCCCCAACGGATATGGAGCTGTTCCCGGCCACGCTGGCCCCGGCGGCTTCGGTGGTGGTCCCATGGCTGGCGGCGGTGGCCGCCAGATCTACGTGTCCAACGTTTGTTCCATCCCCCATTCTTGCTCCTTTCCATCTTGAGACACACTAACCAACCTTTCCCACAGCTGCCGTACAATGTTGGCTGGCAGGATTTGAAGGATCTGTTCAGACAGGCTGGTAAGTTGCCAAGTCGTTTTATGCTTCAGCGTAACCTGCAGCTTGCAATGCTAACTTGCCATAGCCCGCAACGGTGGTGTTATCCGCGCCGACGTTCATATCGGACCTGATGGCCGCCCGAAGGGATCGGGTATCGTTGTCTTCGAGACCCCGGATGATGCTCGCAACGCCATCCAGCAGTTCAATGGTTACGATTGGCAGGGCCGTATGCTGGAGGTTCGCGAAGATCGCTTTGCCGGTGCAGGCATGGGTCCTGGTGGCTTCGGCGGTCGTGGCGGCTTCGGCGGCGGCCGTGGCGCTTTCGGCGGTTTTGGTCGCGGTGGCTTTGGTGGTGGCCGCGGTGGCTTTGGAGGTGGCTTCGGCGGTCGTGGCGGCTTCGGAGGAGCTCCCGGTGGTCCCCCCAGCTTCGATGCCAACCAGCCGGCTGCTCAGCCCAACCCGTTCACTGACTTCGCTACTTCTGGTACTGAAAGGTCCGAGGTCATTTACGTCCGGAACGTAAGTCACACTTTACTCTTGTGCGCCCGAGTATCCGACTTTTCTGACTTCCCTGTTCTCCATTAGCTCCCTTGGTCGACCAGCAATGAGGATCTCGTCGAGCTCTTCTCTACTATTGGTAAGGTAGAGCAGGCTGAGATTCAGTATGAGCCCAGCGGTCGCTCCCGCGGCTCTGGCGTCGTTCGCTTCGACAATGCCGACACCGCCGACACCGCGATCCAAAAGTTCCAGGGTTACCAGTACGGTGGACGTCCTCTCGGTCTGAGCTTCGTCAAGTACCTTAACCCTGGTGCTGGCGGCGACAGCATGGATACCGACCCCCATGGTGGCCTGACACAGGATCAGATTATGTAAACTGATCTCCGACCATCGCGTCAGTCATACTGGTTGATGCGACAGATTTCTTTTGACAGTTTGGGATTTTCCATCTGGAGGTGTGTATCATATGACTGGATTTAAGCCTGGCTTCGATGTGACACTCGGTTCAATCTTCTCCATTGCACTACTCGTCTACGGACAGGTGGCTATGGTCAGGGATTTAGTGGTCGAGAGCGTTGGCCTGGGATGGGGCAGTAGTCTGAATGGCCGCATGACAAGCATGTGGAGGATGGTGTGGGAGGGAGGAAGTTGAGGAAGTTAAATTTGCAGACATGCTTTCCCTTGCCGAGTTTAGCACTTGGGAGAAGTGAACCCTACTGAAACTTTTTGTTTTTTCTGCGGCTGATTACTGGCTCTCCGCCTATTTTCAGCAAGTGGTTTTCGGTTCGGGCCCTCAAAATGGACAGTTAATCTTTTTTGCACCTACATCACCGCCTTTAGACTGTACTCTCGAAGAGAACCTGGTAACATCTCCGTTGACCTTAGGATCAAGATCGAACATTGAACATGCGACTCTCGGTGGCCTGAATGAAAGCCACAGCATGGTGAAACCAATGTGATGTGGCGTGATCTTGGTGTTTCGTAGTGATGAATCGAATTGAAAACGAATAAGCCGGCTACCCTTTAGCTGAAGCTCAAAGGAGCGGCTGAAATATATCTATTCCTGAGGTCAGGATCTGGTAGCTGCTGCTTCACCTGGGCAGTCTTGTTATCTTCCAAAATGAGAGATGTTAACTTAGCTGATAGGACCCCGAGTCACTTATATGAATACGCTCTCCCGGTGATCAAGTCCACATCTAAGACAGGATCGTGAAGGCCAGCCAGCAGAGTTGGAACGAGCGTATGAACGTTATTCATTTGGCTCGTTCTTACTTTCCTCTTCGTTCAGTTGCTTCTCTGTCAAGGCACAGAAGTCGTTGTCTCACGCTTCTTCACTCATTCATCTGATGTTCCCCGCCCTTTCCCTTCCATCTCCATTTCCACCAGTGCCCCAGACTCCCAGCGGCAGGACTGGACCTCCACCGGGACCATATAACCCTCCTAGTTCGCACCTTCCAACAACTCCCAGTAGCTTACGTGATAGGTGTACTAAGAGCCAGAAAACGCGAGGTGTTTTCGTACCTGTAGGTATGCAGCTGGCCTCGAGTTCAACTCCAGGCTTGGGCAGCTGAGCTTTTTGCTTTCTTTTTTCTCTTTTTTGTTGCGTCAGCTTTCATTTTCCTTACTTTGAGGCTTTGAGCAACGTCGAGCGCGTTCGAGCCTTTCGCTCCAAACGCCTACCTAGGTATTCAACGGATTCCTTACCCGCTTTGTCAGGTCACCTATTAAAAGAAAGAGACACTAGACTACAAGGTTTGAACTGCCTGTGTGTCCCGTGTTCTATTTCCCTTCCCCACAAGTCCATCTCCTTCTCTCGACTCTTCGAATCCCAGATGCTTCGTTCAATCTCACTTTGATTTCGAGCAAGCTTCAAACAAGCCGTTCTGCCACTCCCTCCTTCCATGATCCACAAATTGTGGCCGTAACCAATGCCCGACGGAACTGGAAGCCGACTAAAGAACCGTATGCTAAAATCACCTGCTGCTTAAGATCATGCATACATAACGACCTCAAGAACTTCGGTTTCCACTCGGTTTAAACCAAGTAAAGCACCAGCTTGAAGACTGGCATCTGTTTCTGGGTTTTTCTTGCTAGCCGCCTTGAAAGGTGCCACTGAAAACGAGCAGGTGAGTCGAGAGGTAGGGCAACCGAGACTGACAGGTTGAAGGCCATGGTGCAGAACTACTCACCAACGCCTCCCTCACCATACGTACCCACTGACTTGAACCAAGGTATTCCACCATGACTTACGGACATTACAAAATCTGATATGGTACTATCATACAGATCCCCCTCCGTTAGGTTAAGTACACACAAGAAGATAGAAAAAGCAACGATGTAGTTTGCGACGCTTGCTTCGAGTCAAATCAGGGAATAGCCATCATAGAAGTCCCACCAGCCCCAACACCAGGACCCCCAGCGGCAGCAGGACCACCCTTCTTCTTCCTCGACTGCTTTTTCCTCTTGGTCCTGTCTCTCGGCTTCAATGCTCCCATGCCCTTCTTGCATACATCGGCGTACCGCCCGTAGAAAGCCTCCAGGTCGGCCGGCTCGACAATGGTGGAGAGCTTGACCTTTTCCTTCCTCCTGTCCTTGCCCTTGGCGTTGGTGGCGCGGATGAGAACTGGTAGCGGGGTGGTCGGGTTGAGGTCGGTGAGCGGGTCGGTGTCGGTGGATTGCGAGGGGGTGTTGTAGGATACTGTGGGAGGGGTTAGCTTTGGTGAAGCTTCACTTTACTTGGCTTACCGCGGGCGGACGGGGACGGAGTGAAGGTTGAAAAAGGGGAACTGGGATGGATCTCGTGACGGTAGCAAGGCTGAACGAGAGGTCTCCAATCCGGGAAGGGTCGGTGTAGGTAGGTACACGTACGCCTCTTTTGTACTAGGTTGATGGTTCCATGATCTTGGTTCTTCCTATAGTCGAACAGCTCGGTGAGCTTGGAGAAGAACTATAGTAGGTTGATATCAGATTAGCATGGTCTCTTAAGCTAGGATTTAGAACGTTCAATATCATAAAAATACCTCGTCGTGAGTTAAATGGCCCATGATGTCGTGTTCTTTTTTCTTCTAGAGGTAAGCCAACAAATTGGTTGATGAGTGATTGTGAAGGCAACCTGGAATGATTGATGAGTGCCCGAGAGTGGCAGCTTTCCCCACTATTGGCCAGCTCCCGTCTGTTGGAGTGAGCTCCATAAAACCAACCTGTGGGGTCCAAGATCTGAGGATCCGCTTTTGTTTCTTGGCACTCTTGGCCCCGCATTGCACAAGCCTGGAACCTTGCACCAGACCGATAAGCAAAAAAATATCCGATAACGACAGCAAGGTCCCAGTCGCGCGCTCTTCTACTCTACGCAATATCCCGTCCGCTGCGAAACTACTGCGAAGAGGTCTGCAAAGTTTTTGGTCTTACCAACAAACACACCTACACTTCCGCACGTACATATCACAACATGGCACCCTCTAGGAGGATAAAGGCTCCAAAGCTGCCTGACAACCTTCTGAAGGAGCTCGGCGTAGAAGGTGAGCATGCTCCATGCGCCCACACAGCTAATGCCATTCATGCCTGGCGATCAGGGTCCTCGGACGAAGTTCTAACTATCACAGAACAATCTTACGGAGGTCGCAAGAATCAATTTCAGTCTAGAAAGGATCGCCGCAAAGCAGAGAGAACACAGAAAAAGACCCACCGCACCTCGTCCACGAAAAGCTATCATGCCGAACGCGCTGCACCTCCGAAACCACAAAAGAAGGTCGACGCCACATCTACAAAGGAGCCCAAGCCCATCTTGAAGAAGGGAAAGAAACAACAATTGGAGGAAGAGGAGGATGATGTTGATCTCGAAGAGGGCGACGACGAGGGTTTCGATGATGAGGAGGATATTGATCTCGACGAGGACGACGACGACCTAGACCTTGACGGAGACGAAGATGACGACGTGGACGATGAAGAGGAAAGCGACATTCCAACACAATCCAAACCGAAGTCACAGCCAAAAGTCTCGAAAACCGTCATGGAACGTTTGGCGCAAGACGACAAGGAGATCGCGGACCTCGAAAAGAAGCTCGGCATCAAGGGACGCAAATCGCTTCCCAAGTCCTTCCAGGAGGATGGTCTTCTTGATCTGCTAGAAGGCCTCCCTGGCGTAGACGGCGAAACAACCGAGAAAAGGAAGAGGAAGTCTGAAGCGGATGAGTGGCTTGCGGCGAAGAGGAGGAAAGCGGAAGAGGCGATGAAGAAGACGAAAGAATCCGAACTAGACGAGGAAGAAGATGAAGACTCCGAACTGGACGAAGAGGACGATGGGTTGGACGATCTATTAGAGGGCTTGGACTCCGACGACGAAAACGACGACGATGACCAAGACGAAGATATGCTCGAAGGCGATTTCGATGAAGATGGAGAAAACGACATCTCGGGCGAGGATGAGGATGATGATGGTTTTGGAGGGTTCGACGAGGACAATGACGGGGACGAGGAAGAACCCGACGATGACGAAGAAACCGTACAGAAGCCGCCAGAACGAGTCCGCGAAAACCCATACGTTGCGCCTACGACTGGGCAGACGGTAGCAAAATACGTACCACCATCCAAGCGACAGGAAGCAGGCTCGGACGCGGAGTTGGTGGCCCGGATTCGCCGTCAAACACAAGGTCTCATTAACAGGATGACAGAGTCCAATCTGTTATCCATCATCATGGACTTTGAAAAGGTTTACCGCGACAATCCGCGACAACATCTCACGTCCAACATTGTTGATCTCCTACTCATCCAGGTGTGCGAGCCAACAACGCTGCCTGATACGCTGCTCGTTCTTACCGCCGGTTTTGCTACTGGTATCTTTAAGGTGATCGGTATGGACTTTGGCGCACAGCTGATTCAAGAAGTGATTGAGCGATTCGACAAGCATTACGAAGAGGCTAAGGAAGCTGCAAAGGAGCGACCAGACGTACCAAAACAGACGTCCAACATCATCACCTTCCTATCCGAACTCTACAACTTTCAACTCGTGGGCCCTAACTTGCTCTTCGACTTCATTCGAGTCCTGCTGAGTGATCTGTCGGAGCTGAACGCGGAACTTTTACTCAGAATTGTGCGCATCGCTGGCCCAGCCCTCCGACAAGATGACCCTATGTCTCTCAAGGATATTGTTACCCTTATCCGCCCGGCTGTTGCCAAGATCGGAGAGAAGAACCTCAGCGTCAGAACCAAATTCATGATCGAGACCATCAACGACTTGAAGAATAACAAGATGAAGACGGGACTAGGCGCTTCCGCCGTTCTCACAGAGCACACAACCAAGATGAAGAAGCTTTTGGGCACCCTGAAGACCAGCAAAACGTCCGAGCCTTTGCGAATGACCCTTGCCGATATTCGCGATGCTGACAAGAAGGGCAAATGGTGGCTTGTAGGCGCTAGCTGGGCGGGCAAAGATAAGGACGGTGACAAGAAGCCATCAGCTCAGGACGATATCATCCAGGATAGCGTTGACTCGGACGACGAAAGCTTTGTGTTGGAGGATGTCGAGGATATGCCTGACCTTGGAGAACTTGCTAGGGAAAACCAGATGAACACGGACGTGCGACGGTCCATTTTCGTGTCGATAATGTCCGCCATGGACTACGAAGATGCCTACCATCGCATCCTCAAGTTGCGCCTGAACAAGGAGCGACAGAGAGAGGTTCCATATGTGATCATCCAGTGTGTCGGCGCAGAGCAGGTCTACAACCCATACTACACCTTGGTAGCCAAGAAGCTTTGCTTGGATCGCAAAATCCGGTGGTCGTTCCAAGACGCGCTTTGGAAGCTATTCAGGCGTCTCGGAGAGTCCGTGTTCGGCGACGATGTGGAAGATGAGGAGGACGAGAATGCAATGGACATGCGCCGGCTTGTAAACATTGCGAAGCTGTTTGGGGCCATGGTGGCCGGTGGATCGCTAGGGCTGGCGATTCTCAAATGCCTCAATCTGCCTTATCTACAGACCAAGACGCGGGCACTAGTGGAGATCCTGCTGATTACCGTGCTTCTAGAAGCCGGAAAGGGCGGCGACAAGGGCCGGGATGAGGCGATTACATCGGTGTTTGCGGCTGTGGAAGGGGTCCCCGAGCTTGCCAGGGGCCTGCAATGGTTCATCAAGAAGGTGGTCCGGAAGTCGGATCTCGCGGGAGGAGCGGCCAACACCAAGCTCGTCAAGGAGGGTTGCAAGACGGCCATGGCGGCCTTGGAGCATGCGCTGCTCGCCGCCGAAGGCTTGGTGGAATAGTTTTACTTTGTTGAATACCTGTATATAGATCGGATACCTTGGGGAATTGGAATAATATTACCACACATACAAGTGTGCCGGTGCATATGTAAAACGCCAATGACCAACATCTTGACGATTTCATCCGACTAACCAAGTATGTTTGATCTGATGTACTTATCTTCTGTCTACATCTACGGTCGAGGGCGGGCTTTGATATTTCGAAGGGCAATTGCTAGGGAGCGAGGGAGCATTTCGAGTCTGCGGGAGCCACCGGAAATATAGTGGTCTGTAAATATCATTCAATGATGTCATTCCGTTTTGCAACGAGGGGATGGGTCTGTTGAGGGTCGTCGGCAGGCGGGACTGTTGGTTGTGGACATGAGGAGGAGACAGATTGAGATGAAAGCCATGTGTTCGGCCGCTGTTCCATGTCGGTTCGACAGCGAGCCTCGAAACAAACTGAAGCCTGTAGTCCGACCATACCGGCCGCCGAGGAGACGGTCAGTGACAGTTCGCTTCATTTGACGCTTCTCCAATTCGGCAGCTGGGGTTATTTGGGACGGGCGGAGTAAAGAGGGGAGCAAAGAGGGGATCGAGCCAAGCAAATGTCAAGCACAGGCTGTCAAAAAGAAGTTAGCGGGAGATGTCAAAATTTTGGAGTCAGCTGCTGCATGCCAAGTTACTTCTGTGAATCCTGACCAATCAAGAGTCGCAAGGGGGCACAGTAACGTAAGGAGCAGTTTGGGGACGGGTCGACGAAGCAGTCAGCGACAGACGGCAAGAGCGCGCAACGGAGCCTGCCCTGACCGCCCGTCCCGCGTAGCACTGGCATAAGGCAGTACGTAAAGGTACATCCAGCAGGCACTACCTACTCCGCTCTGCGCTGTCTCGAGCGGGCAAGTTTGGGGACGGGCACGGTGGAAAGCGGGTGCCCTCTGAGCGATGTGAGCCTCTGACGGGCTGGCAACCCGAACAAGTGGGACTGGACATTTTTCGCTTCCCGTGAATAGCTTCCGCCTCGAATCCCAACAATTGTCTCTCCCGCGGCGTTTTGCAGTTCAGTACACAACCTCTCACCATCGAATCGCATTCCTGCTTCCCCGGGCATCTCTCTGTAGTGTGCTCATTCGTTCGACTTTTTCCTGTTTCCGTTTCTAGTTTTTCGTTCAGCACATATCTTTCACCATGCTGTCCCAGAGATTAATAGGCCGTGTTGCCGTCCGGTCCGCGTTCAAGCCCTCGGGGTAAGCTCAGCGTCCCGGTTGCCGGCGGATTCCCGACACCCTGTCTTCTCGTGCGCGTACTGAGGCTGACCTGACGACCACATACAGGCTCCCTGCCGTCGTTTCTCCCAGGTTGAGGAGGACCTATGCGACCGAGTCTGGTCTGTTTGCCAATATCAAGAGCTGGTTCTCGTCAAAGGATTCTGGTCGGCTGACTGTTGATGTGCCTGTAGAGGAGAAGGATCTCGTCATCATTGGCGGTGGTGTTGCTGGCTATGTTGCTGCCATCAAGGCCGGCCAGGAGGGTCTCAAGGTGCGTCGCATCGCGAATCAACTACACCGCAACACCGACGAATGACGGCAATATCTGACTCCTATCTCCCATGTTTCCTGGATATAGGTCGCCTGTATCGAGAAGCGCGGCACCCTTGGCGGTACCTGCCTGAACGTCGGCTGCATTCCCTCCAAGTCGCTCCTCAACAACTCCCATCTATACCACCAGATCCTCCACGACTCGAAACACCGCGGTATCGAGGTCGGCGATGTCAAGCTCAACCTCGCCCAGCTCATGAAGGCCAAGGACCAGTCCGTCAGCGGTCTCACCAAGGGTGTTGAGTTCCTCCTCAAGAAGAACGGCGTCGAGTACATCAAGGGCACCGGCGCTTTCGCCGATGAGCACACCGTCAACGTCAAGCTCAACGACGGCGGCGAGACCTCCGTCAAGGGCAAGAACATCCTTATCGCCACTGGCTCCGAGGTCACCCCCTTCCCCGGCCTCGAGATCGACGAGAAGCGCGTCATCAGCAGCACTGGCGCCATTGCTCTTGAGAAGGTCCCCGAGAAGATGCTCGTCATCGGTGGTGGTATCATTGGTCTCGAGATGGCTTCCGTCTGGTCCCGTCTCGGCGCCCAGGTCACCGTCATCGAGTTCCTCGAACAGATTGGTGGCCCCGGCATGGACCTTGAGGTCGCCAAGTCCATCCAGAAGATCCTGAAGAAGCAGGGCATCAACTTCAAGACCGGTACTAAGGTCGTCTCCGGTGACAAGACTGGCGAGACCGTCAAGCTCGAGGTCGACTCCGCCAAGGGTGGCAAGCCCGAGACTGTGAGTAGCTTTTGACACCCTGCAGGCAATCTGTTCGTTATCGTGAGTTGTATATCTGACATTGCTCGAACACAGCTCGAGGGTGACGTCGTTCTTGTCGCTATTGGCCGCCGCCCCTACACCGAGGGTCTCGGCCTCGAGAACATTGGCCTCGAGAAGGATGAGCGCGGCCGTGTCATCATCGACTCCGAGTACCGCACCAAGATCCCCCACATTCGCTGCGTTGGTGATGTCACCTTCGGCCCCATGCTTGCTCACAAGGCTGAGGAGGAGGCCGTTGCTGCCATTGAGTACATCAAGAAGGGTTACGGCCATGTCAACTACGGCTGCATTCCCTCGGTCATGTACACCTTCCCCGAGGTTGCCTGGGTTGGCCAGTCCGAGCAGGAGCTCAAGAAGGCCGGTGTCCCCTACCGCGTCGGTACCTTCCCCTTCAGCGCCAACTCCCGCGCCAAGACCAACCTCGACACTGAGGGTATGGTCAAGATGATCGCCGACCCCGAGACCGACCGTCTTCTCGGTGTTCACATCATCGGCCCCAACGCCGGTGAGATGATCGCTGAGGGTACCCTTGCCCTCGAGTATGGCGCTTCCAGCGAGGATATTGCCCGCACCTGCCACGCTCACCCTACCCTCGCCGAGGCTTTCAAGGAGGCCGCCATGGCCACCTACTCCAAGGCCATCCACTTCTAAGCAACTGGAGCTTTTTGGCGTTGAATGGGTATGAGCACGGAATCATGTGCTGTCTGGATTTCTAGCAATGGGAGTATGGAAAGAGTATGGGAGGAGGTGTGTACTTGTACTGTAGTCACGGGCTTTCCCTTAAAGGTTTAATAGGGGATTTTCACTACGACATGCTAAATAGACGCCGCTTGTTGGTTGGACTAGGGCTGTTTGGCCTTGCGGGCCCTGGTTGGGCTCGAGACTCGATGAATACACGAGATTTTAAAAGATACAGAAAAGCTAGTTGCCAATTGGGAAGGCTGGGAGCTGCTGGTTATTTTATGTTAGCATTGAGTTGTAGAAGGTTGTGGGTTTTGGATCACTCTTGTCTGTTCTCGGTGCCGGTGCAATTACTTCTCAGTCCGAGTAGCAGTTTCATACATGCCGGCCTTCAACTGCGTTCTGGTGTTGATACAGTAATATTGCTTGGCATGACGTTATTCGTATCATAAGCCATTGACTATGGACCCTAACCCTCTATGGTTTCTATGTGTTCCAGTGATGGCTATCAAATATCCTTAGGACCTTTAGTACTTCCCCTATGTTCAATAACATGCAGGCAGTTGTTACCCTGAATTTCAAGGGTCCAGAGACTTTATTGACAATCGGCAATGTGGTTAGTTTCAGATGCAAATGTTGAGGTGGCAAGAACCCTTGCGTGGCCGTGGCACCTGGTTGTGTGGCCCCTATGTGGTGCAGCAAACGCCAAGATGGCCTGGAGCTGGGTGGACGCGCCTTTGTGGACAGCGGTGAGGTTTCCACTCGGTTAACGCCATTGTTTTGGGTAATGTCCACTGACTGTCCAGGAACAGCACCCGCATCAGAATCAATCTATCGAACCACTCACCAACATCTGTGGCCCTATCCGTCCCACCTTCAACGTCCACCCACCCCCTCGATACGTACCTACTAGTATCAACAAGTGCCCTTAGAATTCTATCAACAAAACTGACCTTGGGTTTCCCGGACTGTTGAGAAGACAACACCACAACCTTTCCCCGTCCACAAACTGAACCGAGACGGCGGGCGTTTTGTTCATCGCCTGTACACCCAGTAGCGAATCCCTATATTCTTTTTGTTTAAAACACAACGGTCTTGCGCAAACACAACAATGGCTTCTGAACCCCCACCATCACGCGCCACTGCCGAAGATACCGGAACGGCTCAGCAGTCGACAGTCAAAACAACAGAGCGGACATACCCAGTCATTTCCCGCCGTGAGATCGAGGCCTTGATTTCTGAAGGTCGCCATATCATTATTGTCGACCAATATGTCCTGAAGGTAGACGCTTGGGTCAAGTATCACCCTGGTGGTGATAAGGCCATCAAGCACATGCTTGGGAGGGATGCTACCGATGAAGTAAACGGGTGCGTACAACACACGATATCATGCACCAACCGAGATAGTCTGGATCTGGTCCGGCGTATGTTTATTGGAAATTGGTGAAGAAGGAGATGCTGACTTCATAATGTGTCCTTCTTGGGGTCACTATAGGTTACATTCCCCAGAAGCAAGAGCTCAGATGAACAGGTACAGAGTGGGAAGGATACAAGGGAGATGGAAGAATTTTTTGCCGCCGATACAAGGAGGCAAGTTCAGGCCAAGAGGAGAAGGAGGAGAAGAATGGGAGGAGGAGTCCCCAGAAATAAGGGCCAGAGCTGCGAACTACGATGAGGACACTAGCTTCGGATCGTCATCATTCGCGAGTCAGGCTGCCTCTACCGAATCCGAGAGCTCACGGACCCCTTCGCCGGCCCCATCCCCGGTCTTTGATGGAGAATTGGCTCCGGAGTTGAACCAACTCCGCGCCCGTACTAACACCCGGTCAAAGTCGGCCGTAAGCCGATCCGATTCCTTCACCTCGATCTCCTCCGTTGAGGATGAGAAGGCCAGTGCCAAGGGCGCCGATGATGGCCCTAGGGATGGCATGGCCCATCTCGACGCTCTAACAAGGCAAGAGATCAGGCTCGATCTCGACAAGTACCCTCCCCTCGATGAGGAGACGCAAGATACCGTCATCCGAAAGTATCGTGAACTCAACGAGCGCATCAAGGCCGAAGGACTCTATGACTGCAACTATGTTGCTTATGCCATCGAGGGATTCCGCTATACTCTCCTCTTCTGCGGGTGTCTTCTGTTCCTAAAATGGGGTTGGTACGTTCCTAGCGCATTCTGTCTTGGCTCCTTCTGGCACCAGCTAGTCTTCACTGCCCACGACGCCGGACACATGGGTATCACGCACCATTTCCATGTCGATACCGTCATCGGCATCATCATTGCCGACTTCATCGGTGGTCTCAGTCTAGGCTGGTGGAAGCGCAACCACAACGTTCACCATATCATCACCAACAGCCCTGAGCACGATCCGGACATAGAACACCTGCCCTTCTTCGCCATCTCGCACCGTTTCTTCACTAATCTGCGGTCCACCTACTACGACCGTGTCATGGAGTACGACATCTTTGCCAAATTCTTCGTCTCCCTTCAGCACTACCTCTACTACATCGTCATGATGTTCGCTCGCCTGAACCTCTACCGTCTCTCGTGGGAGTACCTCCTCAAGGGCCAGGCACCCAAGCACGGTCCTGCCTGGTGGCACCGACATCTCGAGCTTGCCGGCCAAGTCTTCTTCTGGTACTGGTTCGGTTACGGGATCATGTACAAGGCGATCGACGGCAACTGGAACCGCTTTGTTTTCTTCATGATCTCCCACGCCGTCACCAGCCCGTTGCACGTGCAGATCACGCTCTCTCACTTCGCCATGTCCACCTCTGATCTGGGCCCTCATGAGTCCTTCCCGCAGCGCATGCTGCGCACGACCATGGACGTCGACTGCCCGGAGTGGCTTGACTTCTTCCACGGCGGCCTCCAGTTCCAGGCTATTCACCACTTGTACCCGCGCATTCCTAGGCATAACCTTCGCAAGACGCAGAAGCTAGTCCAAGAGTTCTGTAACGATGTCGGGATCCCTTATGCGCTGTACGGATTCGTGGAAGGAAACAAACATGTCATTGGGAGGCTGGCTGATGTGGCTAGGCAGGCGGCTATTTTGAAGAAGTGCCAGCAGACTATTGTCGATGGCAGCATCGGACATTCTCATGCTCACTGATTGAGACACTTCCGGCTAAGGGAAATGTATGGCATACGCGAAATTCATGGAGGGGGAGGGTGGCCAGAGGCGAGGAACGAGATACGACTTTAGATTGGGCTAAAAAGACAAAAGCACGCTGTACACAGTACTAAAAAAAAAAATGGTCTTTCGGTTATTCGTACCTATGATTTCCTTGAGCAGGCTGTTTTGCACGTAGGCCTCAGAGCCAGGCCACTCAGAGATATCACTACGTCTGGTTTTACTGTGAGTCAACCCATGAGTGTCACTTTGTGAGCTTTTCCGGGAGTGTCTTTGTGATGGCTTTAGGCTGCCCGGGCGGAAGCATGTAGTTACCACCTGACTTGTCTAATAAACTGTGTATAAAATTTGTTTTGACAATCAAGTTCAAAAGTCCGGCTTGATGGTACGGGAGTTTGGATGAAGGTGTGGAAGATGGATGAACAGGATGTTTGGAGCAGCACAATGACGAGAGAGTAGGTAACGGTGGTGGTACGAAGCGGTAAACATTCGGATGGTGTAACAAAAGGGCGATAACATGGTCGGCTCAAGGGAGCATGAAAGGATGGAAGAGTCCCAATAGGTAGACGCCGAGAGAAAAAGGCACGGCTACTTAGTAGAAAATAAGAACATGGCGTTGGAGAGGATGGATGGTGATCTGGCAGTCCTGCGGCCGGGGTAAAAGCCCCATGCTGGGCAAGTTGGGGTGAAGTTCGGGACAGCGGTACCGGGCAGTGGGTCAACATGTATAACTGCGTATGTACATGTACGATACTTACCTTACCCCGCACACAGAAGAACCAAAAAGGTCACGAGAACGAGTACCCTCCTTGTGTATGGTCCAACCGTCGACAATGGGTTTTTGTCTACCTGTAGACTTGCCTCGCTTGCTTTTACTTACATATGCGCAATAGAGGTAAAATGAGGTAAATCGACGATAACTGCGCCCGGCGGGAGGTTATGATGAGGACGGGTAAGGAGTGTGGGGGTAGGGGTGGGCCGCATCACAGGACTACATGCTGTGCTCCGTAATATGTGGTACACATACGTAACATACGCACTAACAAACCCCCCTCCGCCATTAGGGTCTCCCGCGTGGGCTTCCATCTGACCTCCTTCAATTTTACATCTACGTAAGGTATGGCTGTAATTTACTTCTACCTACGAGTTTAAGGTAAGCAGCACGTCCAAAAGCTGTACGGCCCAGACGACGACGTCACTGCCACTTTCCATCAATTCTTATCATCGGGCGTATTCGACCCGTTTTAAGCACGTTGGAAGGCCGGTACTGCTAGTACTAGTTTTGCAGACGGTTTGGACGGCAAGAAAGGCTGGCGCTTCCGTAGCTCGGGTAAATACAGATACTTACTTTACCTTTAGGCAGGACAGCTGTTCAGGCGCGCGTCAGTCACCAGCCTGACGAACACCTCCTCTAAATCATCCATTCCTTGAAGAGATATCCATCCCGCATCCCGTTGAGCCCAAAGTTTGGGAAAACGTTTGCAGATCGTCGCATTCACATCACCTTATAACCGTGCATTGGATCTGCATCAGAATAACCACTTCACCTCTTATTTTCCTCATTCCCATATTACCAGATTACCTAGAGGCTCCGAGGCTCCACTCTGCGCCGCAACACCATCCAGCTTCATCCAGCATCCCGTGCTAGGACGTCGAGGGCGTACACGATACAGACGACAAAGGCAGAACCATAGATCGTATGGTCGGATTGAGTTGGTGACAGGTTGGGCTAGCACGACAGCGCCATCTATCTTTGACATATAGCCACTTGCTGGAGGTACGCTGTTTGAAATCCCGTCGGCCTTCCCTGACCACTGTTATCCGTCAACCACCGGCGCACACAGTCAACGTAAGCGTCCTCTCCTGTCCTGTCTCGGTCGCTAACGGGCTTGGAGCGGTGCCATAGCAGCATGTGCTCGAGTCATCAGGTCTAGGATATTGATCAATAAGAGCACGCCCGACGAGACCTGAGCCATGGACCCAAACATTCAGCGCTTTCTCAATGACAAGCTATATGATAAGCGCAAGATCGGGGCACTCGAGTATGTCTTGTTTCCCCTCCTTCTCCATCGCCACTTTCCTCCAGTTTGCCATTCCGTGGGTTGATATGGCCTCGGCTCCCGGACCCGCAGGCCAGCCTTCTCATGGCATTGACCTTTCATGGATGCCCTTCATCGATCGAGATCCTAGACTTACACAAGCTCGCTCTTCCAGCCTGGAGCGTACCATTCGTGAGCTGATCGCCGCCAAGGACTATGCCAAAATCGAAGCCATCCTCGATCAGCTTTGCAACGACTACGCATATGCTGTTCATCAGCCTCATGCACGCAACGGTGGCTTGATAGGCCTGGCTGCCGCCGCAATAGCACTCGGCCCAGTAGGTTAACATCTTTCCCCGTACTGGTATCAAAATATCCCCTTTCCCTTACTCACTCTTCCAAGCAGGAGCTTCCCAAGTACCTCGAGATCATTGTTCCTCCCGTCCTTGCTTGCTTCACGGACCAGGATGCCCGGGTAAGATATTACGCCTGTGAGGCTATGTACAACATAGCCAAGGTGGCCAAGGGTGAAATTCTGGTCTACTTCAACTATATTTTCGATGCCCTTTGTAAAGTAAGTCACATTCGATCCGTCTATTCTCCCGCACCATGTTACTCACATGTTTACCACGGCACCTAGTTGGGCGCCGACTCTGAACTCTCTGTCAAAAATGGCGCCGAGCTTTTGGATCGCCTAGTCAAAGATATCGTTTCCGAATCGGCCGCGACCTATGTTTCGGTGCTGGAGCAGCCTCAGGAGTTCGACGGAGACGGTAAGAACGCCAACGACGAACAACTGGACTTGCCCACCGCCTTCTCTTTGAAACGATTCATCCCCCTGCTGCGGGAGCGCATCTTCGCCCTGAACCCCTTTAGCAGAACCTTCTTGGTCGGTTGGATTACTCTGCTCGACTCGATCCCCGACCTTGAGCTCGTCACCTACCTGCCCGAATTCCTCGGTGGACTTTTGCGTTTTCTCAGTGACTCCAACCGAGACGTTCATGTTGCTACCCAGGCTTGCCTGGACAAGTTCCTCGCTGAGATCAAACGCATCGCTCAAGTCAAAAAGGGGATAACCGAGAGCAAGAGGTCTAGAGAGGCAGCAAGGCAAAGCAGAAAGGACTCCATCGGTAGCGGCGGTGGCCGGCCCCTTGAGGATGGGGACGAGGTCGACTCCATTACGGCAAACGAGGAGGACGATGATGTGAGCAGCGAGGATGACTGGGTCCCCGGACAGGACGTGCAAATCAACTACAAGGCCATCCTGGAGATACTAACAGCCACTCTCGATTCGCCCCTAGGTATGTCTACCTCTCACCCTCGGACCAATCGCCAGAAGAATCTGATAGATTTTCCAGAAGAGGACGGACTTCTAGAATCGCTACGCTGGATCGTTGAATTCCTCGAAATTTGCCCGGAAGAAGTATTGCCATTTACGCCCAAGATACTGGCGCATTTGCTGCCGGCTATGGCTAGCGGTGTTGAGTCTATTCGCCAAGCCGCCGCCAGGGTCAATAACTCGCTGATGGACTACGTGGTTTCTCTTTCTGACGAAGCAGATCTTGTATCCGCCCCGCCGGCTTCTACTGAGCGACTGAACGGAAATGCGAGCAATCGGGCGTCTTTGTCTAGTTCACGAGACCTCGACCTCCGCAGTCCGACACCAGCTCAGGGAAGGCAAAGTGAACGCGCCCCTACTCCGGCAGTCGCGCCTCAGGCAACGCCTCAGGAAACACCTCAAGCTGACCTCGACTATGTTGCTGCCGTAAACTCGCTGACACTGTTGTTCCTGAACGATCACGAGGCTACCCGTGTTGCTGCCCTGACATGGTTGATCATGCTGCACCGGAAAGCACCCAGGAAAGTGTTGGCTTTCAACGACGGTACTTTCCCAGCCTTGCTCAAGACCCTGTCCGATCCTGCAGAAGCAGTCGTTACCAAAGATTTGCAGCTTCTCTCCCAAATTTCGAGAAATAGTGAAGACGACTATTTCTCCAACTTCATGGTTAACCTACTGCAGTTATTTTCGACCGACAGGAAACTTCTAGAGACGAGGGGCAACCTAATAATCCGACAACTTTGCACAAGTCTCAGCGCCGAGCGGATCTACAGAACATTGGCTGATTGCATTGAAAAGGAAGAGGACGTCGAGTTCGCGAGTATAATGGTGCAAAACCTCAACAACAATCTCATCACTGCGCCTGAATTAGCGGAGTTGCGAAAGCGGCTCAGGAACCTTGAGACCAAGGTAGGGCACCATCAACACTTGTTGTAAAGGATGGCACTCACAACTTGTAGGATGGCCAAACATTTTTTGTAGCGCTTTTCCGATCATGGTGTTACAATGCAGTGGCAACTTTCTCGCTCTGCCTGCTGGCACAAGCCTACGAACAGGCTTATAATCTCTTGCAGATATTGTGTGTATTTCCCTGGCTCCTTGGATTTACGCTGCTAACTATTTCATAGTGCCGAGCTCGAGATGACGGTCAATATGCTCATCCAGATCGACAAGCTGGTTCAACTACTGGAGTCGCCGGTTTTCACTTGTACCTTTCCTTCCAGAACCCACCCTTACACGCATCGACAGCTAGCTAATAGTGACCAGATCTTCGTTTGCAACTACTCGAGCCGGAAAAGTACCCACACTTGTACAAGTGTCTCTACGGACTTTTGATGCTCCTACCGCAATCCTCGGCCTTTGCGGCCCTGAAAAACCGCCTTAACAGCGTCAGCTCTATCGGCTATCTCCATATTGCGCCTAGACCGTATGTCAACTCTGCCACAGGGAATGGTGTTAGCGGAGGAGGCGCCCATTTGTCTCACTCGCGACATGGCTCAGTCGCCGAGGCGCTTGCCGGCTCCCCTTCTTCAACACCCTTACCGTCCCCAAACCGTAAAAGTACTTCAGGAATCGATGCTCACATGTTGTTGACCCGCAGCACTGCCACTACGCCAAGTGCGTCCACTTTTGACCGCCCCAATCGACTTAAGGGGAGAGACGACAGCATCATCCGCTGGACTGAATTGCTAGAGAAGTTCCGGTCAGTCCAGGAACGTGCCAGGCGCCTTCAACGAGGAGATACAGACGACGCGTCATCAGCGTTGAGTGATCTGAGGATAGGAGGAGGCGAGGCCGCAATGGATGCCAAGGGCACTGGGAGGGAAGGGACAGGAGGGCGAGCGCCTCCAGTTCCGGCAAAGGATCCGCCCGCGGCAGCGCCTCCAGCAAAAACCCGAACGCTTGGAAGGCCTTTTGGGAGACTCGGAGGGGCGGTGGCAGGTCGAGGCAAGCGAGCCCAGCAGTGAATGCCTTCTGAATTTGATGTTCTGAACTGTTTGGTTTTACACGTTATTGGCTTTTGTGGCTTCGGCATGCATGCGTCCTTTCGTCAACTTCGTCTCGGGCGCTAAGCCTTTTCATGACATCTGATAACAGCTGACAAGAGCAGACACCATGCTCGCGTGTAATGTAATGATACCCCCCGACGACGATACGGAGATGGAAACAACGGATTGGAGAGATTACGAAAGTGAGCCTGACGTGATTTACAGAAGAGAAGATAGGTTCGGGTCGGTCTGAGAGGGAATAACAAGAAAGGGGCAGTACGAACGTTTGGGACGGGTTCACAGGTATATTGCATTATGGAGGGTTAAGATCGTTATCGGTATTCCATAAAAGTAAACGAAAAAGTCAGACCATGGCATTCTCCCGCGGTTACTGTCGCGAGTTTCCAATCATCCCTTACTACCGGTCTCTTTTTCCGGAGATAAACCCCCCTCGACCAATCCTTCAAACGCCTCATCCCTCCTGCTCGTCAACAATCTCAACTCCTCCCTCAACCCCTCCAACTCACGTCTCGCCTGCTCTGTATCAGGCGGCAGCCCTTGAAATACCCGGACCTGCGCATCCACCTCGTGCTTTCGCCTCAACAACTCCCAATAAGCCTCCTGTTCCCTCCGTACCTGCTCAACCGTCACCATCCCTCCCTCCTCGCCTTCAGCACCGCCATTTCCAGCAACAGCACTCGCCAAGTTCGCCACCCAATCCCTCAACTGCGGCAACGTCTGTCCCGCCAGCGTCTTGATCCGTCGCTGCACCTCCAGGTTCTCCTTCGCCAACCCCACAGCCGGACTGAAACCGGGGTCCCTACGCAGTTGAACGAGTAGCTTCTCGATAGAGGCGGTGGCCCGGGCAATGTGCGAGCTGAGCACATCGAGCCGCTGTTGTGTTTGTTCGAGATTGTTGAGTTCGGTTGATAAGGAGAGGAGAGAGGATGCGAGATGGAGAGGGTCGGCTTGGGAGGGAGGGAGGGAGAGGGTTTGGGAGAGGTGGGAGAGCGAGGTTAGGGATTCTTTGCCGGCAAGGGTGAGGGAGGCGGAGAGGAAGGAGAGGATGGATTGTTTTGCTTCTTGGTAAGTTGCTGACGTTGAGGGAGAGGGAGAGGGAGAGGGAGAGGGAGAGGGGGTGATGTCGTCTTGGGCTTGGGCAGCGGTTCGGTCAGAAGAGATGGCGTTGCTGGTGTTTAGCTTCGCCAGAATGGCATATTCCAGGTCGGCGATCTGCTGGCGAGAATCGTCGGCTGCTTCGTTGGCGGCGGCTAGGGCGAGGAGTGCCTTCAGCGTGTCGGGGTTTCGCTCGAAGGATGGCACTTTGAGATGTAGTGGGGCATATTTGGAAAGCAGCCAGGAGTCGACGTAGGACCAGTCTTTGGCGGCGGAGGCGGCGGCGCGGGCAACGGAGGGGGAGAAGATCACGGGCGCGGAGGGTGGCAGGTGGGAGGACATGGTCAGGATGATTGTAGATAGAGTACGTAGCAAGTATTCTCTTTTTCGTGATCCGGGAGGGAGGGTTGGCTTGGTTTTTGTTCTTCTGTTTTTTTCTTCTTTATTTTGTTTAGGGGTTTGTTTGTTCTGTTGATGGGGCGACGAAGAGCTGTTGTTGGAGGAAGTGCGCAGCGATGATACCCTGAGTTGGTGCGGGCCCCTTCAGTTCGTCTACTTCAGTTGACTTTTGTTTACATCAACGTACGATGTCTTATCTCGAGCTGTCCGACGCGGAATTGTCGATCCGGTCAACTGTGTCTCGAGGAGTTGCCAAGTCAGGGCCTACCACGTTCGTATGTGCTTATTTCTTGTAAGGTACAGGTTTGCTTTACCAGTGGAAACCGTAGGAGCAACCGTGATGCTTGAGGAGCAAAAATGGCCATGCGGCGGTTCATAGCACGGGCAGCGAAGCAGGTTGATAGTGTGATACAATATCACGGAAATAAACATGCCCACTGCATCCCGCCATCGGTAGTGACCACTATAAAAAAAAGCATTCAACATGAACGCCAACAAGTTGCTTTAGAAAAGCGCCAACGGTGCGGCCACTAGGTTTTGTTTTGTGCAGCAATCATATGGCTAGTTGTACGGATAGAGGTAAATATTTACCGAGCCCCCTCAATCGCTTGGGCACCAAGGAAGGTCCCATACAGTTGTCCCATTGGCCAATATTGTGCAAGTAAACAAAAGCTGCGCTGGCCACGCAGGGCCCACTGTCGCAACGCGCTTTCACTACAGGGAGCGCTGTACCGCACCTGAACGTGAAGTGGAAATCTACCATCCGCCAATGCCATGCCAAAACCATGTCCTGAATTTTGGTTTTCACCCTTCATCGCTTTTTTTTACATGCTGCTTGCATTTTGTCTTTCTTTCACCAGTGAGGACGTCCGGTTGCCTCTGGTAGCTGAGTTGCGACAAGCAGGAGCAACAAGGGCAACAAACAATAATACCCAGCACCTCGACCATCATCACTACGACCACCGCCACAACCACTACCACGACTACGACGACAATCAGACAATCTATGAGGAATACATACCCAGCAGAGAACACGACATTGTTACCTAGGGCCTGCCGCCAAAATGGTCCAGCCGGGCGTCAAGGGCCTGGGTACGCCGCGCACTGCCGTCGGTGACGCGACTTTTCTCGACCGCCAACCCGACTTCGACTTGTCCCAAGAGCTCTCCTTCCATTCGCCCTCTGAAGATGCAAACATTGCCCAGCAACTCCGAAATGGCACCCGACCGAACCTGTCGACACCACGGGGCACCCGTGCTCCCTTCACGAACCGGCGCAATGTCCAAGCCAACGGCAACATCAACGTGGGCGGTCCAGAATTCACACCCCTCCTCAAATCAGCCACGAGAAACAGTGCAAGGCGCCTGCCCGGCAAGGAGAACGGCCGGACGACACCGAATTTCTTGGAGAGGATAGACGAGGACATTACGCCGTTGCCCAAGCTCAACACCTCGGTATACAGCTCCCATACACCTTTACCCAACGATGCGACCGTTTCCAGTACAGAAGTGACGACACCGATCACCATAAGGCGGCGAGGCGGCACTAAGGGACCTCTCGACGACGGCAATCAACTGTCACTGCGCGAGCAAGAGAACGTTGTCAACAAGATAGAAAAGGAAAACTTCGGTTTGAAGCTCAAGATTCACTTCCTGGAAGAGGCGCTTCGGAAGGCAGGACCTGGGTTCAGCGAGGCTGCGCTCAAGGAGAATACGGAGCTCAAGGTTGACAGGGTTACCATGCAGCGAGAACTGCAGCGTTACAAAAAGACCCTTACCACCGCCGAGAAGGACCTCGAGAAGTATCGAGCCCAGATGATGGAAATGCAAGAGAAGGCGACCAAGAAATTTTCAGACGGGAACCAGCGTGCCGAATTAGACCGCTTGCGCCAGTTGGTGGAGGAAAAGGAAGCCGAAATACGACGCCTTCAGCAACTGCTCGAGCAGGCCCAGGGCGAGAACGAGAAGCTTGAAGAGCTACAGGAGCATATCGCCGAACATGAGGAAGAGGCAGAGGAGTTGAGGGAAAAGGCCGCTGAGTTTGAGGAACAACTAAAAGAGGCTCAAGAACGGATCGCCGAATTGGAGGAGAAGGCATCCTCTAGCGACGTGCTACGGGAAGCCCAGGAAACCATCGAGGATCTTCAGCACGATGTTAGGCGTCTCGAGCAGCAGTTGGACGACATGAAGGACAAGGCGGAGGAGGCCATTTCACAGAAGGACAGGGCGGAGGCGAACTTGCAAGAACTGCAGAATGAGATGGCTAACAAGTCGGTCATGACCAAGGGCCTTTCGCGGCAGGTTGAGGAAAAGGTTGCCCGCCTACAAAGCGAACTGGAGAACGCTCGGCAAGAACGTGTGACGATAGCACAGCAGCGCGATGCTCAATCCGCCGAAGTTGAGAACCTCAAGTCGACCCTTCGCCAGGTGCAGCAGGAGCGGCAGTCACTCGAGCAAACCCGCGCATCCATGGCAGCTAGGCTGGAACGAGGGCAGGCGCAACTCGATCAGCTTTCCAGCGAAAAGCAACTTTTGCAGGAGCGTCACGATGCCATGGCAAACGAATCTGCCTCTTTGCGACGCGAAATGTCCGGATTGCAGACTGCAGTCTCAGCGCTCGAACTTAATATGGAACGCGAACGGCAGAATGCGCTTAATATCGAGCAGAACATCCGGGCACAGTACAAAGACGAGATGGACCGTCTAAATAACCATGCCCTCAGTGTCGAACAGAACCTTCGGGCCCAATACGCGGAGGAGATGAAGCGGCTGAACAACGAAATCTCTGATCTTCAGGCCGAGTGCCGCGAAAAGGATAATCTGTACGATAACGACAGTGAGAAGTGGGAAGCTGAGCGTCGAGAACTCGAAGCGGAGTTGAACAGGGCCCAGGAGCGGGCTTCTGGCCTCCAAATGTCACTTGATCAGCTGCGGCAGACAGAAGGGAACCTGTCCAACAAGGAGGCAAGGCTGCAGCACGCTCTTCAGCTGGAAAATGAGCGGCACAAGAGGGAAGAGGCACTTATGAGCCGGCAAATCGAAGGACTGCAACAGAACCTTCAGTCTCGTCAGGCAATGCTAGAGGACCTCCGAAAGGAGATGCGTCAAGTGCAAGACCAACACCGCCAGACCCAGCTGGATTATCAAGCGCAAACGGGCAAGGTTGCGGCGCTGGAGGATGAAGTAGAGGTTCTGCAAGCTGCTCTGGATGAGGAGTCCGAGAGAGCTGACCAGGACCTCAAACAAATACGAAAAGAATGCAATGATCTGAAGCAGAAACTTGCTTCTGCCCAGGCCACATCGGATGCTGCCAGAGCTTCGATGAATGCCTCGAATGCCAATGCCCAGACGTACAACGAAAGTCAAGCGAGTCTGAGACTTCAGCTGGCGGATGCCAACGAGAATCTAGCCCGGATCACGAGAGAGAAGAAAATGCTACAAGAACGGTATAACAATCTTGATGCCGAGGCGCGGTCCCTGAGGATAAACCTATCTCACACCACGGCCGAGCGTGACGAATTAGAGGCGGAGCTTCAGCAGTATAAGGACCAAGGTCCTGACCAGGACACATTCCAACTTGACCAGGAGAAGCTTAACTTGCGCTCTGCGAAGACAAGGCTGGATAATGAAGTCCGTAGGTTAAGAGAAGAGAATCGGTCCCTTCTTGAGCAACAGCGCTCGATGCAGAAATCTCTCGAGGAGGAGATCGAGAAGGCGTCTGCTGAAGAAGAGCGCCTCAGCCAGGAAATTCTTCAGCTCCAAGCCAAGGTTCGCGATTCGTCATCATCGGCGCCGGGAGAGCTGGTGACAGCTCGTCGAAATATTCGCGAACTCGAGCGCCGCATTGCAGAGCTTGAGACACAGCAGGCCACTTCTTCTATGTTCCCCAATCTTGGCGGAGCTGAAGGCAATCATGAAATCTCCCTCCTCCAACGCGACCTCACTGCTGCAAGGAAGAAGGAGATTGAGCTTCTTCAACGCGAGGCCACCCAAAAGGAGACTATCAAGTTGCTCAAGCGACAGATCGCTGATCTGGAGCGCAGAGTCCATGAAGCGACAATCAGCAAGCTCGCAGTCTCTCCTTTGTCCTCCCACGGCGGCTCCGCCCAAAAGAACGAGATCTCGGAACTTCGGCATCAGTTGACCACAGCACATCAGTCTATTTACGACTTGAAGAAAGCTCTCCGCGAAGCCGAGCGCAAGGTCAGTACCTCAGCGGAAGAACTTCAAAGGCAGTATGAAGATCTCGAAGATGAGAAGATGGAGCTCGAGCAGCTTCTTGATGAGGCGCAAATTGCCGCCGAAGAGGCCCAACAGGCACATGAACAGGCCCTCAAAAAGTACAAGCAGCGGAGCGAGAAGTACAAGCGCGAACGCGATGACCTCGTGGCGGCTTCCCTCGAGGACCAGAAGCAGCGGGCTAACAAGCTCGGCAAACACCACACAGCTGATCTCGACAATAGCCTCCTAAGCGATGTCTCCATGTCTCTCGAAGAGCGTCGCGACCTGCACAACATGCTGAAGGAGTCACAACTTGCTGCTGATAAGCTTGATCGCGAGGTGAGGGAGCAGCGTGAGGCACTCGAGGAGATGATGGCTATTGAGGTTGCTTTGCGCAAAAAGCTCGAGCGGGCGAGAAGCGAGCGAGCTGCATACAGGGCTAGCGCAGAGAAGCTACACCGAGACGTCAAGACACTTACATATGAAAAGGAGAAGGCTGTCAGGGAGGCTGAAATGGTGGTCAACGAGGCTGTTGAGGAGATCGCAAAGGCTAAGGGCCACGATCCAAAGGCACTGTTGTACACCCCCAAGGCTAAGATTGCTGATGGGAGGTTTGACACGGACACGGAAGCCATCATCCGCGCGGCCGAGGCGGCGGAGAGGAGGCACGAGAAGGAGATCAGGGGACTGGTTATGCAAATGGAGTGGATGAAGGCATGCTGGGATCGCGAAGCAAGGTTGAGGAAGGATGCAGCGTTCGCCAAGAGGTATCTGACGTTGGAGGTTCAGATTCGCGATGCTTGGTATGTCACTTTCCCCCCTCCCCTCCTGTTCGATGCATGACACATTCAACTAACCTCACCCCCTCCCCCCCTGACACAGCAACAAGGCAGATCTAGCAATCATCAACCGGATTCGCGCCGAACTAGGAGCCAACAATAACCCCTCTTCCCGCAAAGCCCTCGGTCAACTCTCTTCCATCAAGAAGACCCAACAGCAACACGGCCTCCTCACACCCCCCGCGAGTTCGAAGAAACAGCAACGAAGGCCGCCCCCAGGCAAACTCCTCAAGAAGGCACTTACAGCCGTCCGATTCATCGTCCGGATGCGAATCGAGGCCAAGAAGTTTGCAGAGAACGACAAAGTGCGCCAGCGCCTTGCCGATTGCGTGGAGCAGATGGAGCGCGAAGATCGAATCCGTCAAATGCGCGATCAGTGGAGGGCGAAGCAGGCCGGGCCCCTAGGTACTTCGTCCGGTGATGGAGGTGGTGGCAAGGGCGGCGGCCATCATGGCCATGGCCATGAGCATGACATTGTTGGGAAGGGGAAAGGGAAGCAGAAGAGTAGTGGTAGTAGCAGCAGAAGGGATCTCCTAATGATGAGGGGGGGTGCTATCTGATCATGGTCATGACATCATACTCCAATCACCGAAACTATGTTAGTTGAAGGGAAAGGATGAGAGGAGGAACGTACGAACCGAACGAAAGTTCATGGAAAGGCTTGGTAGGTAGAGAGGAGTTTGGTTATGAGAGACACGACGGCATCATGGTTATGGAGTAGTAACGGCAATGCATGGCAAGGACTTCTTAAGTGGCACCCTTCTGACTTGATTTGAGTATATCATATTGGCTGTTGTTTGTTATGTCTCACGGTGGTCTTTCTGGGCGTTCACTGCGGATCATGCGGGACTTGTAGGGAATAGGAAGAGACGTCTTGGGGGGCTATTTCTTCCAAGTACTTTGTTTGTTATCCATTACACATGTTGTATTTTTGACTGTGTGAACAACTTGGCATATCTCCTTGTTATGCCTATCGCGGGTTTTTTTTCTTTTACTTTGCATCTGCTAGTTTGATTGGGGGTGTTTATATACAGGGGGAAATGGCCAGCGTCTTTGAAATGCTTGATGGACAGCGGAACTTGATAGTAATGTAGACGGCATGGGCTGATTACAGACCTCTCGGTCTTCGTATTAAGATGTAAATTCTTTCCCAAAGGCCTTATAGTACCTGTTGTGAGGACCCAGCGTCACCATTAAAGGGGCCATAACCACCAACTCATCTCACAGGCGCTACAGGTTTTTCTCTTGGCTTCTGGTCTTAACCTATTAACTTGACTGGAATCCATTACCGAATCTGCATGGGAACATCGCTCATCAGATTATTCGGAGCTCGCAGGACTGTGTCATCGCAGATTATCATTGGTCAACCACGTCTACAAAGACGCGTGATAGCTGCGCCTCAATATTAACCTTCACGCGTTGTACCTGACTTTCCGTGTACACAAGAAGCCGAGGGCTGCACTGACGGAAAGGGAACATAAAAGAGGCAAGTTCAACCTGCTGGTATACAGAAGACGTGATGGGAGAGACTGAATTAACCCAATGTTTAAAAGAACAACTGGGCGAGAATTTTGATTTTAGCTCTACACGACACCGTATTCCCTACGTGTTTCGTGTGCCCGATATGTTCATCACACATCCAAATGACGCCGCGGTGGAGCTATGTGCCCTTGGCAATTATTCCGACACCGCACGCCCTGAAGAAGAAGACTCGATATTTTGACTTCCAATCCCCCAGCGCTTTTCGTACCTCATAATTTCGTCGCCTCTTTCAACCATAGCTTTCAGTCCGAAATTCCCAATCCGACACCCCTGACGAACAAGCCAGCAAAAGAAAGAAAGCAACAATACAGGTAAGAAAAAAGACACCCAACACCAATGGTATAGACAAACAACTCCATCCAATTTTGCATCATTTTTTTTTGGTCGGTCATAATGAAGCATCCGCTAGGGTCACGAACCCTTTTTGTCCTCTTCATCGGTCCTTACTCAACCCGTGTCAATCGACGTCACGTTTCGGCTTTGCGCCCTTTGAGGGTTCCTTACGGCCGCTGACGGAGGAGGTGACGAAGTGACTGGTGAGGAGGACCATGAAGAGTCTGGGTCGTGAAAAAGATGTAAAACTCCAAAGCTCCAGGCAAAACTCGGACCGGGAACTGCAAGTTTTGCAGGCCTCAATAATAACAGGGTAAGAAAGAGAAAGAAAAAAAACGAGTCGAGAAAGAGAAGCACTCGCCGGCATTCCCAAGAGGTATCGCAGTAAACCAACAAAGGAGGACTATGCTACCACGAGTGTAGATGACCCAACATGTGATGTAATGGTATTTTTTTCGTGAAACAAAAGTGGGGAATTGGACCATAGCAGAAAGCAAACCAAGAGAAGACCGGATAAAAAGAGATTCGTAAACATCAAGGCTATTCATCAAACATGAGACGCCTCCGTGAAACGCTAAGCGGCGTCTTAGCAATTGGCGTCTTCCAAGGCTTCTGCGCCGGACTAGGCGTCATGTGAACGAAATCAGAAAAGTCGAAGCCAAGGCCAGGAGTATTGGGAAACGGATTTCCGCCCCCAGGTGTGGTCATCATGGACGAGGGCAACGCCAACCTGTTGCTGCTCAGAAGGCCCAAGTGCTTGGGTGGTGGGGTCGATGGCGGCTCCATCAGGAGGTGGTGGTTGTGGGTAACATGATTGTTACTGTCGAATCGTCTCTTGGTCGGACGGGCCGGAGACGGCGAGGCTGCCAGATAGAGAAGCAAATCCGCACCCTCCTCGTTTGTCTTTTCTTGGGTTTGCTGACCTCCCATCGACGTATTGGCCCCCAGAGGCCTTCGAATGGTGGGCAAGGGTGGTTTGTTTTCCTTCTTTCTTCCGCCGAGGATATTACGAGTGCGCATCGGCGGCGTCCTTGGCGGCGATACCCGCACGTGAGAGCGTGCAAACGAGTGTACGGGGGGATCGTCTTCATCGTCCGAGGGATTGGCACCGTAGCCAGGCGAGGCCAGAACATTACTCATCTGCCTCGAGGTATCAAACAAGGCCACGTTGGGGCCTGTCGAGGTAGTAAAATGCCGTTGTCGCTGAGATTTCATGGGCGATGACTGGGCCAAGTCGTGATGGTCTTTCCATGAGGAGTGGCTGCCATACGTGAAGGAACGGTGAGCGGTGGGTGACTGGCGGAACCTCTTGCTCGGACTCGACATGTTTTGGTCGTACTCGAAAGATGCCAGATACGAGCGCTTGCGATGACCTGAGCTGCCGTTGCTGGATCCGATGGCATCAGAGAAGACGGGAGCCTTGAGTGGTGAGCTCATCAGGCCTCGTGTGGGGTATGGAAGATCGGAAGCGCTGGAGGAGGAGTCGGACAAGATATCGCCGTCGGGGAGCCTGCTTCGACGCAGCTCTTTTTCGAACCTGGGCTCGATGCTGTCGAGGGTAAGGTCTTCGAGGCCATGTTTTGTCTTGAACTGAGCTAGGGCAAGGCGGTTCTGGAGTCTTCTGACCATCTGACGGGAAAGAACGGTTACCAACTAACCTGTTTAAAGCTTATGATGCAATGGAAGGCGAGGATGGAGGAGCGGAAGAAGTTGGACGATGACATACCCTACTGATTTCAACCCTCTTGAGCACCCTATCGGCCACGACCTCTATCTCATGCTGTTTCTTTAACGGCGACGACATGGTCCTTGGATCGGAAATGGCCATGCGCGATGCGGAGTGCCGTCTTTTGCGGAGAAGTGACGCTGCAGTGTCTGTTCGGCGAGCAATTGCAGGTGGGACTTTGTAAAGAGATTGCAGGTCTGGGGATGATTGGGGAGGACGGCCTGGATGGTCAGTGGTCCCTGGTGAGGGAGGACTAACTGGCGCCTAGCTCAACGCAACGGCAGGGCAGCTTAACACGGACACATGGAAGATGCAGGCAGGAGCTGTGCAACGCAACAGTATCCGTACCAATCTGCCAGTATTCCAAGTAAACGGCCTCAAGGGAGGATCCGACGGGAGCTTGGGAAGGGAGTGCCTGGCGGCGTCGAAGGATCGAGGTGCGAGGTGCGAGGTGATCGGTGGTGCCCTCTCGTGGCTGCGGAGAAGCTACGTTTGCAATGGAAAGAAATGGAGAGCTGATGACAAGCTGATGGACTTGGGCCTTTACCTTCCCCCCAAAAGTAAAAGGTCTTGCATCAGGCTATCAGGGAGGCTGCGCCGAAAGAAGCGGGAAGTGAAGAACTGGTTGTTGGGAGGCCAAGGGACAAGGGATCCGTTCGATTCAATGTCCAGGTCAACAGCGCGATGGAAGGGAAGGAAACAAGACGGAACGGAACCATGTCAAGTGTCAAGACTCGACACTCAGCTTGCCTACAACAAGTTCACCCGACATTCCTTCGCTCTGAAAAGTGGATCCCGGTACCTCGTTATCGCCAATCTACGCAGAGGTTACCCTCCCGTTGCATGCTGTTTGCTTGTAGTGTACATAGAAGCATGTAGCTTGACTTTGTTCCGATTGGGACCCACACCGACCCACTGCATAGACTTTAGCCATTGGAATGCAGTTCCATTAAGCTTAACCACCATTCGAACTTACTATTTCAGGTTAGTCACTCTACCTACCTCTGTTGCTGTTGATATTGGAAGGCACTGCAGTTGATTACCCGAGCGTGTATAGCAAAAGGTTGCTCTAGACTTTCTGGTCATTGTGCAACTTCAGCGTAACTTTACGCTTGCACTGTATTTTACGATGTACATAAATATGTGCACCTTGTGTAGTCTCTACAGGGCTATCAACGGTGGATGAAGAAGTTGGGTGACCGAGCAACGAGGACTATATGAACCATGTGTCTTGGCAAGAACCTCCTGATCTTTTGTTCAATGTGGCACGCACCACTCCATGGACGGTCCTGATCACCGACGCTTGTGTTAGACACAGCACCTGACGTTGTGTTTCTATATGGTAGACATCTCAATCTGCGACATGACAGCCGGATGCTGTCTTACTCTATCCCGGCAGCTTGAGAACTGCAAATCTTAGGACGTACAGATTCAGGCCAGGACATTCGCCCCTGTAGTCCGAAGAGAAAAGTTCGAGCCAGCTTTATCCGTCCTGGGAAAATATCCAAAGCTCCATGTCCAAGCGAGCATCTCTTGAGACTTCCTGTTTAGCTGTACCATGACACTTTGTGAGTGTTTCAACATCTTACTTGTAGTGTTCGGGATAACAGCCACACGCCAATCCATGGTGGGACAGAACCAGTTCCAGCGGTTTCCAATGAGGGTTTCACTTGTCGTAAACCCAACAGGGAATGCGTCTCTGTATTCGTGAACAATGAAACATCCCGTTTGAGTGTTAGCTATATGCCCATCGTGAACTGTGTCCATCAGCAGGTCAACCCCAATGAAGACCAGGCTCTGACAGGAATAAAACGTGCCCCCCGTGGTCCTAGAGCTTTACATCCCATCATGTGCAGAGGATGACCTGTTAGATCTGGTATGTTGGTACTAGTCTCTGGATGTTTCACGCGAACCACCCTTGCTAGAGCTTTGAATCCTTCTTCAAAGCCGGAACTCTGCAGGTTACCCAATGTTGGCAGAGCCTTGGGAAATAAAGGCAGCCAAGTCTCAACGGACCGGAGACATGCCAATGGAAGGCACGGTTTCCGGGGATCGTTCTTGTATCGCGCTTCCCATCCCAGCACGAACTGCCGGCTGTTTCCCAGTGTTTGAATCTAAGAATCCCCAAAGAGTTCTCGACGTATCCTGCTGTGATCAGTGCATTGCCCCAAGGTGGTCGACAGGCTACATATCTCTTCATCATCATCAAACTGCCGCAACAACGTGAGAGAGCCCTGTCCTGACACTCTCGGGTTGCATAATGAATGACTTGTGAAAGAGGACTTGGAAGGTACAACCAGTACAGGAACTGAGAAGGAGTGTCCGCTGAAGCAAAAGACGAAGGATGAAAAGAACACCAGGACCAAGACAAGGAATCAGCGAGTGGACAATTGAAAAAGGAGTCGCGGAGATGGCCAGTTATGAGAATCCGGAGGGCGCGGAGGCTAACGATTAGCTCCGGATTCCAGTATCAATCCTGGATGCGGACTGTCTGCGCTCGGCAGCCAACTGGCCCTGACCACTGCATTTCGTGTGCCCAATTTCCGGTCCGCAGTTGGCGCCCGAATTGCCGGGTTGCCGATCGGCCAGGTCCCAACGTGAAACGGGACCGCAACGGCGGAAGCCACGAGCCTCTCTGATGGCCTTGATCGGATAGAATGGGGTTTGTTGAGGGACGAGCAAAGGCAGATTTTATGGCAAGATACGATTGTTCTTTGGAGTACAATCTTTACAGCCAAACTACCGTCAGTATTTGCGCCTTTGCGGACCAAACCAACACTGTCATGCACAACCACATACAGGTACTTGGGTGGGCGCGGCACAGGAACTATTTGCTAAACTTTTCCTTATGCCTTGCAGCATACCCAGAGGTAGAGGTATTCACGGTAGCCCGGTTCCGTTTTCCTGATTGCTGCCTCTTGACCACATGTACATGATACAGCAACCCTACAGCGACCCGGATAAAGCGACTGTGTACGATTCCAAACGGCCTGTGTGGGGCTATATACAATCGCTGGCTCTGACAGCAAAGACCCCAAAGCTTGGCATCCACGCTAATGACAAAAAAGGTGGCAGTAATTCTTCTGGGCACCACCACCCGAAACTATGATCAAAATCAACGATTTTTATTGCATTCAATGCCCAGTAAGAGCGCCTTCTGAATCTATGCAATCCCGCAGTATTTGGGGGATTTCATCAATACACTTATTAATGCTTTCTTGCTTCAATGACGCCCAGCCTTCTTCAGCCAATTGCTTCACCTCCATCATCCTCGCGCGCGCGCTGTCGGTGTCAAGTCATCACCAAATGCCATCACCCAAGTGCGTTTGCGAACATCGCGATAATAACGTCCAAATAAATACTTTCGAACGCAAAGAAACACATTCTCTCGCGGGAGCCTCCCACCGGCCCCGAGCCCCCGGGATTAACCCTAACCCTAAGTTCCTGGGCGGCTGACATGACTCGGCTATTGGTCAGACGGGTTCCATACAGGCCGTTTGGAATCGCACACAGTGGCTTCATTTGGGTCGCCCTACAAGTAAGGGAGAGGTTCAGCGAGTGTTGCACTGGATGTTGATCGATACCCAACTGGTCGTAGCTTGCGCACCATATACACCTCTGCCGGGATGTAAAAGGTTAGCGCGGTACAGCCGAGACACCAAGTCTTACAATAAACCAGGGTCTTAAGTATGGTAAATTCAGGAATTTATTGTCTAATAATCTATTGACTCCCTATTATTCTCGATGACTTTTCTCATCCGTTCTGACATTGAGTGAGCCAACCTTAAGAGAAAATCATCTGGAACATTATTCCAAGCCTCCAAAATAGCCTCCCTCAGCTTTGTGAGTGTCAATGATTGAATATCGTGACTCAGCTCTATAAATGACTTTATCCACGGCCAAACGTTCTCGATGGGCGCCAGATCTGGAGAGTAAGCAGGGAACCTTTTCTCACTTAAGAGATTAATCTCCATTGCTTCTATTGCTCTCTGAGTATCTTTGGCCTTGTGAGAAGGGGCATTATCTTGCTGGAAGACAATGCCGTTGTTTTGGTGCTCTCGTGAAAAGGCAGCAACCATCGGGAGGATGAAAAAGATATACTTATAAGCAGTGACACTTCCAAACTCTTTTTCCCAAAGGAAACAAGGCCCTTTTTTCCTTCCGGCAAAGGATCCCCAAAGCATCCATCCATGAGGCTTTCTCTTAGCTAGAGCAAAGTCATTTGGATCATCATCTGAATCCAAAGTAACCCATTGTTTCCACATTGGATCATTGGTTACCCAAGTCTCATCAGAGACGAGGACATCTTCCCAATCTTTCGAGCGAGGTCGCAAACGGCTCATCAGTTGGCACCATTCCACTCGCTCTCTTTTATTGGCATTGGTTCTTCTGATCCTCCTTTTTCTTGCCTTTCTTTGGAAACCAAGTGAATGAAGTGCTTTTCTTAGTGCTGTGTCTCCGGCAGAAAGTTGAAGGGGGAGGATAAGATGGAGGTCGCTCCANGGCACCATTCCACTCGCTCTCTTTTATTGGCATTGGTTCTTCTGATCCTCCTTTTTCTTGCCTTTCTTTGGAAACCAAGTGAATGAAGTGCTTTTCTTAGTGCTGTGTCTCCGGCAGAAAGTTGAAGGGGGAGGATAAGACGGAGGTCGCTCCAGGAGATGAAACGATGACTCCGATCTGATCTCATCCACTCTCTGAGGGCATCTTTTTGAAGGGTTTCGAAGAGGCCTTTTTTGGTTTCTTCTTTTGGGAAGTAAGTAGTCCAATGCAGGCTTTTTGGACTTGACGAAAAGTAAAGCCAGTTCGCTTGGAAATTTCGAGGTAGGAGAAGTTGCCGTATTCTCTAAGAGAGCGAATGGAAACCCGTTCATCCCTAGTTAAATGGATGGCTTTCTTCTTGGGGGTAGANGTCCAATGCAGGCTTTTTGGACTTGACGAAAAGTAAAGCCAGTTCGCTTGGAAATTTCGAGGTAGGAGAAGTTGCCGTATTCTCTAAGAGAGCGAATGGAAACCCGTTCATCCCTAGTTAAATGGATGGCTTTCTTCTTGGGGGTAGAGGAGGGATCCATTGTCGTTGTTATCGTGGTTTCCGTGGTTGCAAAGAATGAGAAGAGTGATGATTCCAAAGTCTGAGGTTCCTAGAAGTCCTGAGTTTTAATGCCAAGGTATTTCGCCACAGAAATTGCTAGAAGAGGTACCTCCATCCTACCATTGGCTACTCGGGCTGACCAATCGCCACCACTGGTCGCCACCCCTGCAAATTCACCGCGCTAACCTTTTACATCCCGGCAGAGGTGTACACAAGTGGAATTGGAGACAGCCCGAGAGCGTGGGAATAACCACAACTGTAGTTACTGCAGTGAATTGCTTCTGTTGGCCGATAGCCGACGCCCTGGCTCAGAGTTCTGGTTTTGTCCCTTTCTCCCAGCTACACAGTATGCTCGCCTAAAAAAAATGCAAAGTTGGGACTAAGTTAAAAACTATTAAGACTGAGCTCAGCTGATACCGTGCATGACGGTGCACGTGGCGCCGTTTCACGATTGAGGTACATACGTACTGCGCCTTGCTCACAGGGTGCAGTGCTGGGACACTATTAGTGTAATCAACCAAGCTACGACGGACGATGTTTTTTGTCTTGCTCCGGGGAATATTTGCCGGCAGACGTCCCTCACATTCACGGACCACCATCCAAGATCAACGGAGCGAACCCCGCTCACGCCTCCCCTGAGCCTGATGGAGCCTCTGCTGTAACAGTACTGAAGACTTTACAGCCGGTTTTACCATTTGAAATATGAAATATTCCCATAAGGACGGTGAGGGAGCTGTCCCTGATCTTCAGCCCGGCATCTTGCGGGCCTACCAACCTCAGCCATGGTTGGCCATGTGTACTGATGAGCGGACGATAGCTGTTTGGACTTCTGTTGAAAGACTCCCTCCTCAATCGCTGACCAAGAGGAATACTGGCCCCCGCGCCACCAGGTTGTGAGATCGACGTCGGCAAGGGTCGGTTGCGCAGTTGGCGCCCTGGCGTGCCTGGCCTCGCTGGCTTGCCTTGCTTGCCAGCTTGCCTACATGTACCTTGTCGGGCGCTCCGGGCCCGCGAACCAAGGAAGCAGATAGGACTATCATGGCCAAAAGCACAATGTGACCTCAAAACGAGATCAACAGCATGTGTTCGGAGCAGGTTGCCCATCTTCCAAGAGTGCACCCCGGTACACAGGTCCAATGGCATTCTATCCCGCAAGTAGCTGGAGCGTATGTGGCTTTTTCCATATATACCTACAAGTCAGAGGGCAAAGGCAGCTTCATGTAGGCCCCAAGGCTTATACCAGCGTGATAGCCAAACCTTACGGAACCGCACATGACTGTAAGTACCTGTAATGCGCACGTGAAAGAGAGCTTGCCCTTGCTTAAACTTTACCTGACAGTATCCGGCACATTCGGTAAACATCTTTCCAATGATTCTTCTATCTGGTGAAGATCTCATCACTCCTATCCTTACCTCTCATATGCAATGTCATGTAGGTTCAGTCATGTAATGTAATGTAGAGAGTTGTAGGTATCTATGGCGTTGCTAAATGCAAGACGTCCGCTGTTAGTAAGGGACTTAAGGTACCAGACGAAACGGTGAGGACTGGAGTTTGGATGATGTCCCGGCCGATCGTCTTTGTCGTCTGGTTCGTCGAGATGCCTCCGTTTTGGCACGGGACTTTCTCCGCAGCGTGTACTTGCCTGACAAGATGTCCCCCTTGCCTGGGAGGTTTCGAACTTTCGATTGCGCACTAGCATAAGGTAGAGTTCTGAACTTTCATGTCCACCGGCGCCGCATTGGGGTTCCATTCCTACCTCAACCCAACCCCGGTTTTCCCGCCTCGCGAGTCTTAAGTCTCCACGGCAGCGATCCTACCGTCTCTGGTGTACTGTCGAAGACTGTGTACTGGCGTACCTCTACCAAGCGAACAAGGTTTGCTAGGCTCAACAAGGCAATTGAAGTTGCCGCTCACGCTGGCTACTGCAGGTTTTTCGCCTGCTTTCCGGAACTTGATCAACCATACCGTGGCTTGCCAGTCCTGACAGTCGTACTCCCGAGTCCTGTCCGCGCTAGCTTCTGTCACCTCCAATCCACCTCCGCCATAGACAGTGCTTCCTAGTTTCCTGATGCCGAGGGGGCACGCAACTCTCAAAACTAGGTACATACCAGACAACAGAGGTCCAGGCGCCAAAAAGCACCCACCCCTAATTGTCTCCCAATTCCCAAACATCGACTGGATCCACGAAGAACGAACCTCCATTATAATTTTTTTCCACCAGCACCGTGTCCATCCGCCGGTCAAGGTCCCTTGTCCCTGATCCGCTGCCTTAAACGTTACCCTAAACTCAACCACAGTCTCGACCTTTTTCGACCCTTTCGACCCTCTGAACCTTCTCTGAGACGTCGAGTCCCGAATCCTCCAGCGACACCGAACACAGCCTGGGATGGACCGTACGCCCATCGCCTGTCTGGTCATCATCTCGCGCTGAGCTTAAACAACCCTCCCCCATATCGCATCTCCAGCACGCCTGGCTTGGCCGTCTGCCATAGCTCTTCCGACTACTGTACCGCCTTCAGTTTCATCCGCTGCGTGGACCGTTTGGGTTCCCCGCCGCCCGGGTGCATTACTTCGCGAAGCACCCGCGATTCGACCACCTGAACGCTCGACCCAGAGCATGCTACGTGACCTTGGGAAAAGTGGAAACAACTGTCGGCTCGGACCAGGGAGACCGCATCACGTCGTGTGGAGATGAGAAGAGGAGCAGAGCGTGACCAGTCCATCAAATTGTGCTCTTGCTTGGAAGAAACTCGTGCCTTCGTCTAAATTGGGCTGTTCTTGATTCTCGGCCGTAGTCCTTATCGGCCGCTGTTATCGGCTCGACTGTTTGGGCATTCGCTTGTCTAGACCTCGTGTCCCGAACTACGCTGAACCACCACAATCATGCCGCCTCCCGAGGGTGACTCGGCCTCTGCGCAGGCTGGTAACAACTCCAGCGACTTTGTGAGCTCCTCCAACAAAGCTTCCCCTTTCCACGCTCCCCTCTCTGCCTGCCAGCGACCGCCAGTTTTCTAAGATGGGTGCTAACCCGTACTTCGTCTCACCTAGGTGCGCAAGCTGTATAAGTACGGAGCCCAAGATCCCCCGAAGCCATTTTTGAGGCGCCAAGCCCCCGCCTGTATATTGCGAAAATGCATTCTGACCAGCTTGTAGGATGCTCGAAGATCCCACGTACAATTCCGTAGTACGATGGAGCGCCGATGGTGACAGTTTCGTTGTTCTAGAGGTATGCGCTGAACAGCATTTCACTTGGGGAAGACGACCCCCCTGCTCTTACTGACATGCCCATCAACAGAACGAAAAGTTCACCAAAACTATTTTACCCAAACACTTCAAGCACAGCAACTTCGCAAGCTTTGTACGACAGTTGAACAAGTACGATTTCCACAAAGTCAGGCACAATGAAGAAAGTGGCGAAGCACCATACGGGAGAGATGTGGGTGGTCCAAGTCATCCGTCCTGCAAATGGGGTTCCTTCAGCTGACCGTATCCAGGCATGGGAATTTCGACATCCCGAGTTTCGTGCAGATAGGAAAGATAACCTAGACAATATCCGCAGAAAAGCGCCCGCCCCGCGTAAGCCGGCGCAAGCTGAGGATGCCTTTGGCGCGTCGCAGCAGATTGTGGTTCTAAGCGAATCGCTTACCGCGACCCAACACCAGATCCAGGCGTTGCAAGAACAGTATTTCGAGCTGGCGCAGACGAATAAAGTGCTCGTCAACGAGGTCATCAGCTTGCAGAAGATGGTCAGGGCCCAGAGTCAAGTCTCCAACGAGTTGATCACCCACCTCAGCAACATCGAGGACCGTCGACGGAATAGCAGACACTCGGCGCATTCTAGCCACTCGAGTCATTCAGGTCCGACCTTCCACGCAGGATCCCTTGGGCTACTACCAGACGGTGCTGATGAGCCGGCAGCCGAACTTAGACGAGCGCGCGAGATACTCAATGGCGTTTCCCCCGACTCCCAGGCCGACCGAGAACTCGAACGGTTATCGGTAGCCTATCATCAAAATGGGTCTCCATCGGATTCGGCGACCTCGTCAGTCATGTTCACCCAGGGCGGCCCTGGCCCCATGCATATATTGCATGATCCCCTCAATGACCCAAGACACATGGTCTATCCGGTAGGGCAGACAACAGGCATCGATCCGTTCCACTCCGACCACATCAACAACATCCCTTATACTCGTCCCTTGAGTAACCCGAATCCGATGGCCGACTCTGCCCAGATTACGCCTCCCCCAAAAGATCAAGGCACCTCCATGTGGAGCCACAAGCGGCCGCGTATCCTACTCGTCGAGGATGATAAGACATGCGCAAGGATCGGTGCCAAGTTCCTTCATGTCCTCGAATGCTCGGTAGATATTGCTGTAAGTTCCAGGTGTTCCGCCTTAAAGAATGCGAGATATCCGGAAGCGGCCGTTGCTAACACCGTAGCAGAAGGATGGGCTGGAAGCTGTCGAAAAGATCAACAATCCGGAGAATAACGAGAGCTTCGACCTCATTTTCATGGACATCATTATGCCCAACCTGGATGGCGTATCGGCGACGGCGATGATCAGGATGGTGACGGCAAGAGTACCCATCATTGCCATGACGTCGAATATTCGACAAGAAGATATCCAGACCTACTTCCAGTATGGTAAGTTGAGCCCATCCCAGTTCACCCCACATGCTTCTTTCGATGTCCTAACATTCCCTTCTTCAAGGTATGAATGATGTGTTAGCAAAGCCCTTTACGAAAGACAGCATGATCCGCGTTCTGAGGAAGCATCTGGCATATATGCTCAAAGACCCGCTCCAAGGCGGCCTTAACTCGGATGACACAGGTCAGACCGTGGGTGCCCCAGGACCGCCGGGCCAGAACCAACAAGCTTACAGCAACAACCAACAAGCGCAGGCCAACATGATGGCGGCGGCGGCGGCGATGGCGAACTCTTCGATGGGCAGCGGCGCACAGGTCAAATTTGAACAGACGCCGATACCTTCACCCACCACCACGTCCTCATGGCATTCCCCGGGGCAGATGAACCAGACATCCCCCAACATGGACGGTGGAGGATACATGAATGCCGGAGGGAATGGGCCGGGAGGGATGGTTTTGACACCGGGAGGCACACAAAGACCGCCGCCGCCACCCTATCAAATGATGAACAACCAGATGAACAACCAACTAGCAGGCGGATCGGCGGGTTTCCAAGGCGGCGGCCATATGCAGGCCTCCGAGGGCATGGGAATGGGTGGTGGATCAGAAGAGAATCGGCCGGAAAAGCGCCAACGGTTATATGGGCCTGGCGCGAACCAGGGGCCGTTTGTGCAATAGTGAGCAACCGCCGACGGAGAGACGAATCTGGTTGGAAATCGAAGTGGGGATAGTGAGCGACGAGATCGGGAAAAGCACTGAAAAGAAGGGATTTCGCATTCGAGGACGGTGGGGTCGGCTGGTGTTGACTTGCTTCCGCGGTTGATTGTTTTGGTGTCAAATTATGTGCCGTTAGATGCTCGTCGCCGAAGGCAAAGAGCTGTTGAATATCCGACCAGGCGTTGCCTCGGAATTGGCTAACCTCTACTGCAATTCGAAGCTTTAGAAACTCGTACCAAAGCCTGATTCGTATGTACCGGTTGATGTCAACGTTGTTCGTTTTTTGTTTCTCTTTGGTTGGCGGTGTGTAGCGTGTTTGGATAAGTAGAGAGGTGACGTGGTGTCTCCTCATTCCGCGCATGTAGTTCGAGTCTGAGGTAGATGTCATTGCATCCAGTCTGCTATCCTTTCGACCTGCTAATCATTAACGGTGGGCGGGTGCTCTCATCGAGTTGTTGCTGTCGAGCCAGCTGTTGGTCGTCAAGTGAGCATATTGTGGTGGCGGCGCTTTCCAGGGTGAGCCAAGGTTGTTGGCACCATATTGATGAGAAGATGACTGTAGCGGGTTGTGAAAGCAGCAGGTGGGGAAGGTTTAAGAAGATGGAAAGAAAAGAAAAGGACGGAATCTGGTGTGGAGTACATGAACTTGAGAGGAAATTGAACAGGGTACAGAAACAAGCTGTGAGCTGTAAGTAGGTGAGGGTAACGGAAAGGGAAAGAGGGTAAAAGGTTCATGGTTCGAGGTACGGGGGTATGCGAACCTGGGGTGCTGTATAAGATATAAACGGAAAAGGAAGACGGGAGACGGGGTGAGAGGAGCACGGCTACCATACGGTACAACCACTCGGTACTACAACCCAGAATGGTTGGTGGGTTCCAGACGAGCCTGGACCTGGCTAGGCGCAGGATCGCCGGGTACTTGCTACATGTTCACACACCAACTGTGGTGCAGACAGGAGTAAGCATTGAAAGGGCCTGGTTCGAAAGCGTTTGGGGGGAGGATATCCCTTTGTATATGCATCTCGATCGGTGCCAGGAAACGGCTGGGATGGGCCAACGCTGTTGTTGCTCGGCCGACTTCTGACCGACCGCGAGACCGAAGAGGGCTTGGATGTCTGCGAAAACTAAGTTCACGAAAGCGGGAGGGCCCGCTGGGTCTCCCTGTCAGTATGCGAGTGAAGAGTCGGTATGAGGCCCGGTACTAGGGGAGGGCATTTGTAATCCTGGATTTTGCAGGATGGGGGGGTGGAGTGAGGTTGATACCTCTAACTGTAAATACCTCTTCAAGATAAGAAGCTGGTGCTGGAGCGGATGAGCCCCATTAGGTCCGTTATGAGGTCCGTTTGAAGGTGGAGAGGATTATTTCGGCTGTTTGCCTGCTTGTGAGTCGTGACCAAAGGACGATGTTGGATAAGTAGTCTTGGACACTGGTGTGAATGAAGGATGAAGAGTGGTGTTGTTTATTCGTCTCCGTAACATTCAGAACATTGTAGTCTTATTCTTCTCTCCCGGCAGGGGTTCTTGACGGAGCTTGGGAACTCCGTCATAACCGCGCGGAGGTAAGACCAGGGACGGATCAGGACATTGGGACGCCGATACAAGTGAAGGGTCAATCGGTAATACGGAGTGGCGGCGGATTTACGGGTTGGTTCCGGTTGGTAACACCGAGGACAAGTATAATACACAAAGGAAACGAGGTGAAGGAGAAAGAAACAGCGATGGGGGGTGGAAAGGGGTTAAAACGGGCCGGAGCCGCCTCCTCTGACGGCCTCGGGTGCCAGACTGTCGCGGAAGGGGGGGGAACCAAGCTAGGCCAAGGACACTTCCCGGTAGCTCGGAGCCTAGGCAGTCAGCAGTTTAAAGCAGAGTGGTGTTGGAGAACAGAATCCTTGCTACGCATGGCATCGGGAATGTGGTTTCCCTCACGCCGTCTCGAGGGCGTCGTGCTTGACTGTGCAGCACGGGCGTCTGAGCCGCTTGCTAAGATCCATCAAAGAACCCCAGATGCGGTACGCTGCATGTTCGATTGCGGTCTAGAACTCTAAGGACCCACCTAGTGCGGTCCGCCGTTATGCACCCGGCGCCGTGACGCACGCCTTGTGGACGGGAGAAGACGGTGCTGAATTCGTTGTGAGGACATGCAGGAATCCAGTCGGGTAAGATTCATTCCATCCTCGTTCCGAGCCTCGTCAGGACGCGAGCCAGCACGTGGTGAGGCTGGCGAACTAAAGGGCTCCTCTAGCGATGAACTCCAAGGGCCCGGTGTCTGTGCCTCCCCCTCCTTCCCCCCCCCAGGCGCGGTCCTGCATAGCTTTCTCGGCACGATATAGGTACAAGTATATAGGCAGATAGTTATGTATCCAAACGGCGAAAGTCGGCACTTGGGAGATGGGTTTGGCGTGCCGTGGTTGGGTTTCGTCGAGTCGAGTTCGGATAGCATCCGAACAGGCCACCCTGGAGTTTTGAAGACAAGCTCCTAGCGCAAATCGATATTTGGCTCCACCGGGAGAGTTGGATCGCCGATCATCTCTCGGCGCTGAAATTGGAATCCGAATCGAGCTTCAAAATGTATAAGTTCATGTCCGCGGTATAGCCAAGACACCAATTTGGTCACCGCGGTCTTGTTAGCTAAGGTGGGCGAGGTGCGAGGTGGCCTGCTATCCCGACGTCTAGGTAAGTTGGATGTTTCCAGTTCTTGCCCACGCAATCAGTTACGTCTGCTAGAATTCGCCCAAAAGCTTACGACGATTGCCAGACCGCGTGCACGGCAAGAGTTCAAATCTTCAGTGTACGCTGTGTACGAGTACTTCATGCGTCTACTATTCACACTATCTACCTTCCATTAATACAAACTGCCGTTGTCGTGTAGCCAAGGGAGGTGCTAAGCACTACGTATTGTACTGCTCAGTGCTCAATGTATGCGACTATGGTGGGGGCCCGAATGCGGCTGGTGATTCCCCACGCCACAATTTCCGTTTCGTTGTTTCACTGCACCGACTGAAAGTTACCTGTAAGGCTCAGTGCAGTTAGTACGCGGTACGGCGATAGAGGCACCGATGGTACGTACAAGCCACAGGTGATAAGCCCCGCACCCCACCTCCAAGCATGCAAGCACGGCGGGACTAAAATGTGGAAGATTGGAACTTTTTGACCAGCAACGTCAGGACGGATTGAGGCCAGTGCGTTGACTCATCACTGCAAAGGTTTTGGTACTACATAGCGGCTGAGGCAGGCGCATTATCAACTCCAGCTTTGAAGTTCGAACGCGCCGCTCTTGACATTGTGCCCCCCTCTACAACAGTCTTTCCCGCGCTTTCCGATCCGCGGCCACTTACACAACCAGGCCCTCGTCAACCCATTTCTGTAGAGTGTCCAGCTGATAAGAAGAATTGGCAATGTCGGGCAAGCAGGCCAGCAAGGGCGGAGCTGCCAACAAGTCCAAAAAGCCCGCCAAGGGCGGCGCCGAGGAGAAGAGAGAAGATGCTCTCCAGGCCGTCATCCTCGCTGACTCCTTCCAAGACCGCTTCCAGCCTTTTGCGCTTGAAAAGCCCAGGGTAAATGCCTTCATGCTTCATGCTATATGTTTCATGTCCCTTGTCCCCTTGGTGACCTTTGGGTACTGACGGCCTCCTCCTGACAGTGTCTCCTTCCTTTGGTCAATGTGCCCGTTATCGAATACACGCTCGAGTATCTAGCCTCCAACGGCGTCCAGGAGGTCTTCATCTATTGCGGCGCCCACTCCGAAGACGTCGAAACCTACATCAACGACTCCGACCGATGGAGCCCCGAAAGCAATCTCTGCCCCTTCTCCTCTGTCGACTTCATCCGCGTGTCCGACGCAAGCTCCATCGGTGACTTTTTGCGAGATCTTGACAAGCGCAGTCTTATCTCGGGTGACTTCATCCTCGTCCATGGTGACGTTGTCGCAAACATTCCCCTCGACGGCATTCTGGCCAGGCACCGCGCAAGGAGAGAGGCCAACAGAGATGCCTGCATGACCATCGTCTTGCGCTCAACAGGAGACAGCCCTCACCGAGCTGCAAAGGCCCGGGGCATTACTCCTGTCTTTGTTGTCGACCCCACCAACGGCCGTTGTCTGCAATATGAAGAGATGCACCCACTCCAGAAGGACAAGTACGTCAAGTTGGACGAGTCGGTATTCGAGTATGCCGAGTTCGAAATGCGTACCGACCTGATCGACTGTGGCATCGATATTTGCACACCGGATGTTTTGGCCTTGTGGTCCGAGAGTTTCGACTACGAGCTTCCCCGCAAAAACTTCCTTCACGGCGTACTGAAAGACTGGGAGTTGAACGGCAAGATTATCAGCGCCGAGATTCTTGAGGAAGGCTACGGGGCTCGCGCCAGCAACCTCCAGATGTATGATTGCATCAGCAAGGATATCCTCCACCGCTGGACGCTACCATATGTCCCCGATAGCAACCTTCTTCACGGCCAAACTTACAAGTACAAACGGGGTCTATGGTTAGAGGATGGCGCACACATCGCAAAAAACAGCACAGTAACCAAATCCGTACTGGGGAAGACCGCCTATGTCGACACTGGTAGCACAATCTCGAGCAGTATCATCGGAAGGAGGTGCCAGATCGGGAAGAACGTGAGGATAGAGAACAGCTATATCTGGGATGACGCGGTGATCGAAGACGGTGCTACTGTTCTGCATTCCATTGTGGCCAACGATGCAGTCATTGGTAAGCACAGCTACATCCCTCAAGGCTCTCTCATCTCCTACGGTGTGCGGATCAGCCCGGGAACACAACTCCCATCTAAGCCCCTACCGAGAATCTCTCTCCTTACCAGTGAAGGAGAGCCGGCCAAGACCGATATCAAACTGGTCGGAAACGATGGCAAGGGAGCCCAATATGAAGAGCCAGAAGACGACGAGGACAGCGACTCCGAGGATGAGGGCGATGCGGACCCCGCAGTTCTCCAAAGCTCTCTCATTTATTATTTGGCCAGCCTTAACATTTCAAGCGAGTCCATCTCCACACTAGCGACACATGACTCCGATGATGAACTCTCGGACGACGAGTACGAGCAAGGCTTCCAAGCCAAGGCCAACCGCGAGCGCCTATCCTCCTTCGCGTCTGACGATTCCGCCGCCGCCGCCATGAAGCTCGACCAGTTCCATGGTGACGCTGTTCACGGACTTGTAGATGCCCTCCGTGCTGATGATAACGAGGACTTCGACTCCGCGAAGCTGGAGTTCATGGGCTTGAGACTGGCCAACAATGCTTCGGACAGCATGATGCGCAAGGCCATTGCCGTGGCCTTCGCCACTCGTGCCGCCGAGCTCATGAGCCCCCAAAACGGTGGTCTTGAGCCTACCAAGGCCGCTGGCCGGGCTCTTACGTCCAAGAAGGGTGCCGTCAAGTTCATTACGGAGGTTGGCGTCGGCGGAAACAAGGTCGATCTTCACGCTGAGTTTGCCCTCGCGTTGCAGAAAGCTTTGGCGGCCATTAAGGGGCTTGATTCTGCGCGCGCAGGAACGCTACTTGCCGCCCTGTTGCAGCAGCTCTACAACTTGGATGTTCTTGAGGAGGAAGGTATTCTCGCCTGGTGGACGGATGCTAGGGCCGCAGAGAATGATACACTCTCCAAGATCAAGGAGAAGAGTCGCGTGCTGGTTGAGTGGCTGGAGAATGCAGATGAGGAGGATAGCGACGAAGACAGCGATGAAGAGGATGAGGATAGTGACTAGATGGGTGACCAACGGACGCGCGCGCCAAAGAGACGCGGAATATCAGGAAGAAGGAAGGAAGGGCGGAAGAACGAAAAGGAGGAGGTGTAGATGAATTTATACCCGCAGCACCTGCGATCTTAGAATATTGCGCGTGTTATTTTTTTCGGGAAGGAAAGGATGGATGGACGGGAAGATAGAGCAGAAATTTGACGTCCGTGTACTCCTGGCTTTTCACACATTTTCCTTTGTATAAGCACGGATGCCTGCAATAATGTTATTAACTACACTGAGTAGCCTTAGACAAACGATGACCTGAGCGCTCTGGACATGCAGGTTGTATAAGTGAGCGTCATCAAGAATACTAGGTCGCAATAATCAGAACCATCCATGCTCTCTGCCTACGAACTTTGGTACTTGCTTCACACTCGACTTGTTATCTCACCATACATCTTGGTTAAAACATTAGCAGTGTGGTGGTGATGTGTACGGTTATCTTACTGCCCAAACTCGTCACCAAAGGACATCATCCTCAACATGAAGAATGCACTTAGAAATCTGAAGGGCAAGTCTAGCCATAGACTTATCCAAGTCTGTTGGTGTCATTCGACTTGCTGGAAGCAGACATGTAAAAAGGCCAGGAGTCTACATGGACAGCCGCATTAATACTGTCCACAATGATACACCGTCGTCCGTCCTTGTTTCACAGCTCAATGGCTCAGTTCCAGTCGAATGTCCCCATCTGTCACCTGTCCTTGTAAGTGCTGAACCATGGTCAAAGCAAAGGCGGATGGAAGAGTGGGAAAGGACTCATAGATTAACGGCAAGTGGAAGGGCATGGTGTGCAAAGTATATATATAAACGCTCAGGCAGGAATGTGACAAGAGGTATCAAAGCGACAAAGGCAGTTTACTGATGACGACAGAAAACCCGTCCACCCAAGCGCCGCATGACCCGGTTACTCCAACAATATTGAAACCTCTTGGGGGTATTAGTGTATGGCTGTACAGCAGCAGATTTGATTAGCATGACTTTTTCTTGGGTAAGGAGCACAGAATGAATGGGTTTGCCGGTCGCACACAACGTACCCAGAGCCACCATTCGGCTTGCCGTAGATTGGCGATTTCCTCCCCGAGCTTGTGAAGATTTGAATGCCATCGATCCAGAAGCCGGCTCTGACATAGAAGCCGGTAACGTATTCACCCCGACGAATATCTGGCATCAGTCAGTACATCAGTGAACAGTGTTGGCTGGCTTCAGGATTGCACTTACCCATTTCAAAAACGTCACCCCCTGCTTTGCCTCCCTTTTTTCCAAAAAGTTGCGTTGAATTGTCATCATAAACAAACTCCAAACCATCCAAGGCCAACCCATGGTAGACAATAATCCTTGAGAGGACTATGCCTTGTTTCACTGCACTCCTGAACACAACTTCATGAGGCTCGCTTCCTTCCAATTTGGATGCTCCCAATGTCTTGCCGCGATACGCCGTCTGTGCCAGAACGGGCACTCCCGGTACCAAGCCCATGGGAAGCTTGAAGCTGGATTGCTTGGAGCACAACTGATGAAAATCTTCGATATCCAAAGAACCGCCGCCATGTGATCGGACACTAACCTTCAACCTCCGCTTCTTTTTGTCCTCAGCCAGTTCCTTGCGTAGTTCCTGCTCATTGAGTGTTATTTGACGTTGGATCCCCGATCCATTACCGCTACCGCCTTCGCCGAGATATTCGATCCATTTGTGACAGACATCGTCATCTTCTCCAAAGATCTCGACGTACATTATCCCTGAGGCGGCCGTTATCATTACTTCGCCTCCTCCCACAGGCCATGCCTGTACGCTGTCATCCGGGCTTTGAGCTGGGTCGTTGGGCAGTCGAAAACATGGGTGGCTCCGAAACCTGAGGCAGTCCAGACGGTGCCAGGTACATTCATCCTCCTGTGACACCGGACCACCTTTGGAGCGCATGCGTGTCGAATATGCTTCCCGAACGATGAAAGTGCGATTTAGCTTCACATAGTCCCTCAGCATGACGCCACTCTCGCGGTGAGGCAGGCCAAACAAATGACCTGTCTCGTGCAGATGAGCTCCAATGCCGATATTAGCTGCCTCCCACGAGCTCCCAGCCTCATTGCAGTCGTTGGCAACATGATTCGTATCTGTAGGCGTACAGTTACTAAATGCCGGGACCACTTCTTCGAAGCTTGTCGGGTAGCTTTGCAGGCAGTGTGACCCGAATATGGCAAGCTGCAGATCGCCGACCCCCCCTCCGAGCGCGGCGTGTGCGGTAACGGTTTTCGAGCTCGTATCCCAGTGTGAGTCTAACAACAAGACAGAAACGTATAGTTTTTGCCCCGGAAGCGGCTTGAAGTAGTCCCTGACCGCATCTGCAGCAATGCCAAACAGAGCATCCTTTTGGTTGGCATCTTTGTTTTGCTGAGCCTTATTCAAGTCGCGGAGCTCTGCTAGGGTATGGTTCGTCCTGATAATGTGGATGCGTGCTTCAGACCGTAGTGTCCCCTGCTCTCTATCCCTCTGGTTTGCCGAGCCCGTAGTCCACTCCTCTTCGAACCGGAACACGCGACGGCCAAACTTGTTGCGCCACATCTGTTCTGCCGTAAATGCCTGCCACAGATACGCAGCCATGCGGAACTTTCGAACTGCCGTCTCCAAACCGTTCCCTTCTCGCTCAATCCTGGCTGGAACGGCATCGTATGTAGCGGGAGAATCCTTGGCCAGCAAAATGGCGAGTTGGAGAGGAGGGGCGTTGGTCGTTGGAAGCATATGTATTGTGAGATAGGAAGCGTGAATGGGATTCGTCGATCCGCTGTTGGCGAGTTTCGGGCTGGCAAAGTCGAAGCGTAGTCGGTTTGCGCCGGGGGTCATGTAGACTAGAGCCTTGAACTGGGAATCGCATACGGGCCAGCTGATAGGGGGGAAGCTGTCATCAAGTCGACTGACAGTCACGGTCCCGTCGAGGGATTGCTGAGAAGGCTCCCCAACGGTACCGTAGACAAGCAGGACCTTTTGGTAGACCTGTGATGGTTTGGTCAGTCATGGCAAGCGGCGAGCCATTGGCCAGGCACAGTCAACTCCAACTCACCCATGAGTTGTCTTGAATACTGGTGATGCGCGGAGAGTACTGCGAGACGGGCAAGTTGGGGCCCCTGCCGTTTGGCATTGGCGATCCTAGACCTGTCATCCCCGAGACACTATATCTGTTTGGGTTTCCGGTGGGGTAGGGATGTGGCGCCGGGCGCGAAGGGGCAGTAGCAGGAGGAGTTGGAGATGTCGACTGGTGGTTGTTAACGTCGACATTGAGAGCCGGGTCCGACTGGTGCGAGGAGAAGGACGGAGGAGTCAAGGAGCCGGTTGTGGGAGCAGTGCCATTGCTTGCTTCGCTCGAGCCGTCGGTCGAGCGTTCCGTCCTGAAGCTGTTTCGCGATCGCCTGCGAATTTCCTTGAAGTTTAGGAACGACGGAGACATTGTTGCGCCTGGAGGCTTCTATTCACTCGAGGAGCTGGCAGAACCAAGGAGGCGGAAATGCCACTTTTGGAATCCAGCAGTACTATGCACCAGCACAGACAGACCGCCGCGATACGAACGAGATGGGCCAGATGCCGTGAAAGTCGGCTCGAAGCCTTGGAGGTACCCGGATTGAAGACAGAGTGAGAGGACGAAGTTCTATGGTTGTAGGTGAGGTGTGGAAGCGAGGTCTTCTTTCTATTTGTTTGCGGTATTCGATGTAGAAGTCAGACCGGCAAGGTAGGTAGAGGGATGGATGGGATGAGGGAGAGCTCGGCCTGCAGCTCTTTTGGATCGCATGAAGTTAGTGCAGAGGGAGTTGAGCTTTGGAATGAACGTCCACAAGACGGGGATTCGGGGAGCAGCCAACACGCCGGTCTGAGTGCTCCGCGCTGACTGGAAGAAGGTAGGGACCCTGGAGTGAGATGGACATCTGGAAGGCCAGTGTCGATTACCCACTGACAAGTCCACACCCCGAGATTATTAGACGGATGGCTGATGAAGTATACGGTGCCATCGTCGGATAGGTACAGTCTTCCCTGATTACATGTATCATCATCCATGTATCACCACCATCGCTTACCCTGACTTCGTACCTTAACTGAGCCATAGGTACGTGTAAGTCGTTGAGCAGAACCGCATGGTGGAAACTGGGAAGAGCCGATCTTGGCTTCAGTCTCCACTCGACTACCGCCGGTATAGATGGTACTACAATGGATGCGTCTGTACATGCATGTTTTGTAACGGTAGATTACAGACGGGTACCGAGAGAATATGCCGTCACGGAGTCACGCTGTGTATCGTAACGTAGTGCTGTATGCAAGACGGGCTGGGCAGTCCGGCAGAAGTATCAGATGCATTCGCTAGTGTTGTAACGCATCGGTCGATGACGTACGTACTCTGGTGGGCATTGAAGCGTTAAGCGCTCCCGTTCAGGAGACCGGTACTCAACCAGAAAGAAAAAGGAGTCGGAGAGAGATTAATGACTCCAGCCATGGTCAGCAGTCGCCGAAATTTGTAAACGATCAAGTTGTCCGCTGCGGCACCTTGTCCAGTTCCATGGGCCCATGGTACATAAATTGGCAGTTCGTAAGACGCACCCGCAGATAAGAGTAGGGGGTGGAGATTGTGGGCTGGGTGGAGAGAGTCTTTTGACTACTATGTACACGTGTACATAGTACCGTAGGGGATGGTGCCTGGTGGAGGTGATCAGAGTCTGACGGGAGGCGCGATTCCCGTCAGTTCCAGAAGTTCAGGCGGGTCACTCATCAGTAGTAGTATCTCTAGCGTCAGTTTCGCTTATTGTCAGTTGCGATCCGTATCGAGGCCGGTGGCAGTGTCAAACAAGGCAACTTGGAATCCGAGATTACGAGACCCTGGAGGGGGCCCATTAAAAACGCCAGTCGGATAAATCGGCCGTGACAGCAAGGGTGATGAAAAGCCAAATACACGAAGGCATTCAGCATGTCATTTTAGACTCGGATTCAACCTCCACCACATCCAGCCCGGCCATCACCTGTCCAAATCAAGCGAACTCTGCTGCATCCAATGTTTATTTCGACTAGTACGTACAGAAGCCTACTTCATCACTTTATATACACACTTACTGTTAGTCTTCTCAACATCAAAGATAATCGGTGTTTACGTTGCGCTTTGAGTCGCAAGAGACGTCGGGATGGTAAGGTATCAAGATAAAGAAATGGGTATCACTTGATTTGCGAGCCTGCAAAGAGAATAATAGGAAATGGGAAGAAAAAAAAAAAAAAAAGGAGGAGAACAAACAAAAGAGACCACTAGAGCTTTAGTCATCTTAGGTTCCTCTCGGCACCCCAGATGTCCACCTACATATATACTAGACTCCCACTGTAGGTTGGAAGCGGATATCGCCCGTTCCCTAACAGCTAGTCAAAGTGAACAATAGCCTTCCCTCTACTGCGCCCTCTTTGCACTTCCATTGCATCGACATTCCACGGACCATCCAATGCCGTTCTCTCAAGCCATTGTTATTTATATAAAGGTGTATATATTGGGGGTATAGTCGTCAATCATTCGTCGTAGACCTTCGCCTTTGCCGCATATTCGAGGATGTTGCTGGCGATGAAATCCTTGATTGTATCGCCTCGACCTGCCGCCACTCTGAGGATATACTCGTTGAGATTCTGTCTTCCCAGAATATCCACGTGATCGGCCGTGTTCGGCCCTCCTCTCGGATTGAACCGTTCTGGTTCATGTGGCATCTCGACCACGGTTATCTTTGAGCCCGCAGGATTGTATCTCTTCATTTGCCACCCCTTGTTGCACATGTACCCCAGACTCATGAGGTTCACTGTGCCGTCACCTTCGCCCAAAATCACGCCGTGGTCAACATGCCCCTGAGTTAAAGTCGTATCAATCGTCATGTTAAGATGCGTTGTCGTTCCCGGATCCGGCGCCCGATAAAAGTAGGCTCGCTCCGTCGGCTTCCCTACACCATAAAAGCAGTAGATTTTGAGGCTTGGTGACAATGGCAGTCGTGTCTCTAGAGGGTTGGTCCATTTCCGAGGGTCATTCTCGTTTGCCTCCACTTCCGCGCTCGTCTTCGCCACCCCGTGAGAGTAACTGCCTTTCACCTGATCGCGGTACCAGTCGTCGGTTGTGTCAAGTATATAGCCCATCGCGTCTTCGATCGTAAAATTTCTGTCCGGTGTTGTTGATCCGTTTTGCCCGGCGCGGAAATTCAGCAACGATCCATAGCTATGCCCTTGGCCTGGCTGGTCATCTGGAGCCCAACCCAATTCTCCCCAGATAGCGTTACCGCCCATGGGAAGCATGGATGATATTCCAGGCATAGCACGGAATATCTCGGCGCGTTCCTCCTTGCTGAGGAATTTCTCGAGACCGTAAACCGCGAATGCGTTCATCTGCGCCGTATCCCGCATTTCACCGGAAAGGATCGCTGTTACATCTTTAACAGCTCCCAGCATGCATCCACTGATATTGATCCATGAATCAACATGCCTTTCCACCCAGTCTTGGCCACCCTTGCCGCCTTTCTCAGAGGCAACCCAGTGAAAAAAGTAGAACAGAACCTGGCTGCCCATGCTGTGAGAAGTCAAAACCACCTTCTTCTTGTGCAGAAACACGGCTTGCTCAATGTAAGACTTGAGCCTGGAAAAGTAGTGATCGCGCACCTCGAGGTTCGCATATGCTAATCGCCAGTCGTAAGCCGCCGTGTATGAGTTGGTTGGGTCATAGCCAAGAGATGCTAGATTCTCGAGGATTTTACTCCATATCCAGTATCCTGTGATGAAAAAGTCGGTTGCATCGAATCCCTGGGCGGCGCGTAGCTTGATACCTGGGGGATCTAATCCCGTTGTCTTGTCGAGCATAATGTGCCTCTTCCACGCTTCTTTATCCATGACAAGAGCTCGCATCATGGTCCAGCTTCCCCAAAGCCGCTTCCGAAAATAGGGCAACGACGGCTCAGACGTGCCCCATGATTCTAGACCCGTAGAGATGACCCCGGGGATCATGACTATAGGGTGGTCGGCCGATAGGCCCTCGGCGCGCATCTTCAGGCCTACCGAGAAGGCATCATCGCTCTCTATTAAGTCTCGTTCGCCGTTCTAGAGGCCGGCAGGGAAGGTCAGATGCGTCAACGACAGCAAAGCTCCTCAGGACGCTATTGTTTTCACTCACCACCAGGTCACGCATCTCTTTGACAAAGCCGGCAGGCAACACCTCGAACAAGCTGTCCATACTGAGCTCCTTGAGCTCGGGTAGAGGAAGATCGATCAGATCATTGCTTTTAGCAAAGAAGCCAGCTGCTATAATCCCAAACAGACTCCCCAGCAGGAATATTGCTGTCGTCTTGCGCTTTCGGGTCTTGGGACGTTTGTGTATAACCTTGACGGTGGAAGTGACCTCATGTTGATTATCGGGACTCGGCTCGCGGGATGTTGCGGTCTCGGAGGCAGTTTCCGACGCAGTCTCGCATTCGATGTCTTTGCCGACCAGCCTGCGCCGAACAGTTGTCGCCATTTCTCGGGATGCGCGTGGCTGTTGCCGCCGCCGTAAGTTGCCGTTACGGCGCGAGGAAGACGGATTATCGGAGGGTAGAAGAAAATAGAACTGGAGCGAGTGCGGATGGGCCGGGCTGTCGGACTGGTCAACTAAGCGACCCGGTCATCGGCAGGGGCGGGCGTGATGTTTTGAGATAGCGGGCCTGCTCGAATTGTGTGATGTATGGGGTTCTGATAGTGGGCTGTTTGGCGCTGCTTCCGGTGACGCCACGGTCGTAGGGCTGGAGCGGGGAGTGGCACCACGCTTGGTGTATGGATCACTTGGTCAGCGGCGATCTCGCACTCTGATGAGTCGAAGCTGCGACCTCGTGCCTCAACGACAAGGAGTCGAGGAAATATCAATGCAGCATGTGATGACGGAAGTAGCGTACCATCGGATCCGATCGTACGTAGTTGAAACGCGCCTACCTCCAGAAGCTTGCGTACCTGGGGCCGGGCCCGGGCTCGAGCTGGGTTTGCCCGAACTTCAGGCTGTCGCTTGGGAGGTCGGCACGGAAGCCTGCATAAACGGCGCAACTGAAGTGCCTTTAACAGAAGAGTGACGGGATGCGTATCCAACACATACAAGGCGCCCCAGTAATAACCACAAGCCAGGGCGGCGCGACACTGACGTAATGCCGATGAAGAAACGATGGGAGGAACAGGTGTGGGCGGGCTATGGAAAAGTGTTCAATGAATGGCTTTGAGTGATGGGGTATCTGTAATAGGCTATCCACTTCTAGGGGAAAGGTTGACACGCAACTGGCTTATTTACTGCGCAGTAAGTTCGCTACACCCGATTGTCATGCAGACATGTGAAAACAGACCTCGAGCTGCCCCTCCGTACATACTACCTAACCACCCCAGCTCGCCCAGCTGAGACAGACCAGGTATACACTTTTGAACGGCATATCTCCATCTTTATCCAACCTCACGCCCTCATTTTCGACTTCTCGTAGCCCCAACGCAGCATAAACGTTTCGGATCCAGCTTGACTCGCTTTATCAACATGGAAACATCCACCGAAAAGGCGATAGGAACGGAAGTACCGCGTGTCGAAGAGCTTCCAGGGGAGCTCCAGTACATCAAATATGAGCATAAGCTGGAGGCGGAATACCTCCCAGCTATCCGCGCGCTGATATCAAAAGACCTTAGCGAGCCTTACAGCATATATGTATATCGATACTTTCTTTACCAATGGGGCCATCTGTGTTTTATGGTATGTGGACGTTCTCGGACTGTTGAGGCTTGCGTATGGGCATGGGGCCAGGTGAGCTGACAGCTCAACAAACCCAACAGGCCTTGCACCCAGTCGACTCTTCTCTCATAGGAGTGATCATCTGCAAACTCGAACCGCACGCTTCTCACTCCCCGCCCACTCTTCGCGGCTACATTGCTATGCTTGCCGTCTCTTCTCAATATCGTGGACACGGAATCGCGACGGAACTGGTTAGGAGAGCCATCGACGCCATGGCTCAGCGAGACGCCGACGAGATTGTATTGGAGACAGAAGAGACCAACATCCCGGCCATGAGACTTTATGAGCGCCTGGGTTTCGTCCGCTCCAAAAAGCTTCACCGCTATTATCTGAACGGAAACAGCGCATATAGATTGGTTCTCCTCCTCAGATCTGTCGATGCGGATGCGACGAACGACTACCCCCTTGATGATAGAGACATTGCGCTTCGATGAAGCTGGTAATCGAAGAGTCTCCGAACCTTTGCTGAGAGCAGCAGTGCGCCATCACAACCCGTTTGGTGCCTGTCCTTCCCTTCACCATCGACACACCACGTCTTGAGGGCCCAATGATGGAGGTTTCGGGTGTGAGATGGACAGGATGACAAGGAACGTTGATCGTGGCTGGCGCCATGGATGTTCGTCTGGTTCCCATAACGGTATCTCGTGACGGACAGAAAGATGCCTATCAAGGAGTGGGATGATCAGGTCGAGGTATGGAGCCATAGTTTGAGCATATTGGCACTCCACGGTTTCACCCCAAATGAGGGCTTTCGCCTCTCCACATCCAGCGTGGCTCGGATGTTGACAACCATGAATGCTGATGGCCGATTTCATGGTATCTACCTGCCCACGAGGCTCAGGGCGTTAGGAGGTTTTTAGATGTAAGGTGGCACTGAAGTTTAAGGTTTGTGGGTTGTAGACCTTGAGCTCAGTCATAAGTTGAGATGTTGGCAGATACAACATGGAGTCAAAGAACTCGCTCGGGAACGTTGCCGGAGGCATGGACTGTTGATGTATTTGTGCAACGGAGCCAACCTGACAACTTGTCTGCCGGTCGAACTGACCTAGTACGTTGAATATATAATATTTAGGTATTTGAAGCTTCAGTCGTGAACGCTGCCAAGCGTGTACCAATTCAATAATGACATGGAAAAATGCCCTCCTACAGAGAGGCCCCACTTGCTTTATTTGAGGGTTGGGGTCTTTGTCCTTAACCTACCTAATTCTGCTGCCGCTTGGGACTGCAATATACATACATAGTGCCGTACGGTAGAGGTACATAGCTGCATTGCCTGCCATAGTGTACAACTTTTTGAGTGATAGTCCTGCATCCTAAGTACTTGAAGGGACAGTCTCTACCACCTTTTAGAGGTATGCAGTACTTGGGACGGAAGGCGGCGTAAAGAGATATCTCCACGTGTGCAGGTGGTATGTACCTACTACACAGTAGGTAAGGCAGCCCCCACAACCCCGATGTTACTACTGGGGGCCACCCACAACTCAAAGTGCGGAACTCCCCACAGCCTTGCATGGACTGCACCCCAGAACTACCGAGCGGACCTCTCCCTAAATCCGCCGCATTCAACTGTTCTCTTCGCAAGTGACGACATCTTCCCGCGCAGCCTTGATAGCCCAATAGATCCAACGCGGTGGATTAGGTCGGCAAAGGTATACATTGCCTATGCGATACCAGCAAGCCGCCATTCGTGATGCCCAGTTCATCAGTCTCGACGACAACATTGGTGCTGCTCGCTTGAAAACATGGCGGACCTCGAGGTCACTGAGCCTGTTGAGAACGAGCAGCAGTTTTGGCACGGTGAGCAAGCTTGCTGAATGGCCCTCCCCTCTTGTGTTGCTCTTGTTTCAATTGCTGAACAAATACACTTCGCAGCCCTGAACGGCATCCTTTCCACCCCTTGCCCTACCCCCGAATCTCTCGACGACGTTCTGCGATCATGGCTTGAACTGGTCGCGACCGGCCGGGACCGCTATCTCGACGATGAAGACGACATTGCGACTTGTTCCCAACAGCTCCGAGTTAGCAGCATCTTCAGCCAGAACGCCGACTATGTCCGCACCCAGATCATATACAGCCTATTGCAGGAGGACGAGTACGGGCCGTTGCATGTCATTTCCAACTTCCTCCTGCTAGATGGCCGTGCTGAGGAAGAGACATTCCGGCGCATGGTCAACGAAGGCTGTTTTCTGCGACTGCTCGAGCTCATCAAGACTTGCGGCGATCACGATGGCCGTCTTCACCGACTACTTCTCGAGTTGATGTACGAGATGTCTCGCATCGAAAAGTTGCCGCATCAAGACTTGGCTCAGGTAGATGACGAATTCGTCATTTACCTCTTCCAACTTATCGAAGCCTTCTCCGACGACGTGGATGATCCGTACCATTACGCCGTAATCCGTGTCCTGGTATGTTATTGTGCCCCATATCTGCTTTACGACATAACCACTAACATTGGTCATGGGTAAGCTGGTCATGAACGAGCAATACATGGTTGCATCAGCATCCGGAGCTGTTGACCCAACTGCGCCTGTTACTCATATCACAAACCGAGTCGTCAAAGTCCTCAGCCTCCATGGCCCATCTTTCCGAACTTTTGGCGAGAACATTATCTTGCTTCTGAATCGAGCAACCGAAACATCACTCCAGCTGATAATATTGAAACTGCTGTATCTGTTATTCACCACCAAGGCGACATATGAATACTTTTACACCAACGACCTGCGAGTCCTTCTTGACGTCATCATTCGTAATCTGCTCGACTTGCCAGTGGAAATGAACACCCTGAGACACACATATCTGCGCGTTCTCGCTCCGTTGTTATCGCACACCCAGCTCAGCCAGCCGCCACATTACAAGCGCGATCAAATTCTTAGCTTGCTCGAAATACTTCGCGGTTCAGGAAGTACGCACTTTCTACCGCCCGAGCCAACCACTCTCCGCTTGGTTGAGCGTGTCGCAAACATTTCATGGCTAGTGGACGATGAGGGCATCTTGAGTCCTGTCTCTATGGGGAGCCTCACGCAGGCGCAAAGCGGTAGTACTGTTAGCGTCATTGCAAATGTCCACGAAAAGCCGGGTATAGAAACACCAAGCAGAAAATCAAACCTCGCTCGTGAGCTCAGGCATGAACAGGAGGATGCGGAAGACACCGTGGGTTCAATAATCGCCAGTCCCACGAGTGATACGCCAGAAACTACGGCCCCGCATCTCTTGGTCTCGAGTACCACCGAAGGGCACAAAGCAGCAGGCCGTCGAAAACCGTCACCACCGCCGGCGAGGCGGCTGAGGGCCCAGAAATCGCTTCCCATTGTTCCAAAGCATCACCATGGTGTGCCGGTCTCCCCGCAACCACCACATACGCCAACAAGGATGACTGAGGACACCACATTTGCCCAAGGTGACAGGCACGGGGTTGCTGTTGCTAGCAGCTCATCGCCGACAGCGGCTTCGGCTGCGGAAGCCGTATCTGGCGACGGCAAGGTGAGTGGACTAGTGGCCAAAAAGCAGCCCCCCAAGCTCCCCCCTCCACGGCGCGGCAAACTCAGGGCTGTCAACAGTTTGTCGACATTACATCCGGTGACGGAGTCGCTACCCCAAACTGGGTCGACGCCGGTAGCTTAGTCGGCGCCTTGTACGGTAATCGACAAGGATGTTGCTTGAGGCCCGGATATACTGTGATGTCAAGCATTGTATCAAACATCGAGGTGGCTCGCCCCAGCAATGCGATTCTTGCGAACATAACATCCTGCAGATAGAAAGTCCAGGAAGACGCGGTAAAGCCTTAACTTGCCCTGGCAGGGGGCAAAAAAGAGGAGAGGACACGAGGTTGCCCAATTCACTTGTTTGGATCGGCTTGCAAGCTTTCGAGGGTATATCGACGAACACAGAATGGGGTATCTTGTCAAACTTACCTCGGGTTAGCCGGCGGGACACTATTCCAGTTGTCACTCTTACTAGACGGCAGAGACCTCACTGATCCTTCAAATGGCAAAGGATATTAGGTAAGGTGTTGTACATGAAGCGCTTGGGAGGAGGATTATGTTGGGAGGTGCTGGATATTGGAGTCTGAATGTTGCGTGTCACTATTATCAGGGAGAGGCAAAGCGGGCAGCCACAGGCTCCGTAGGTCCTTTGTAGGCAAGGAAATGTAATGGCATGCCGTAGCGTTTTAATCACAAACAAGCGCTTTCCTCAGTGAGGTTAACATTGTACGAGCAATTCCCATTCATGAAGACAAGGGCACGGCAGCTTGGACTGAATAGCAAACGAAGACAAAAGAAGAGTTGCAAGAATGCCGACAGACGGGAGTTCTATTAGGACAGCGGTATGAGTGTAAAAGATACGTAGAGTGGTCAAGTGGCATAGGATGAATGCAGGGGCAGTCAATTGACCGGGTGAAACTGCCCTTCTCGAGCCCGTCCCCCCGTCCACTACCGTCTTGGCGGTGCAGTGGATGGCGGGGCTGCGGGGATCGAACCGAACCCGGCCCCGGTCTTTTCTCGGCCGGCTCCAATTATTTTTCGGGCGGCCGACCGCGCGACCGTGCCTTGGAGCATTGTTTCGCTCCAGTGTTCCCGCCCATAGCAGTGCCACCTCTATCACCACCGCCCAGACGACCCCAGATCCTGCCCCGATTCGGTCCGGAAGCTTTGAACTGCGCGCAACTAGCGACCTTTGCGCGCGCACATCGGCAAACCCTTCCCTCACGCGACTACTGTGTCAAGGGACCGAAACACCGAAACGACCGGACGCCGAATCGTCGCATCGAATTCGACCGGCCGCCCGAACCCTGCCCCGCAAGTCTCCTTGTTCATTCAAGAAGGACCGTGCCAGAGGCCGTGGACACGAGATCAACCCTCGAGGATAGACAGTCACCAACAAAGAAGGAAGCAGGAAAAAATCTGCAACAATGGCCTCGACGATAGCAGCGGCCACAAAGGTCTCCCGGGAGATGTTCCGTGAACTTCACGGTGTCGTCGTGACCTCTGGCCTGATTGATAAGACGGTCAAGGTCCGGGTGGGCGGGCAGAAGTTCAACAAGTTCCTCCAGAAGGTGTGTATGCGAACCTACGGCTATTCTTCAAGACACGGGGCATAGCAGGAGAGTAGTAAGCTAACCTTCAATTCCTTTCTTTTTCCTTTCCACCCATCTAGCACTTCGACGACCCAAAACAATACCTGGTCCATGACCCCAACAACTCTCTCCGTGCCGGTGACGTGGTCGCCATCATGCCCGGCTTCATCACCAGCAAGTCCAAGCGGCACGTGGTCAAGCACATCATTGCGCCCGCCGGCACGCCGATCGAGGAGCGCCCGCCCATCCCTTCGCTGGATGAGCTCTGGGACGCCAAGGACGCGGCGAAGGCGGCCAAGAAGGAGCGCAAGGTGCTGCGGGAAAAGATCCAGGCAGCCGAGGAGGCGATTGAGCTCGCTGAGAGAATGGCCCGCCACGCCGTGAGGGAGATCGCGATGCGCGAGAAGATCATCAGCTTGCAAAAGGTTGACTGAGGAACACAGTGTGGACAAGCCGAGTGGTGAAGACGAGGGAGCAGGATTGGAGCGAGATGCATTCAGACATACGTCGGTTTAAGCACGTACTTACTAGCCGCGTCTCTTGCTCAAGGATGGTGTTGAAGGCCGCGCGCCCCCGGGGGCGGAGCGGGGGAACTGGTGGCTGGTTATGGTCCGGCGTGTCTTGGATTGTGTCAAGGATTGTGTCGAGAAGGGGTAAATAGACTCCGGAGCACAAACTGTTGATAGATATGTGTAGGATTATCGAAATAGGCATGCTGTACGATATAAGGGAAAACGATATATGTCACGCAAGGGATGGGTGTCCGACACTTCTCGTCAACCTCCCGGAGTAACCGACGGGTAAGAGCGCAATGGATGGAAGGGTGATTATATCATACTGACACATGGACGGCAGTGCCAACCAATTTCGATACGCGCTGAACGATATATTTGGCCAGTAAAGCGGATTTCAACAAGTGATGCTGTGGGATGGACTACGATCGCCCCCGCCACCTTTTGCTGCTACATATGGGTGCTTTCCGAATGCGCACGTTACTTTTCCACCCTGCTCCTTGCCCTGACAGCTTATAGGTATGGTAATGTCGCCTGTCACACTCTGTGGTTTGTACCAGCGAGCAATACCCTTCTTCGATGTGCTCGCTACAAGCTTGCCAGACCCAGACATTACCCAATCCCTGAGTACCTTACTCCGATTCATCGCCTCGTGGCACCCTCCCTCCCTAACCGCCTCTTTCTCCAAAATCTCTTGCCCAATCCTCATAGAATTTGAGGTTTGCCTTGCTAACGCTAGGCCGAATGGTAGCGAGACTGGTGACGAAATCCTTTAACTCTATCGGGCGTATCTGGTCCATGGTTGTTTGTAGTAACGCCTCACCTAAAGACCGCAAAGGACCCATGGCCGCATCTTTAGCTAACGCTGTGATATCGGATCCGGAAAATCCTGCGAGGTGCACGTGCTTAGCAAAAGGTATTTGGCGGGCAACCTGGCCAGGGAGTGAACGGGCTGGCAAAGATCACGAACGGGTAGAGCGACTTACCATCGGTCATATTCACAAGCTCATTGATGTCCTCGTTGGTCAGTGTATGCTTTTGCTGACTGAGGAGCGTTTTGAACTGGATTGCTCTTGTATCAGCTTCGGGGAGTGGGATATACTGTCTCCTCACAAATCGTCGTCTTGCAGCCTCGTCGATAGCCCACGGAAGATTCGTGGCGGCAAGCACCAAGACTCTGTTCACATCACCGTCGGTGCCGTTTTCCTTTGTTCCTTTTGCTGCAGTCTCTCTGCCGGCAGCAGCTCTCTGAAGATCACTCCATTGGATGAGGAACTCCGTCTTAATCCTCATCGTGGCCTCGTGTTCCCCAGAGCCAGATCTCTGCGACAGCAGCGAGTCAATCTCATCAACAAAAATGATGCTCGGCGACAATACCTTTGCCAGCGCAAACAGTGCCCTAACGAGTTTCTCTGATTCGCCGAGGTACTTACTTGTCAGACTACTAGCAGAGATGGAGAAGAAGGTAGATTTGGACTCCGTGGCAACTGCGCGGGCCAACATCGTTTTTCCTGTTCCTGGTGGCCCAAAAAGCAGCATGCCTCTGGCCGGCTCGCGAAGACCCTTAAAAAGATCTGGTCGGAGAAAAGGATAAACTACGGTCTCCCGAAGTGCATTTTTGGCTACCTCGAGGCCGGCTATGTCACTCCAGTGAACTTCATCACCCTGAACGACGATCTCGTTCAAGATCTGTTTCGCAGCATGTTCATCGACCCCTGGAGGAAGACGGCGCAATATCTTTGCCTTTTGCTTGTTCCACTTGGCAGCTTCTGACCTTTGTTGAGCCGCCCCATCTTCGCCTTCAGATTCTGGGCTTTCGGAGTTGTGGGCCGGTGTATCGACAACTAGGGAAGCCTCCCTCTGTTTCAGTCTTTGTCTTAGGTGCTGTCTTGCTGTCGGCCGTCGGGGAGTTTCATATTCAGAATCCTCAGAACTTGACGAAGTTGGGGGTTGTTCGAGCTTTTTCCCCCTCGCCCGAGCGCTCGTCCGAGGTGTATCAACATCCTGTGTCGTCGCCGATCTGCCCGACGCGGGCCTTGCCGTGCTTGTTGAATAAGAAGTCCGGCTGATGGGCTTCCGTTGAGCCAGCGTCGGATCGGACATCTTTCTGTTCGATTTTCTGGACGTTGTTGCGCTTCCTCTCGCAGAGTATGAGGTGTCTTCGTCATCTGTGTTCCCCGTCGTAGGCAGAGGCCCCCTTCTTGGTGTCTGTAACGGAGCGGTTCTTAGCCGGAGGCCTCCCTCCCCTTCCAACGGCGAACGCCCATTGTTATCCCTCAAAGTCAATGAGTTGAGTGCACTTGATGCGGCAGCAGCGCTGATGGTGAAGGAGGATTGGCGACTGTGTGTATGCTCATCAGAACGGCGGGGTGTTGATGATTCAGGAGTAGGTCGTCCATCAGGCGGTTTGGATTGGCTCCGAGGACGACCCATGACCAATCGCCTAGTATGCGTGTCCCATTGCTGCTGGCGGCCTGCCAACGCTGGACTTTGACGTAGCCTTTCCACTGAGTAGGGAGAGCTTGCGGGCGGCACCGAACTTGTCTGGTCAGTGGTGCCGGTTCCACCACTCTTACCGCTTGCACTCCCTGACGGACTCGATCTTTCTCTTTTCCCAAGATAGCTCCAGGCAAGCGAGGCCGCCTTACTGGCACCGGGGCGTTCTGAAACCGAGGTTGGAGGCGTCTGGCGATGGCTAGTTTTTTTGTCTCCCAAACGTCCGGTCCGCAGAGTTGTGCGCATGGTATGCTTCTCGGGGCTGCGTGTCCTGGACGATGTTCCCTCCTCGAGCGAAGGCCTTGACGCCGACGGTGGCGACGTTAACACTGGTCGCGTGGATGTAAAGGGAAACTCCCCGCCTGGCGTACGTGCCTCAGCAGAAGGCCCAGGTGTAGGCATGGTTTGTTCCGAGATAGACCTAGTCCCTACAAAGGGTCGCTTAGTGGGAGTTGGTCGGGAAAGGTCTGTATAGGTTACGGCTGGGATCGTTCCGTCACCTATCCAGCCCTTGGGGGAATTCGAAGGGTTCGGCAAGGGCGACAGACGTGACGCGGATGGTGTAGCTTCATGCTCGAGAGATTCGAGGCGCGAAAGACGGAGGGCCTCTAGGAGATCAATTCGTTCCTTGCACTGTACCTCGAGTTGCCGAAGACTGTCAACCAGCGCCTTCTCCGTCTCGGAACGTGGGGTGAAGGCTGGCAAGATTTTGTTTGTTTGCTGGTCATAGATTTGCTCGAGTGCCTGTTTCCAGCATCGCATAGCCTCATCCTCATCGCCCTAGATGACCGCGCAAGGTTAGCCGTTGGTTACTGGCAGATGGGAGAAAAGGGCGACGATCATGAAAACGTCATACTGACCTGGCCCTCGTAATAGACAGCAGTGGAGCATGTCAGGTAGCTCTCATCATATGTCTTCTGCAAAACTGAAGCGGCTGATCTGTTGCGCAGCATCGTAAGAAGTAAGACGTATACACATCACGGTATGTCTGTGTGCACTTTTAAGATGGGCGTAGCGGGCTCCCACTCTCCAAGGGCGGCCTAGACGGGAGTGTCCGGTCAAGAACAGGATCTCAGCAGGTGCTGTGGATCGGCCTGTACAGATCTACGCGCACAGACGGCATCGCCGTTGCGAAGGGTGTCGGAGAATCGGGCGGTCGCAAAACGTCCAGAGGGCAGTTGCCGGATGGAAGGACGGACCTAACGAGGTCCTCCGAGGAAGGCTCAGGTCCACGTTTCGTGAAGCGTAGAGGTAGCGTGCTTGTAGGCCACTGGAATCCAGGGAGAAGACGTACGGCGGTGCAACGTGAGGTTGACGGAATCAATGTGCGTCGTTGAGTTGCGACCGTGACGTGCCAACTTAAGTACTTTGAGGTTAGTATCAAGGTTTCGTAGGTACCTAGGATCTAAGACTTGTACACAGTATATGGTATTTTTGAGTTATGTTGCCTTATTACACAGTAACGTTGTGGCAACCGCCTAGACGGGGCCTCAGGGGGCCTACTCTAGTGTACATAGTAGCCGAAGACGTAGTGGGGCAACTGGGACGGGAAGGCGGGGACCTGGCAGAGAGTGGCAGGTACCCTTTCTCGCCTTTTTCGTCTGTTTGTCTGCCTGTGTACTCCATTCCACCTGCTATCTTTTTGACCTCTGGACAGTAACAGGCGCAACCTACATCTACTCTAGCTACCTCTAGCACGTTGTCACTGCCCCACTGACAAAGAAGTCGATGGCACGACGCGTCCCATCCATCTGAGCTTCCATCGGGACTGCCAACATCCCGTCAGGCGCGGCCCGAAAATGGCGTTGATATCCCCGGCCATCGGAAATCGGGACGGCTGGGATGCCCCACACCGCCCCACATTCAGCAGCTTCCACGCCTCCTCGTCCGCGGCTCCGCGCCGAGGGGACTCACAGGGCTGACGGGATTTAAGCTCAGTCTCATCCCATGTGAGAGGGCCGTCAGTCTTGTATTGCTTACTTGTAAAGGTACCTAAGTTTATCACTGCTCAAGGGCCGTTCTTCAGTCATGGGATACGCCGACTACTAGACACTCGACCTGAGTTCTTGACTCCGGCTACTTGTTGAGGTTTAATTTTACCCAGCGGTCTGACCTTTAATGAGATTGAAACTATGTTGATGAGAACCTGGCACGTGCCTGGCAGACCTGGGTCCCGTCAGTAATAGCAATAGCAGGCTTTCCTTCCTTCGCCGTTTCGCTCGCTCTACGACAATAGCACGCGGATCTCGCTCGATGTCCTTGGGAACAACGCCCGAAGACTTTGGGCGTGTTCCTCGTCGCCGTCCTCCTCAACTCTCCTTTGCTCCGCCAGCTCGTCAGCCGACAACAACATCTCCTCCACATGCTCAAAATCCACGCAGAATCTTTCGGCTGCCTCCTCAGTCACATCGCTCGCCAGCTTTGAATCCTGCAGATTCTTGAGCTTCTCCGTCGCATCAATCAACGCCGACGGCAAGAAATCGTCCAGCTTCTGACTTGACTGTCGCAGTGCTTCAGGTTGAACCTCCTCTAGTGTCGCAACCTTTCCAACATCATCCTTCTTCTGTATGTCCAGGCCAGCCAGCGCTTCAATGAGGGAATCCAGACCGGACTGGGCCCTGAAGAGCTCGTACTGTGCAATGACCAACCGAGCCTTTTCCTCCTCAATCTTGGTCTGTATATCAGTAGCATATTTGCGAACAAAGGTGAAACCGGAGAGCGTTGTCCGCGCAGCCAAGAAGCAGTTGATGAGGAAGATGGATTTGGACGGCGGGCTGGCATTGTTGGCCATGTTGATGCAGCCAGCCATGAATGGGTCGAATGCCTCGGCCATAGTGGACTCAAACTCTGCTTCCGGATCATCGCCCGATGAGCTTAGTGACGTTTCGTACGTTTTCATGATTGCCGATAGCTGCTCCAACGCATCCGTGAGGAACTCGGGAGGCCGAAGGTCTGGTGGAGTGTGCTGGAACTCGGTTTGAAGAGTGGCGACGTGGTCCCGAGCCAGAGATCGAAACTGGCGTAATGCTTCCGTTTCGAGGGTACCCATCGCTTCAACGAGAACCGACGTGGGGCCCACCAACCTGGAGAATGTGCTCTTATAAAAGTTGATGAGGTTCGCAAGTCTGAAGGCCAGGATGGTCTCCTCATTCGTCTGGATAACCTGTTCGACCCTCTGTCGTAGGATGCGGACTGCACCGGACATGTTTCTATCTACTAGTTGGTTCAGGGCCATAACAGGGTCGAAGGTATCCATTTCCTCCCCGTCCTCGGCCACGAGCCGCCAGACTTCAGCCTCTCGGCCCACCTGGATGCCTTTGGCGATCTCGTCACCCTCGGATATGAACAAGACTTCGAGCGCCTCTCTTTCGCCCACTGCGGCCGAGTGAGACCAGGCGAGCATGTCCCCCACATATCTTAAGGGGTCATGGGCTACTAGCTCAATGGGTTTGACCGAAGGGTCCCCCAGTCCAGCAGCCGAGCTGCCTGTCAAGGCAGTGTAGAAAGCCTCGGAAAGGACGTGCTCGCGGGCTTCGGCGAAGAAATCTAAACAGTTTTGGAAAAGGGTAGGTCTCTCAGCCAGGACGCGGAGAGCTCGGCGGATGGCCGAGCCAATTTGGGGGTTCTCAAGGTTTAGCGATTTAAACTCCCTCTGGACCCATCGGTAAAGCTTCTGGAACCCGTGATTCAGGTTCCGTGTGACTTGCTCCATGATGCCCAGCCCTAGCGCCTGATCCTCAAAGCCCAAGAGAACCTCGCAGTCGCGGCTGATCTTTTTGGCCTTGGCGAGGACTGAGAAAAAGAGGTCGTCTACAGGCTCTGAGGTCAAGGTCAAGGCATCAACTTCGTCCTGTGTGAGGATGAAGTGGATCTTGAAGGTCGAGAGCAACTCTTGCTTGCTTTCGACCTGCCGCTTCTGCGTCATGAGTTGCGAAGCCTCGCCCAAGGCAGATGCGGTGGATGCATGAGCTGCATCGATCTGTGTTTTCATATCACTGTAGCTTTCGTTGAGCTTGCCGATGGTGTAGCCGATGCGTTTGAGTTGCTAAAAGTGTATCAGTGTGCGGCTCACTCGCCTGTGGTTAGGACACGAGTGGTGTGAACAACGAGAACACATACCTCGGCGACTTTGCCGAACTCATGAATGATCTCTCCATTGCTGTCGATGACCTCTTTCTGGAGATCCAACCGAAGCTTGCGACGGTTCTCTGCTACGTTCTGCAGCCCTCGCTCATCTAGCAAGAAAAGGGCCTCACGGAACTCGGTGTCGGCATACGAAGTAGACAAGACGCTGGCGATCTTGGAGGAGAGGGCACTTGTACCCGCACTCTTGGTCGATGTTGGAGTCAAGGGGCCTGTTGGCGACAAGAGCTCCGAATGGTCTCGCGGCGACAGTACCAAAGACCGTACCGGGGGCGCGGATGTCGAGCCTGAGAGCATGATTCCAAGCTTATCACCAGCTGGAATTCTTGCCCAGTGTCCAGGGAGAAAGGTATCTGCTGATCTGTCACAGTAACAGTAGTTGTAGGAACGGCTTGTGCCGTTGGCTCAGATTTCGAGGCACCCCGTACTGCCCGTATATCCCGTGCGGATCCGTCGTCTGATGCGTTTGTTCAGGAGCCCTGTATATCCTGTGTCAGGGTCGATCTGGACCTGAGGTATGATCTCAGTTGTTTGTCCGCAAGGTACAACGTTTCTGAATCCAGAGAACGTAGGTATAGAGGTATGCAGACGGATCCCTCCTTTCGGAGCCCCTGAGCATGGAAAGTGGAATGTTTACAGGCGCCCTGTACACCCGTCTGTTGGAGGGACAGTGTCCAGAGGGAACTCTGTATGTACTTAGGTACCTTCAGCATTACAGGGGAGGTACGTACCTGTAAAGGTAATGCGCTGGCTGATAAGCATTTGCAGGTGTCCTATCGCCGTTCACCGCCTGCCTGACGCGTTCTAGCGTTGCATGTGAGACCCACCAAGCCCAGGTCCCGTCGTCACAATTCTATGGCTACCCGAGCTCCCGAGCTACCGTCGCACCCCACCCCTCGCAACCGCGTGTCCTTGTCACCTGGCCCCTCAGCAGCCCTCTCCCGACCGCCCAACTGCCTGGCGGCAGCCTGCTGCTTTACCTCAACACCTCGCGCTCCAAGACACCTACCTCTACACACATGAAAGACAGCCGAGGATGAGAAAACTCTAAAACAGAGAACTGCAACTCAACTCCCCGTTTGCACAGGGCAGGTTCAGAACACACGCCGCTTCCATATGACAACCTACGCGACGACACGAATTAGACATTCATCAGGTGTGCCTCGACAAAGCCTCGCCTTCTGCCGTCTTCACTGGCAAAACAACACCTATCTATACCCGGACCAGCTAGCACCGGTCTGTCACCGACTTGACTACCAGAGAGCCGAGCACGCAGTCCATCTCGAACCGAGCAAAGTGGCCCCCGAGGCACATTCCTCCTCGACTTGAACGCCGTCTCCGAAAGCCCCCGTCTCTACCAACCGCTGTCCGATACCCGATCGGTCATTAGTGTGGATGCTCACTCGCCTTTTCCCAACCGAGCCACCGTAATTCCGGACAGTCGCTCCAGTACCAGAACTTTAAAAGTCGGCTAACGAGTTCATGGCTGACGGCGTCATTGCCAGGCTCATGTCGGGTGGTCGTGGCAGTCGTGGCGCGCGCTCCTTCTATGAAGAGTTGCGTGGCCGCGACAATGCCTCTGAGGTAGACGGCCGTGCCGGGCTCTTGGATGAAGAAAATCTTAACCAGCATTTTAATGACTACGATATTGAAAACGCAGAAGGGCTAAGACTTGACGACAGTAGGGCCACTGTCGACGGCCGGATCCCACGAGGCCGAGCCCAAATGTCCGGCCGTCCACCACGTCCAGATACTACCACACATTGGGGTGCCAACCACGATGATGACGGTGACAATGACGTACCCGCTTCCCTGCTTGTTGAACATTATGATAGGGGAGCTGCTCCCTTGGGCTCGCCGGGGAAGCTGAGAAGCCAGCATGCAGGATCGCGTGCACATCCTGCTCCAGGATTGTCCAAGGGCCGTACGCATCAACAAAGGCCACACGCCGACCAAGATTTTCATCTCCCGCTGCATAGCAATGCCGCGCCTAGCTCCATTTTAACTGGTGCTATAACAGGCAACGCTAAGAAGATGGCCGAATGGAGATGGGCTAACATTACCAACCTTGACAGCTTCATGCAAGACGTTTACAACTACTACCGGGGAAGTGGGATGTGGTGTATTGTGGTCGAAAGGGTGCTTCACCTGATGTGAGTGGGCCTTGTCCCTCGCCCGTCTTCGGAGCAGAAAAGCTGGCCGCATGAGTAAACACTGACAAAAGCAACAGCAAAGTCGCCTTTGTAGCTTTCCTCTTGACATTTCTCTCCCAATGCGTTGACTTTAAGAAGATTCCGAGCAACCAGAAGCTGTCTCAAGTCCTCGTTCCTCAGTGCACTCGGAATATGTCTGGGTTATGGAACATTGGTCTTTGGCTCTTTGCCTTCTATTTCATGTGGAAATCAATACAGTACATCCTCGACTTGCGCCGGCTGACGCATGTTCGGGACTTTTACATCCATCTGCTCAACATTCCCGATGAAGATATGCAGACCATCACATGGCAGGAGGTTGTAGCCAGGATAATGGTGCTCCGGGATCAGAACGTAAGGACGACTAGGACCATGACGCCGCAAAATCAGCGCTGGGTCCTTGGTAGCCAATCCAAGGAGAGGCTGGACGCTTCCGACATTGCGAATCGACTGATGAGACGAGAGAACTACATGATTGCCATGATAAACAAGGATATACTCGACTTGACGATCCCTTTGCCGATTCTTCGCAACCGTCAGCTTCTTTCACAGACGCTCGAATGGACTTTGATGTTCAGCATTCTCGACTTTGTCTTTGACCCCAAGGGTCAAGTAAATCAGGAGTTTCTCAGGTCCGACCGCCGGGGCATTCTCAGCGCCAAACTTCGGAGCCGGTTCATCTTCGCAGGTGTTATGATCCTCATATTGTCGCCTTTCGTGGCAGGCTACCTCATCATCGTGTATTTCTTGGAATACTACAATGTACGTCGACTTGGGCTTGATCCTATGGTAGAGATGCCATCACTGACACTGCTTTCTAGGAAATTCAAAAGAACCCGTCGATATTGTCTGCGCGAAGCTACACACCTCTTGCGGAATGGAAGTTTAGAGAGTTCAACGAGCTTCCTCACCTGTTTAAGAGACGACTGGACATGTCTCACCCCTTTGCCAGCCATTACATTGATCAGTTTCCCAAAGCCAAGACGTCAATGGTGGCCAAGACTGTGTCATTTATAGCCGGCTCGATTGCTACGGTCCTTGCTTTGATATCTGTTTTCGACCCGGAAATGTTCCTCGGCTTCGAAATCACGCACGATCGCACCGTGCTCTTTTATACGGCTGTTTTTGGAGCTATATGGAGTGTAGCTCGCGGGAGTGTGTCCGAGGATAACGCGGTATTCGATCCCGAGTACGCGCTTGGCAATGTGGTGGAATATACGCATTACCAGCCGGAGCACTGGAAAGACCGGTGGCATAGCGCTGACGTGAAGGCCGAGTTCGAGGAGCTTTACAAGTTGAAACTGGTCATCTTTGTTGAAGAGATTCTCAGCATCTTGACAACTCCCTTTGTCCTGTTTTTCAGCCTTCCCAAGTCAGCCGATCAGATTATAGACTTCTTCCGTGAATTCACGATTCACGTGGACGGTCTTGGCTACGTGTGCTACTTTGCCGAGTTCGACTTTAAACAAGGCTCCAAAAATCAAACGCCAGCGGCGACCACAGGCGAAGGAGATGTACGAGATGACTATTACTCTACAAAGCATGGCAAGATGGAGGCGTCCATGCATGGATTTATCAACAATTATGCTCGAAACCCCAAACACCTTCCGCCTGCGATGCGCCAACAGTTTCACTTACCGCCGGTCTTCCCTGGCATAACTTCGCCAACGTTGGCAGGTGATTTGGCAGCTTCACGGATGGGCCGCAGCCAGCGAGCAAGGAGTAAAGGTCCCGTCCCTTCGCGTACGCCGCGGCCTGGGACGGTAGTGGCAGAGCCTTCGCCTATGGCATCCATCCTCTTGGATCCGCGTCATCAGCCAATTCTCCCCAACAACATGAGCTTTGTCAACCCGGGACGCCAGTTCCGTGGGGGTAATCAGGGCGAGGGTCACATGAAGGGAGGATCGATGGAGGAGGATGTTAAAGGTGCTGCACGCAACGGTCAGCAAACGCACGACGACGAGTCGGAAGACAGCAGGGCAGGACTGGATGAATCAGCATGGCAGGTATCGCCAACCAAAGATTTAAGCAGAGAGAACAGCGGGCGGGGCCTGGACTCGGTTGTTGGTGAGGAAGCGGGAAATGGAGCTGGGGTGGTACACATGCTCTACCAGTTCAACCAGGCGCATTTGAATAGAAGGCTTGGTGGTGTGAGATGAAACGATCAAGACTGTCACGTCGCGGGCCGGGGAATTGGATACCTCTAGAAGAAAGCGGAGGCATCACGAAACGAACATATGATATCTGTCAGGTACTTTGGCATGGCACTGGAGAAAAGTGTTAAAGAATACCGGATACTGTAGCATACTACATTTTGCAACATTGTTTAAGTTCCCTTTCCGACTTTTTACATCGGCAGCTTTTCGGCGGCAAAGTGGCGCGACTATGGTAGATGTACGCACAGGGCTCTGGAGAGGGAGGGGACTGTGCTGTCGAGTATGATTGAATCGGGAAATAAAAAGATACACAGTACGTACCTCATCCGATACTCGGATCTGATAAGAGAAATCTGGATCTGATAACGGCTAGATGGCCCTGGACGCCGGCTGTGACAGCTGCAACCCATCAAGGTGCATATTCAAGGTACATGGCCGTCTGCGCACGGCATTCGTGCGTAGCTATCGAACCATTATGACGGCGCGAAGGCATTCCCGCAAACTTAATCCAGCGCCGGTACCTTGGACGCACATTTCATCTTTTTCAGATTGCCATTTATTCCTATTCCCACCATCCTCCAATAACCGCCACCGGTGGCATGCCGCCAAGCTCAGGACTGCACATGGCTGCACAAGGCTATAAAACGCACAAAGGAACACGGGGTGGATGTAGTTTTTGGAAGAGTGTCGAGCCATTGACTCTCGGGCGGGTTTCTTATTCCAGCAGTATTAACTGAACCAAAGTGTGGTGATGCGCCCAGGACATGAATCAATCAAGCTCGCACCGAGGTTGGGCAAGGTTGTTTGATTGGCTGATGGTCCTTGATCTGATAAGCCTGGTAGGTTGGGGGCGCTCGGGGGAAAAAAAAAAAGGCAAAAAAGCCGCTAGCGGAGACGAACCCAGCGCGAACAATCCCCTCAACCTCAACCACTCCGTCAATTGCGGGGTTGCTAGACAGTGTGACTAGCGTAGGCATCTGCTTGGAATCATGATGGCAGTGAAGCTGGGAATGGAGGCCCGATTGAGGATGCGCGTACATGTTAGTTGACGCGAGTAGGTTCTTGATAGTTATAGTCTAGTAGATCTGTTATCTGCCTCTCAGTACCTTCTTGAGGTTGCAGTGACTGATTGAACTTCTCCGTACCTCCAGGGATGGAAGCATGTGCTGGCTGTGTGAATCGCTGCGCATCACAGGAAAGTCGTGTGAAGCTATTTGGCATCAACATCATGTTGACACCCATGCCCTGCCGAGCCTGTCCAAACAATCAAGGTTCCCCGGCCTCCCATTGCTCCAGCGGCCCCGTCGAGTGCGCTGCCATTGGAGGTGTCGGTCCAGGTTGCGATCCACGGTCCGCGGCAGAGCACTGGCCCTTCAGGTTCCAAAGTGGAAGGAAGTGTGGGTGGGTGCTGTGCTGGGACGGGTTCTGCGGGCGTCGGTTGAGCGTGTCTGGCGTGGGCGTGTCTGTCAAGCTGCGGTGCCAAGCAGATATTTTTTTGCTGCAAGGCCGTGCCGACAACGGGTCGGGATATTGATAAAACTGACGCCTCATCCGTCAATCCTCCCCAAAAATCCCGTCCTTGCTTGAACCGCCACCAGACGCCCCTCCGCTCCCCCTCCTCCGATCCGCGCCCTCCGTTGCGACGACACCCAACGCCCGAAACCGACGACAATACTCCTGGCCGACACAATCGATTCCTTTGGTGTGAAGTTCGATTGGCCGTCTTGATAAAGAGGCTTCGACCCCGGCGTTGCGCAAAAAGGCTAGAACCAGGTCCCAGGCCGAGGAAATAGAGCAGCTAGCTACATTATTTCGCAGCCGCCGTTTGCATTGCGTCACCTCGCTGCCGTCCTTCTTAACCGCTCGGTCTCTGTGGAATACACCTGTGTTGGTCCGCATCGCCCGTCGCCGACCCTCCCTCTCTACCTTGCCGTCTCTTCCAAGGACGGTCCCAGGAGCCCTTCAAGCTGGCGCTTAGCGCAGGAGCATCGGAGGCTGTGGCTTCCAAAATGACCCTGCCAAACGTTATCGAGGAGGAGGATTACGAGTACGTGGCGGCAACTTATGAAACAACATCGCGAACAACTCGGCGCCCGCTGACACCGCATCTTTCCATATAGCTATGAGTCGCTCCCGCCCAACTTCTCCCTCATCCAGAACATGGCCGCCGGCGCCTTTGCTGGTATCGCCGAGCACTGCGCCAGTATGTTCCCCCCATAGCCGATGCGTTAGATCGGGACTATCTGCCCTGGGCATTGCGCTAACTGATTCTCCCATAGTGTATCCCATCGATGCTGTTAAGGTGGGCGAACGGTCCCTTATTGGTTCATACGCGAGACCTCAACAAGTCACTGACTGACTGTCTTTGAATTCCCTCAGACCCGTATGCAGATTGTGAACTCGAACCCTTCCGCGGTCTATAATGGCGTCATCCAGAGCACCTATCGAATTGCTTCGACCGAGGGTATCTTCAGCTTGTGGCGCGGCATGTCCAGCGTCATTGCCGGAGCCGGTTAGTTTCGCCTCTCCGTCTCTTCGGACCTCACGGCAACCAGCTAATGCCAATTTGTTAGGCCCTGCGCACGCCGTTTACTTTGCGACTTACGAAGCTGTCAAGCACTTGATGGGCGGTAACAAGGTTGGCGAGCATCATTTTCTCGCTGCTGCCACTAGCGGTGCTTGCGCGACAATCGCCAGTGATGCCCTAATGAACCCCTTCGACGGTATGCCCACCCATATATGCCTATACACTTGCGGACCCATACTCGCAAAAGGAAAAGTCTAACGCAGTCGCAACACAGTGATCAAGCAGCGCATGCAGATCCAGAACTCGGCCAAGATGTACCGCTCCATGCTTGACTGCGCCAAGTATGTTTACCGGAACGAGGGTCTCGGGGCTTTCTACGTCTCCTACCCCACCACGCTTTCGATGACCGTCCCTTTCACCGCGCTTCAGTTCCTCGCCTATGAGTCGATATCGACCTCGATGAACCCCACCAAGAAGTACGACCCAGCGACACACTGCCTTGCTGGCGCCGTGGCTGGCGGCTTCGCAGCCGCGCTTACAACGCCTATGGATGTGATTAAGACCATGCTGCAAACCCGAGGCGCGGCTCAGGACGCTGAGGTCAGAGCCGTGAGCGGCTTTGTGGCGGGGTGTAAGCTGCTGTACAGGAGAGAGGGTGTCAAGGGCTTCTTCAAGGGCCTGAAGCCCAGAGTGTTGACCACCATGCCTAGCACGGCCATCTGCTGGTCGGCGTATGAGGCGTCCAAGTACGTTCTTCCCGCTTTTCTACCAAAGTCTCAAAACTGTCCCAACACGCTGCTAACACATGGGATGTTCCAGGGCCTATTTCATTCACCAGAACAGCCAGTCATGAACTGCGGCTGACCTGCGGAGCGGAGGCCTTTTGACAAGGTGAGTGCAGCTGTCTGCAAAGCTTTCTTGTATTTCTTCTCACTTCCCAGCCTATCGCCGCTGTGTTTGTTGGTGTTAACTCGCTTGCTGCAGCCAGGATCATCAAGACTCGAAACCTTCAGATGTGCATGCACGGCGTTAGAGGAGAAAAGAAAGACATTGCCTCATTTCCAGGGTATGGAGCCGATCAGGCGCGAGGCGGGAGAAGCCCAACACCACTCGAACATGCTCACTTGCGGGGATTAAATGTCCATTTGATCGCCCTTGGCGTCCGTCTGGGAACGGGCAAATGCCTGGGCGCGTTGGTTACGAGGGCGCCTTGCGGAACGGGGTATTTGGAGGCTGGATGGGGCACAAGGAGTCCTTCAACCGACCAGTAACAATGGGGTTTTGGCGCAATACCAAGCGACGATTACGATACAAGGCAAAAACAAGCAACACAAAATCTAACCATGTACGTAATATAGCTTTGTTGCCTTGTCTTCCTTCTCTATACTGCTCGCATAAATTGTTTCCGAGGGTCCTTTGTTCACCCACAGAGCCATGGGTTTTACTGAACCCTGGAGGTGCAGGCTATCGGTGCGTTCTGCTTGGTGGCGTGGTCGGTGAGGGAAAAGCAAAGCCTGTTGCGCTGCTAGTCTGTCCTTGGTTTTTGGCAACCTGATTGCACTTGTATATGACGGCGAGGTAATGTGGAATCAGGGTAGCTGTGTGTAAAAACCAGTACCTAGGTCTTCACGGTGTTCATACCTTCTTAACGTTTGTATACCACATATGTATTATACCTTCCGCTTGTATAGTATTACATCGAAGAGGACCATGATTTACATATGGCCAAGTTTGGTTGGAATCTTGATTGGCCAGCTGTGTTGTCGTCCATCTGCATCCTTTCCACTTGCAAGAGAATGAGGAAGATTCAGACATCGTGAAGTCGCAAATAACCGAATGGAAGCCGGTCAGTTAATACTAAATGTTATGAACAATAACTACTGTGTGTTCTCCCCCGGTTCATTTGTCCTGTTATTCCTTTGAAGAGAAACCGCAGCTTAACACCCAAACTCCCTAATCAAAGCTTCCCAACCCTCAAGATTCAAGTATGTCGCGTGCCAGACACCATAACCAAGGACAACATGGCCTTCCACATGCTTTTGGTATCCACCCATGCACCCCGATGAGCTGTACCGCGATGCTTAGCCACCAAACGGAAACCCTCCGGGAAACCCGCCACTCCCGTACTGAAATCGGAATCCGCCTCCCGGTCCGCCCTGTTGGAACATGTACGGATTCCCACCATGCCCGCCGAAGGGGTGTCCTCCCTGCTGCCCCTCGTGCGAGTTTGGGTCGTCGCCTCTATCGAACCGTGCCCGTAGCTCGGGGTCACTCAGTACCTCGTACGCCTCGTTGATCTGAGCCATCTTCTTCTCGGCCGCCTCCTTGGTCAACCCTTGCTTGGCTGCCTTGTCTGGGTGGTGAAGCTTGGAAAGCTTGCGGTAGGCCGACTTGATCTGTCTCTCATCCGCATCGTGGGAAACGCCCAGGACCTTGTAGTAGTCCTTCGTCTTGGAGCGTTTGAGTGCGACCTGCGCCTTCTGAATGAGGGGGTTGATGACGTCTGATTTGGCAGGGTGTTCCTCTAGGGCCTTTTGAAGGGTAGCGATGGCGGCGTCATACTCTTCTGTCGCGATCTGAACTTGTGCTTGGTGGAGGAGGGCATAGAGGGCAGTGGGATTGATGGCTAGCGACTCGGCGCAGTAGGTGGAGGCTTTCTTGCTGTTGGACTGGTGAAAGGGAGCTGGTGTTAGATGCCTTGTTCCATACTGGTGTTGGATTGGGGGACCGCTTGAGAAGTCGACTTACTTCAAAGTATGCCTGGCACGCCAGTTCTACTAGTTGTCCTACCAATGCATTACCCGCGGACTTTGGAATTGTCCCGTCCGCCCGAAGCTTCTCGACTTGGCTCTTCACCTCCTGAATGAGGCCTTCCCCTTCTCGGTTCGGGACCAGGTTCTTCACGGCCGTCATTGGTTGTTTCTTGTCCAACGCCTTGATTGCTTTCTCGACCATCTTGTCCGTCATCTTCTCTTCCTTCAGCAACCTTGCGCATACCTTGCTGTCTGGATCGGAATGTAGACATTTCCTGATGGCTGCCAACCCCCCTGGTAGATCGCCGAGGGCGTAGAAGGATATGGCCGAAATTTTGAGGTGCGGGGTTGTGTCGCCAGGCTTCATTTGCAAGATGTGTTGTAGGTCGCTCATGCCCATCTCCAAGTCACCTCGCTCGAATAGACACTTGGATCGTAACTCGCGCAGCGCAACAGCCCGGTTCGCAACCATGATGGCGGCTCCGGCTTGCGTAACACATTTCTCCCAGTCCCCGGTGGCTGCTGCCTTCTCGGCAAGGCCGGCGGCAATACGGGCATCCTCCAGCGCAGCTAGTTCGTCCGCCTTCCTTGCCTTCTCGTAGTGCTCCCTCGCGGCGTCCCAGTCGGCGCTGCGCGCCTTCAACTTGCCCAGCTGGATGTGGGCACCTTCGAAACCAGGTTTGAGCGCGAGCACCTTGTTGAAGTCATCGGTCGCTTGCGAGGTGCGGCCGAGCGAAAGGTAGGTGGTAGCACGTTTGAAGAAGGTCAGGTAGTTGGAGGGGTCGCGAGCAATGGCAGCATCATAGTAGACGAGCGCATCGTTGGTCTCCCCCTTTGAGAGATGGCTTTGCGCCGAAGCGAGGAGGTTGGAAACGGGCAGGTCGGAGGGTATCTCGGCTGGTGAAAGGCCGTTCACGATGGAAACGGCCGCAATGGCAAGGGCTGATAGCCGGACCAGCATCTTGGACGATGGGGAAGGTCGTAAGCCGGTCGTCCACTCAACTCGATACGCAGAGGCTTGGTTATCGAATCGTTATTAGGGATTGTAAAGACTGATGAAAGAAATGGCCACGATTAGGTTGGCGTTTAAGGGAATTAAAGTTTAAAAGACCTAAAAGATTAACAGGGTGAAGAGTGAATGAAGGGCGATATGGACTGCAACAAAGAAATGAATGGAGGTTGATGGAGCCAAGTTGTCCTTTGGCGGATGTGTAGGCTAACAGCGTTAGCGGCACGGCTAGCGCCTGATATATGTGCGTACCTCGCTACCACGCCAGATGGGTAAAAAAAAAAGAAAAAAGAGTATATAGGAACTCACCAAAAAATAGTGGTCGTACAGTCAATATCCTAGTTCCAGCAATACCTAAAATTTCGACTAAAGTGTTGTTCGAATAGGGGGTATTGCTAGTATAGGAGTAGAATGTACCAGCCTCATCACCAAAATATCGATTTTCTAGTAAATCTCTTATAAAAAGAATAATATAGAGATAATAATAAATACCCTCTTTACGTCTTAACCTAACTAACTAGAATTTTCTATTCTATACGAGCGTTAATATCTTCTTTTAATTTAGTTTTGAATTTATATAATATACGTACTTCCTTAAAATTACCAAGATTCTTAGTATTAGCTATAGTAAGTAGTTTAGTAAGATAATTAACGGCTACCTTAAGAGGTAATAATAGTTAGTAGAGGGTATAACTCTTTTTTATATTAATATTATTATTAATTGTATTTAATTCCTTAAATTATATAATTATTAAACTTAATATGGTATTACTATTAACTATATCCTCTTTAAGAAGTTAATTCTTATTAATTAATTTTGTTAACGTGTAGCTAGTACTATACTGTTACGAACTATAAGCGATGCCACGGGCCAACCAAGCCACCGGTACACAACAGCCACGTGAAGGCTGGGCAGTGTAACCATGCGACCAGGGTTAGGACCAGGAAGGGCTCAGACCTGACCAGGGGAGCTCATGAGCCAGGAAGAAGCTCATGAGCCAACAACGAGCTCATGAGCCGGCAACAGGCTCATGAGACAGCACGAGGCTCATGAGCCAGGGAAGGAGCTCATGAGCCAGGACTACGGTCAATGAGCCAGGCACATGTAAACAGAAGGCACCATAGTATAAAGGGACTACTGGAGAACTCAGATCGTCAGATAGTTCGACAGTAGTCAATTGATTCTATCACCGAGACCAGTATCACGCTTGCATACTTGTTGTGGACCCTTTGGCTTCACCGAACAGCACTGATAGTTTCTACCTTCAGCTATCCTACTTAGGCAGATCAGACTGCCTGTTCGTCACATATACTCTATAACTACTGTATACAACCTTATAGTATAAAAGGTTAACTGCTAAGAACGCTATTCCTTCTACAGAATTAGTTAACTTAGTCTCTATAGAATGTACTAGAATACAAAAGTTTTACTACTATATTCTAGAGTCTTCTAGCTTAGCCAACATTTCTTTTAAACTAATTTGTTATTATAGAATTTAATAGAAGCTTATAGATTTAGTCTATTCCTTCTATAGTATAGTACTCCTATAAAAACTCTTATTAACTTATAGGAAGCTCCTACACTCTAAAAGTTTCTAAATGCTTAATATTTATATATATAGAGACCTCTCTTCTCTTTTAATTAGTCACTCCTTAAGCAAGCAAGTACAAATTAAGTAATATAATATAGTCTTTTCTTATAGTATAGAGTCTACTATAATCTTCTATCTTAAAAGTAGAGTCTTTTCTAAGACCTCTTTTATAATATCCTTCTATTATATTTACAACTACGCTGCTTCCTTTAGCACTACTATTGTACTTCCTACTGCTTCCGCTCCGCTTTGCTACAAGTATATAGTTTACTATAGTAACCTTATACTAGTACTATTATTATAGATTAATTAGTGTATTATAGCAAATAAGTTTTAAGAAATTATTAATAATTATAGTAGTATAATTGGTAACGTTTAGTAAGGTAGTTACTTTATTAAAAAGTTTAATAACCTTATTAGTAGTCTAGAGGGTAGGCTAGTTAATTAAGTAGGATAATATTAATATAATTGATTTTATTTAATAGGCAATTATAATATTAATGTATATTTTATTATATTATATGTATAATATTTATAAAAGAATTATATTAAAATTTATTTTCTTAAGGGAGTTAAAACCTAGATTATTATTAATAGAGTTAATAATTTACTTTAAAAAGTATTTTTTATATAACTACTTAAAGCTAGTAATAATGCTCTAGTCTATACGTTAAAACTATAACGTATTATTAAGAAAGATAAATAAAATAGTAATATTAGGAAGAGGAGGATAAAGTTCGAAGGTAGTCTTATAAGTAATAAAATTATTTAATAAAAGGATATATAATTAATTTAATTTTGTAAGCTTAAAATATATATGAAAGTCTTTATATTATAATTTTATAATAATAATCGTAAATTATACTTTAGTATTATTATACTAGAATATTTTATACTCTATAAAATTAAATTCCTTTAAGGTAAAAAGAACTTTAATTCTATTTATAGTCTAAATTTTATATTAATTATTACTAATATTATTAGTAATTAAAGCTAGTAATATATAAATTTTATTTTAATATTAGGACGGATAATAATAACTAATTTAAAAAGCGAAGATTTATTTATATAGACCGAAAAATCTATTTGTACGGACCCCTACTTTTGTCTCCATACATATCCCTAACCCTAACGAATCGCAACATATCAAATATATTCTTTCATAAATTTCGCCTAGAAATCTAAACATTTCAATATTTCAAGCATTTGCCCAGACTATCATACCCTACCCAGACGTGCACCCCCAGATAGATTATTTACAGGGCATTTTACAACGCACTTTACAGGGCACTTAGCGGCACGGTCGCATGCACCCGTCGGCTAGGGGGTCGCTACATCGGCCATCTACATCATAGTTAGCAGTAAAAACGCATAGAAAAATAATAGATCATTCCCTACTATTGACAGATGCGTGCGCGTTATTTATTTGCCGATAATTGGCGATACGCGATGTGGTGGGTTGATTTTGATAAGGGTGGTGGTAATGTATTTGGTGGAGGAAGCAATGGACGAGGCATGTGCCAGAATAATCGCTAAGTCTAATTGGGTAGCTAGTGCAGTACGAGAGTGGCCTGTGCAACCCTCAGATGCGTATAATAGCCTAAAATCTGGGAGCTTAGCGGGCGCAGTACGTGCTAAATTAGTACAAGTCGATTGCTGAGCGCTAGGGTTAGGGATATGTATAGAGAAAAAAGTAAGAGTCTATACAAATAGATTTTTCAGTCCGTATAAATAGATCTTCTCTTTAGAAAAAGGAAATATTTTCTAGGAATAACTAATTTAATTTATATTATACTAGTTCCTTAGTAGAAGAAGAAGAATAATAATAATAAAAATAATAATAATAAAAATAATAATAATAAAAATAATAATAATAATAATAATAATAATAATAATAATAATATAGTACAAATAGCCTTTATTTAGTAAGTTAGTTTGTTAATTATTTAAATAGAAGCAGCTTTTCTATAAAAATGCTTATTTGTTATATAGAATCTCTTTTTAAAAAGGGCTGCCTATTTATTCTTAAAAGTAAGAAAATGTTCAAAGAGTTTACTACCTCTAATATCTTTTACCTTCCTCTAAATTTATACCACCTTATATTTTAAAATCTCTATATTAGTAGGAATACTAGGAAGTTCTATTTCTAACTACTAAATATATAAATGCTTTTCAAAGATAGGAAATTGATTAAAAGGGATACGGATTTAGGTTTTAAAATCTATAGCTGCCTCCAAACGATTATTATTTAAGTAATTATACTATAGAAAAAGGATACGAGATATTTAAGAACGATCGATATAAATTTATAGTTCTTAGCAGCCCAATCTGCTATCCCTTTAAGTGAGGGTTTAAGCATTTAGTCTTTATACTATTTCTAAATTGCTTTTTTTTTAAATAAGAGTAATAAAAACTATTTTAATTAAATTAATAAATTAAATAAATAAAAAGAAATTTATATAAAGAAGAGAAATTGTTAACAATACTAAATATTATGTTAAAATTAAGGAATTTTTTAATTTAATAGAGTTATAAGGGTATAAAATATAGTATAAATAGGAGAAGATTAGTAAAGATATCCCTAAAACGCCTAGATTACTAGCAATATTATAAATAAATTTTCGGTTTTACTATTACAATATGCACATTTACGCTTACTCTTACAAAAAGGGGTGTTTTAAGAGTTACTATTGCAATTATAAGGGGGTTGCTCCCAGAGGGTATTGCATTTGCAGGGATGCTGACTGTATGTGTAGTCTTTTATCTGACCCACCTGCACGCTAAGGGTATGCAATGGAAGATGAGACTCCTTCCACCTCATTCGGGCCAGGTACTTCTCCACCCGGTACCCCTGTGCCTGACGCTCATGTTAGTGCGAGGGAGAGGGCCGGGCGATTTCTGGCCGCATATGTTCACTCACTATCACTTCTAGGCATCGTCTGATATATGAAGTAAAAGTACCCACATACGTACCATATCTCACAACATGTACATCCGGCTCTGCCAATTTTATACCAACTTCATGGCAAACCCGATGTCCTTTCGAGGTAGAATAGCTGTGCAGACGGCTTGCATCTCTCAAGGAACCCCCGGCCCAAGGCACTCGAGGGGGAATGATGCCCTTACGGTTGCCTGGAACCAGAACGTATTGACTTGTCGAGTCTTCAAAGTCGACTCCCAGCCACTACCTAGTCACGGTCTATTCCGATGACTTGACGACGACGTGTTCCACGAGGTATCACCGAACTTGCTTCATCCACCATCGATTAGGATGCTTCTTCGGCCTGTTCGGGCTATACCAACTGTTTGGAACGCGCTCTCCGTTGTTCAGAAGTGGATCGCCCGTTCTATTTGCTATATTATCGAGTCACGTCGCCGTACAAACGCACCTGTCTAGCTACACAGTGACTTTGAATTTTCATAACAACGACCTGAAACCACATTTGGAGCAACACGCAGAGGAAGTGCCAGCATGTTTGGAGGGAGAGCCGGTAATTATGAATGGCATCGAAGGATCCAAATGCACATTTCGGCGACAAACTCCAAGCTACCCATAGACTGAAGATTAGAAGAGCGCCCACATAACAATGGCAAACATGTACTCTCTGAGAATCGAATATCATATCACCCCCGGATCTCCCTCCTTTCCCCTTTGCCGTCCCCACCGCCACTACCACCTCCACTACCAGCTTGGCAGCAACCAGGAGAGTATCTCAAAGACAAGAAAGCAGTGAGTTCACAGTATTCCTATGCGCAAAAAGAACGAAAGAAAAGGAAAAGCGAAGACGAAGCCACCGACGGTTACCAACCACCCTTGCTCTATGTCAACGTTAAAGTTGCGCTGTCCTACAAGCCGCCCAAGCATGCTCAAGCTGGTCTGTTGATCAACGACTGGGATCAACGGAAGACGTCTAGGCAAGCTGAGACTACGAAGAGCTCTTCGGATATTCACCAGGGATATGAAGGTTGGAGATGGTTGGAACGCTGTCATTGCGCATCCCTTCGATATTTGGGCGTGTTCGATCCTGGAAAACGTCACCGCCACTGTTACTGTCCATCTGCCCGACCATAACTGTTCGTGGCATTGCATGGCTGGGATGCTGAGCACTCGCAGATGCGATACCGTTGTGCATGCCACTCTTATCCTCCGGTGGGGACACTGCTTGTTGTGCACCCATGGAGGCTGGGATATCTCTGATATCAGAATCTAGCCATCGTTGGCCGTGACGAACGTTTTGTTCATCCGCGTCGTGGTTCCGTCTAGCAAGTAATGTCATATCGGGATTACTGATTCGACGATTATCAGTTTGTTCGCTATGTCCCCGGAGAATGGCACCATCTCCTTGGTTTCCAACAGTATAAGGCATTGAGAGGGGTTGGCCGTCAGTGTCGTTGTGGACACCATGAACTTGATTCGGGTTTGGGTTGGCAAAAGTGTAGTCGCCCTGATGTGTTGTAAGGGTGGCCCCCTCGCAATCCGGTGGATTCGGTTCCCGTGTTCTATCATGTTGCTCTATGGCGCTTCCTGGCAATGTGGTGGTAGCTGCGGTGGCATCGACAGTGCCGTTCTCGTCGTTTCCGGAACTCACACTAAGCGGGGAAACGGGAACCTGTAAGCGTCTTTGTGCATTTACCTGGAGATCAGATGGGAATCGCCCACCTGAAGGACGTCGCGGCAGAGCGTCTTGCCTTGGCGGCAGGTTGACATATGCCACGTTTGCAGAAAAGGGAGGCTCCTCGTCGTCATTGACTCCATCGCTACTGATGGAAGACCGCTGGGAGGACCTGCTGTAGCTTCTTCCATGGCCGCGAAGGAAATTGGTGCGTTCTTCCGGGGTCCGCTCAGTAAGCATTTTGATGTCCTCATACCATGCCATCATCGTATCATGGCTTTCGGCGCGGAATACCCACGTATGGCCACGGTGCATTGTTCCGGTTTGGCGTCCTTTAAGAATGAACTTGTTGGACGAACTGCCCTCGGTGGAATGAGATCCAAGCTTTTGCTCAGGAAGGTAGAGCGACATGACCGGCCCTTGTCCCTTATCGGCAGACTTGAACTCGTGTAGGTGGGTAGGCGAGAGTACATACCTGCTATTGTTAGCAAGAGAACAGAATATTCACTGCCGGGAAGAGCCTTATGATAATGGCTCGGGTACTTACCATCCTGCCGAATAGCTTTTCAAATATTTGCTTTTGCGCTCCAAAAGACCGGCTCGGATTTCCTGACAAGCGTGATGGTCACGACCAGGATAGTGAATGAACTCGGCCGATCGCATGGGCACGTCCGGATCCACGAACTGTTCATCTTTTCGAATAAAGGAGTTCCATTCGGTATCCTTGGGCATGGAAATTGGGCCAATTCGAAGCTCTTCAATAGCACTGTAGGCAACATCCGACTCTCTCTTGAGAATACCAGCATAAGCATTGTAAGATTTTTGTATCTCGCCAACGACGATGGACTCAAGCTCCCGCCCCGAACTCTCAAGGTTCAGGTAAGCCTTTGGGTACGGCAGTTAGCTGTGAACAGGACTCTCCCAACAAGCCACGTGGTGAGAAGTGCGTACCTGATGCAGATAGTTCTCCTCGTCAATCTGCCTTTCCAGCTGGCGATCCACTGCTAGGCGTAACAGATAGGGATCTTCTTTGCCTGTTGTAAGAGCTGGGTCGAGTTCGGTTTTGCCAAGGATTTCCTGAAGACTGTTCACAGCTCTTCGAGTGGCCTCCATTTCCTTGTCAACCGAGTTTTTGAAATCGCCAGAGAGATTTTTGATTTCCTTGATCTTCTGATGTAGGTCACTCCGTAAACCAGTGAGTGCTAGGATAACGTCCTCTTCAATCTCGCGTGCTTTATGGGACTCGGCAATGGCTTGCTTGTTGTAATTGCGCAGAACCTGGAGGGCATCGTCAAGCCCACCATCTGAAAGAAATCCTGGGGGAGTTGACGTATTATTCAGTACATTCCCCAACCTAATGAGCGATTTGGAACGGTGCTCATAGTGTGTCTGGATCTCCTTGAAAAATGTAATAAGGTCTTTGAGAATCTTTCGCCATGCTAACAAACAGAAATGAGGTTAGACGCGGACTTTGTAAGCAGACGGGTATGGATTCATACATTGGAATCGGTTGGCAAGGACGTCGGTGGGACTGCCTGCCGTCGGAACCGGGCAGTAAAAGGCACTGTTCATCTCTTCTTGGTCGGGGTTCGGTTGAAGTGCCAAACTCCTAACACTCCCCGCTTTCATACTGCGACGGCTGCCGCTCCGTTTGAGGCTCCCACTACGTCTAAGAGACGCCTTTTTCTTGAGAGTGTTGCTGCGGGAAATTGAGGCGGTCCCATCTCCGTTAAGACCGTTTACAGAACCGGCGTAAGAGTTCGTTCGGTACATGGTGCTGTGAGGTCGCGTGCCGTCGACGATCGAGCTTCCTCGTCGACCGGCATCCCACTCCTCGTTGAACCTGGCTGGGTGAGGAGCAGTGGCCATGTGGTCATGACCAGATTGCAGTAAGTGAGTATTGGCCAGGGTGTTAGATATAGTCTCGGCATCGGGGCGGCCGGAATAGTATTGTGGTTGTTGTGGTGGTTGGTGCTGCTGCTGCTGCTGTTCATGGATAGGTTGCTGCTGGTCGGGAAAGTAACTGTGTCCGCGATCAAAGTTCATGTTGGGGGAGGGGGCCCCGACTGGAGATCTAGCGGTCATCATGGCGAGTGTCGGCGCGGTCCGCAGGACACCTCACCCGGCACTGGGACAAGGACAGAGAGTAGGCTCGGGAGTTGGGGAGGTAGGGCGGCTGGTTGGGTCGTGGTAGCGGTAGCGGAAGCGGTCGACTAGGATATCCAGTCCGCAGACCTTGGGCTGTACGAAAGGACGAGAAGACGGAGCGGCAATAGGTTTTGGAGAAAGGCAGCGTAAAGGCAGCTTGGGTGGACGCGCGCGGGTGTTGAGGATGGCAACCTGGATATGTTTGGATGATGAGGCGGGAGCAGGAGCAGTGAGCAAACCGAGTCGGGCGATCCAGGACTGGAAATTGAAAATGAGATATTGCTACCGCTACTATGAGGTCGCGACTGGACGGGAACACAATGACTGCGCATCCGAGACTAGAGGTAGTAGGAAATGCGTGGGCGCGCGGAAAGTGCTGGTGGTAGAGGTAGCGAGGCAGTTAAGTTTAGAGGAAGAAGGCGAGCAGGGAAAGTGGTAATGTTGTTTGGTGCCTTTGGGGCCGTCTGGGACCTGGGCAGCTGGGGCAATGATGTCGTCGTCACCGGGGGCAGGGCAGCAACAAAGAACGCTGGGCAGGGTCTGGGCTAATTGTGCTGCTGTAGCGTGCGCTATTCCGGGCATATGATGGAGCTGTTGATCGGCCCCCGCAAATTACGGACCGGGGGCTGCTCCTGGACTCGACGTAGGTTCAGTTGCAGCTTCAGATGAAGTGACCCCACTCAAAAGTAAACCACAGTAGGTAGATAGGTCGCGCTTGAGTTTGTTTTTTGACCCTTTTTTTTGGTTGTGTCTTTTTTTCTCCCTGGAGTGCCTGGAGTTCCTCAAGCAAAGAAGGACAGTCCTAGAAGTAATCTGTGAAAGGTAATCTTGGCCTGGTAGGTAAGCCTAGGTAACATAGCAGAAAAACACGTCCGGCTAAAACGAGCGAGCCCCTTCAGCACGAGACGGGACTGATGGTTCCAAATTGCAGGTTTTAGTTGTCATATCACAAGACCATGATAGACACGACGGCCAGAGCAGCCCGTGGCTGACCCATTACATCACAGAGCGAACACGACGTCGAGCTATCTTGAGCCAGGTGAGCCTGTTACCTGTCACACCAGGCACTGTCCTACATAGCTCTACAGGTAGAGGTAGCCTGGGTAGGTAATCTCGTAGCCTATCTACCTATCTGTCGTGAACTACCCGCAACCAGACGCTTCACATAACCCGTGGCCTTGCTGGGGATTGGCCTAAAGCGTCTCGATCGAGGTCCAAGATGATCCAAGGTTTGCCAGATTGGGCAATCTCACTGCAAGTCAAAGTGCACGTTGAAGCGCGAAGGTGGCCGTTCTTTGTGCCACCAACTAACAAATCCGCCGGCGGATGACGTATTGCGGCCTTGGTTTTGCACCCTTCACCCAACGAACAACATCTCCCGTCCCTCTTGAGTCTTTTCAAAACCTCAAGGTACCGGATCTGATCATAGTCTGGGAATGGCAGGTCAAAATACGACTAATTGCGTCAGTGGGCACAAACTGAGCAGCCGAGGGCGCTGAAATGCCAGCCACGTTGTTTGATCACATTACAACTTAAGTTTCTCACGTGTGAAGGGTAGGCAGGTAGTCAAACAGGAAAGATGGAAGGTTGTGTTTTCTTATTCGCATATTACTATAAACCGTTCCCCAAAACATGTATAGGTAGATGCCAAGAGTCCAGCTTGTGAACTATCTGGGTTTCTTCCTATTACGTAGACACCAAGTCCAATAAGCGACGCCATTCAGAGCTCCAGATCCCCACTGGCGTTCACTCTCGCATTAAATAAGCTTTTGTGGGGTATCTTAATCAGGAGCAACTGGCGGCATCTATCTCAGTTATGACTTATGACCCTAATGCCCGCGCAGTATTCCACCGAGCTTGTCATGGTGTCGTCCTGTCAAGGATCTGCCGTTCTGGACTCCCGGTAGGGCTCTTGATCGCGAGACGGCCCGCAGCCCTACCTAGTGTGCATGTCCACTTCCATGTGTAGCGGCGCCCAGCCGAGCTTCTAATGATCGGGTTTGGGAGAGCAGAATCATACGTAGATCTTCCGGCTCGCATGGCTCACATATGATGTGTAGTACGCCGCCCATGTAGCCCGTCTCCCTTTCTGTGGTCGGTCCGGATCTCGCAAAGCCGAAGCTTGACACTTTGCCGCCGTCTCAGCGGTGCTGATTTCGGGCCGTGTTTCTTGAAATGCCGTACGCAGAAGTAGGTACCACTCTGAGCCTATGTTGTTAAAATGGTCTCTTGCGATGCCTCTCTAGAAACAACCCCGACGTCGGCGGAGGAGTATCCCTAGTCCATGTCCAGGCGGAGCAATCCCAAACATCGGGCCTCCACCAGTTCTCCGCCAGCTCGCTCCACTGGGCGTTTGCTCTTGCACAATGGCCATGTCGGCGATTGGCTGGCTTGTCAGTTATTGCCGAAGGGTTGGTAGGTAGTCAGGTGGTATTGCAGAGAGACATGATTCCAAGACAAGCTCCATACAAATTCTGGACGGATGAACAGACGAGTTCAAAGTTGCAGTTTATTTTATAGAATCATCAGTGGTATGGAGAGCGAATGGTGATCCGTAAGTTACCGTTTTACATTATGTAGGTACTGTGGTATGTACGTAATATGGAAATCAACCTAGGAGAGCCACGAACATAGTCGGACGAGAGGCATTGGGCAGGACGTGAAGGGTGTGCTTCTTTCTGCGATATGTGCATTTTTTCTTATTCCTTCGCGTCAATGGGGGATTTCTTGCCTTGGGGCTAGTTGTGTCTTGCGGCTTGGCGTGGGCGCAGGATGTTGAAGCCATCTGTCTGGAACCCTGAATGCAACGCCTTACTCGGGTTCCTGGGGATCACCGCCGTCTATCCGGGGCAGATAAACCGACTGTGTTTCGATTCCAAACCGCCTGTGTGGAGCCAAGGTCTAAGTCACCTCCCGGCAACCCAGATTAGTACGTGTAGTGTAGTTAGGGTTAGCGGTTGGGGTTAGGTGTTAGGGTTAGTTTCCGGGGGTGCAAGGGGCCGGTGAGAGGCCCTTGCATGTGAATGTGAATTGAACGCTTCGAAAAAGGTAGTTTCGAAAAAGGTAGTTTTGAGCTCTCGTTGTCGTTGTTCAAAACGATGCCTTCTCGTGAGGACTTTGATGATGGTTGCCGGCGCGCGATATTGATGCCAAGCTTGGGGTCTGGGCTGAGCTTGGCTCGAGCTTGGCTCTCAGTTTGTATGGGCCCACACAGTCGGTTTATCCGGGTCGCGTCTATCGGGCTTAATGAACATATAAAAAGGCACGTGCGCCCGCGCACCCGCACTCTGGGCTCTCGTCTCGTTCTTCCTCCAACTTTTCCGCTTCAATCAAGTCATCAAGGGTCCATCTGGTTTTCCATCGTTGTCCTTGCTCCGTGCTCCCCTGCCAGCCACCATGTCGTCCGGATCATCTTCCCCAGAACCCCCCCGTGCTGGCAAGCGGCCTCGTAAGTCCCTCCTCGACTTTTCAATCCCTTCTATGTCAGATAATCACCTTGTTTGGTGCCCTGAATACGAGTTGTTGCGGCACTCGAGGTGAAAAGCCTTTCGGAGTTTTGAGAGGCGGGCCTTGGGTGTTCCCAAGGTGTGTTGCGTCCCGGTTGCGCTGCTGCCGAGCCTAGCCTATGCGCGGCGCCGACAGAAAAAAAAAAAAAAAAAAAAAGAAGGAAGTTCTGGGACGACGGGAACAACCAGGACGGGAAGATGCGCCGCAAAGACGCTTTGCTACGGGACGAAAAGAGGGGAAGTCTGGAACACTTCGGTACCCCACTCTCTTGTTTCGACTGATCGCCGATGGCCAATACCATTTCGTTTTGCTCGAAAACTCGAAAGGCCGTCTCGTCTCCATTCTTGCGTTCTCTTGGCTACACATCATCCACCGTCCCCGTCTCCGTCACCATCACAACGACCATTAGCAACCATCATCAAACATACTGTTTCTACAAGCGCCGTCGCCCTGCCGTCCCTGCCCTGCCTGCCATTGACCCCCGGGCACTTGGTCATTTGATCATTGATTGAGCTTCAGACTTTCAACATGTCTAACCACGACGTAACCATGGCAGGCACCCAGTCGCTCCCTCCTCCGGCACTGCCCCAACTCGTCGCCGAGCAGCACATGCCCATCCCACCTACCGACAAGGACACCAAGAGACTCATCGTGGTGCTCTCCAACGCCAGCCTCGAGACCTACAAGGCGTCCCACGGCGGCTCCGGCCGCATGGGCATGCAGCGAGAGGAAAAGTACTCGCTCCTCAACAGCGATGAGCACATTGGTGTCATGCGCAAGATGAACAGAGACATCAGTGATGCTCGCCCCGACATCACCCACCAGGTTGGAGACACTCCCAGTTTGCATTCAACATGCGGACACTGCTACTGACACTCGCCATTTTTGTCCTCTAGTGCCTCCTCACGCTTCTCGACTCGCCCGTCAACAAGGCCGGAAGGCTGCAGATTTACATCCAGACCGCCAAGGGGGTCTTGATTGAGGTCTCGCCTTCTGTCCGTATACCGCGCACCTTCAAGCGCTTCGCTGGTCTCATGGTCCAGCTTCTCCATCGTCTGTCCATCAAGGGAACCAACTCGCAGGAGAAGCTCTTGAAGGTGATTCAGAACCCCATTACGGACCATCTGCCTCCCAACTGCCGCAAGATTACGCTCAGCTTCGACGCCCCCGTTGTCCGCGTCCGCGAGTACATCGACACTTTGGGCGAGAACGAGAGCATCTGCGTCTTTGTTGGCGCCATGGCCAAGGGCGCCGACAACTTTGCGGATGAGTATGTCGATGAGAAGATCTCCATTAGCAATTATAGCTTGTCAGCCAGCGTAGCGTGCAGCAAGTTCTGTCACGCCGCTGAGGATGCGTGGGACATCATCTAATCGGCATCTAAACCGTGGTGGGAAACATGGAGGGATGGGTGAAAGGTCTGTTTGCCTTTCTCACGCGTGAGAGAGGTTGCGGGGGCTTTGGCCAGCTTCGTGATACAACATCGCGATTTTGCGGGCCAGAGCTTCCGGAACTTGGGTCGCCTGTGATTGCGCTGTCGCTGTTTTTGCAACCAAAACATGGGGCGTTCAACAACGGACTCAAGACGCTTTCATCGTCTACGCAAGACCATTCAACCTGGCTTGCCTTCCCTCCTCTCTTTTTGTCATATACTCTTCTTCGCCTCTTCCTAGCTCTTTCACATGCCCAGTCTTAGCTAGTTAATAATCTCTTCTTGCGGCTACAAACTCATCGGGTCAACGTATTCTTTTGTCGAGTGAACGCTTGCCATGCGCCATGTCAACTCCGACACTACCATCGCGGAGAGAAGGGCAAGTAGCGACTTGCCCGGTTAGAACTGGGGGCAGGAATTGGGAAGTGACACACCAGCAACCATCCATGGATGTTCTGTCGTCCTTCTTTTCACATTGCACGACGCCAGCACTACTAGTAGCCATCCACTATCAGGTCAGTTATCGTCGGTCACTCGTTTTTGAATCTGCGGCAGATCAGCATTGAGCAGGCGAGAAGGGGGCTGAAATTTCGTGGACATGCCCTCCCGTCTTTTTGGAGCAAAGCGTCTCGCCCAAAGACAGCCTTTGCAAACCAATGTCTCTCTCTTGCCGCGTAAACTCGTCTGATTTCATTTCCACGTCGCTCTTTCTCTTTCCACGGCCGCTTGAAAGCCTGACAAGTAGTGCCGTGTACTCGCAATGAAACATGGACGGGTACAAGAAGCGTGCAGGCCTTGATGCCTCTCACGTTGCTGTCTTCATTCGGCCAATGAATTGCAGGAAGAAGACACCCCAGGCATCCCTTTAACGGTGCAAATTTGACGTTCTAGCGCGCCTCGCAAGATACCTGGAGGACTTGGTGACGAGGCTTGTCAGCTAAGCATTCCGCCTATATTGCTAGTAAGCGCTACCAGGCTGGGGTTTCCGAGGTCTTTGCAAGCTCAGGATGTATCCTGCAGGAAAACGGGAACCACCGATTGGCTCAAACTTGCAGGACGCTGAAATGTCAAATTTGCACCATTAAAGGGATTGGCGTTAGCCATTGGGTCTTCAGACCGATTGGGTCATGGGCTGCAGTATTATATCACCTGTGGATATGGAATGATTGTTCAAGTTGCCGTTACCCAGGTATTTACTCCCAAGACTGTTCATATTGGAACGCGCACCAGAGCAATCCCCGCCTTTGCTGTGCCTTGCAAATTTGTTGATTGGATCTTTTGGGTTGGAAATGATATACCGCTTTTTCTCACTCGATACGGTTTCACTCAAACCATTCCTATTACTGGATCGTTCCCCCAAGAAACCCTGCGACCCGCATCAACTCTCCAGCAGATTGGTCGAAGCCAGATATACCTGGCGCTATACCTAGTTGAGTGAAACCATATCGAGTGAGAAAAAGCGGTACACTGCTTGTGCGCCAGGAACACACAACCCAGTGGCGACAAGGAAGATGTGTAGTGTTGCTATCACTTGTTTCAAACGGACCCCAGGCCGGCACCAATTCGGCCTGCAAGTGCGGACACGCTAATCCCACGCTCCTCGAAAAAGACAGGCTGATTCGGGTACGAAAAGCCTTACACTACATACAAGACTTCGACTTGGGCGCCCAAGGTACCCAGGCACCCAGGCACCGAAGCGTTCACCGTACCCGTGGCGATGCATACTAGGCCAAAAGGATGGCTCGTCAGGCAGCGGCACAGTGGTGACCGTCAGTGAGCGGCAACGGCCAGCAGTTGTCCACGGAAAATCCTGCAGTGCGAGTGCAAATCAGGTCCCGTCAGATCATCAAAGGGGAGAAGCCGGCAAAAGGAAAAAGTAGGAATGTTGCAAGGTTGCATTTGCCTAAAAGGGCGGAGATGGGTGTTCGCCAATGGAGATTCTCCCGCCCTCGATCGCCAGTCAGCCAAGTCAGGCCGGATGGCCGGGTCGCGTTAGGTCTGCTGTCTTGCCTCCCATCACCACCAACCACAGGACTGTATACTCTGGCAGTTCGGGATGCTCTTTTACACTATACGCTGTAGTGACTTGGTATCCCCACGATGAGCCCGAAAATAGGCGCTTCGGACCCACAACTACCAGGAACCTGCCATTACTGCCTCACAAGAGGGAGTGGAAGCGCATCAGCCCCAAAGGGGATATGCCTTTCCACTTACCTACACTTGCGACCTGGCTACCTCTACCACTCTTCCTCCTACTACTAACATGACTAACTGCTGAACATACGTGGACGAATCCAACCGCTATCCGACCGTCAAGTGATTTCACCCAGCAGCAATTGCTATCTGGCCCTTCTTCTGCTCACCACTGGACGTGGCTTTTCCCGGCCTACACCATTCGTCTCTGACAAAAGCCGGACCGGTGAGAAAGACCTCTGCTTCACAAGTCACTTCCTCCAACACGTCTTCAACCTCCTCACTCTTTCCATAACGCACCCTTGCGGCGGTACTTTGAGAGTACAACTAGACTCAACCACCACGGATACGCCTCACAGCTCCTGGCCTCGAGTGCTTGGATGTGGTGAGCCGTGAGCGGCAGCACACCCCTGTCTTGATCGCCTGCTCGCGCCACGGTACTTCAACGGTGCCTCAACGGTGCTTTGAGATTCCCTGTTAGCTCAGCAACCTTCAACACCTCGGACACTCAAAAGGTTGCCACATATCAACTTCCTCTTCAACACCGGCGCTGTAAATCAAATTGAGGAGTGGGCATCGATCAGCAGCTTGCAAACGTCTGGGCTGCATGCCTTCGCTCGTTGCTTGGGTGGCCAGATTTTCAACATAAACACATCAGTCAAGATGCTTCCCTTCCTCGAAGTCTCTCATCTCTCATCTTCCGCACCCTTTTACGCGGCCATCATCAAGAATATTGGCCTGCGCTATCTGAGTGAGGAGGACGGGCCCCTACCATCCATCACCTACGGCCCTCCGTCACGCGACAAACCCGTCTTCCAGATTCGTGAAGTTGACCCGCATCGGGCTTTGAGACTCTCGCATATTTCCCTTTCCGCCCCTTCTGCGGCCGCAGCCGACGAGGCTTTTAGTTGCGCTCGCCGAGCTTCACCAGACGCCGGTGATAAATCACTGCGGCACCCTGTTGATTCCCGATCAGCTGCCACAACCGCCAAGGCCCACAGGAGTGTCAGTCGAGCTGGCGACCTCAAAATCAACATCATTGACCCTGACGGCAACACCATGGAGATCGTATATCAGCCTTCCGAAAGCTACCCGTCCCATCACGGTGGCACAGCCACACGGTACCAGCATTCAGCCGATGAAGAACCAAGTCGAGTTCTCCTGTGGAAATACGATATAGCAGGTTTAGAGCAGCGCCCAGGTGCAGTGTCCCATCCATCATATTCGGGACCAAACCCTCCTTCGTGTCACCGGCGTTCTGCTGAGGTTGAGGACGATGATCGACATGCTTCCAGATGGGGTCACGTGTCGAGGACGGCCTCTTATGCTCCCGCTGTCCCAACCAGGCACAACTCCGGAGGCATCAGTCCAGGTACGGTTGTGGGTACCATCTTGGGCGTCGCGGCCGCCGGAGCAGTGGGAGGTGCTTTGTACAGCATGTCCAAGGCCGAACGCTCTCGCTCGTCGCGTGATGATCATGAGCCGCCAGTGTTTTCACGCCGCTGCAGCCACCAGGAGGGGCATGTAGAAAAGTACTCCGGAAAACTTTTGGAGCCTAGGGCACGTTATGTGGAAGTGGACCGGGCAGTGGACAAGGTTCGCTTACCTGATGAGCACCTGCATACCTCTGGCAGTGCTTCCCGGCCAGGGCCGCGGCCGGAGTACATCACTCGATACAGCAGTTATGCGGGCACTTCGCGAAGCAGAGATGTGGATGACGGCTTTGGAGATGGCTTGGAGGACGTTCGTGGCCGTCACATGACACCGCGGTCTCGCGGGTCTCCTCGGGACCGCAGCGAGGCGGAATATGGACGACCACCCGTGGGTATCTCATCGGATCACCACCACCTTCAAAGCTCAAGAGGCGCAAAACACCCGCCAATGGTGCAGCGAAGCTACACATACGACACGAGTACGCCAGAGCGGGACGGCTATGCGTCAACAAAGAGTCATCGATCCTCGAGTACCATCCGCGGTTCCCCGGTTGAAGAGTCCTACACAGTCAGACGCTCCAAGTCAGGCACCCGCATGAAGACGACGACTGTCAAAGTCGGTGGCAGTCCATTGGGAAGGTCTGGCGCTTATGGTTCGAGTCGTGATGGGGGTTTGCCCAGAAATGCTTCGGGTAGCTTGAGCGAGCTCGTCACACCTCGTGAGATTCTGCTACCGCCCGACACCCCGGGTGCTCAGTCCACAAAGTGGGACAGCGAGGTAGAGGACCAAGAAGATGCCGATAGCATCGTACCCAGCGACAGCATCAGCTGTGTGGGGACTCGCAGGAGCGGTCGGACATACTACAACTAAGCCGCCCGGGGGGGGGGGGGGGTCACAATGAACAACCTAAGCATAGAGAAAAAACATGTCATGGGGGTCGACTTACACATAGGGAGCATACGTTAGAACAAAGCTTTTGTGTTCATTTTGTACTTGGTCGTTTTCCGTGGCCGTACGGTTATTGATGCCTAGATGTAGGGCATGTGAGATATTGGTATGACGGCGTAGGGAGACCATGCCCAGTTAGGCTTGTGATGGACAATAGGGTGGGCGAACCAGCACTGCGACAAATCGTAGGGCATATTCCGTGGTATGTAACGCACAGAGTTCGGAAGGCTATCACTAGTGTCCAGGAATGAGTTGAACAGAATATTTTACGTATCCCGTCCAGCTCAACGTACCTTTGTTCCATCATAGGAGCGACTCGCGTTTGACGAGCTGTCGAAAGTCGGCTGATCGGCAGGCAACGGCCGGCAGGGGCAGAACAGAAAGATGCTCCCTCGTCTTCCGTCTACCTTCCGTCACCGATTTACGGCGTCGATGTGTAGGTCTAAGCGTTTGGAGCATGGACCCATTAAAGACGGGGTGGGGTCTGTGGGGATTCCGGCATGTCGGTTTTGCGCCGCGGCCTGGTACGTAGGTACATTGACCATGCAGGCGAGGGTAAGGACGTATGCTGCATAACATAACAATGCCGCGTTATGGACAAGAAGAATATTCCATAGAGCAAGGTGCATCTGGCAGAGAAGGAGGGACTTGCGAAATGTGGCGTGTGCTTTGACAAGGACTATAAGCCAAACGTCAAATGTGCGAATGTGCCAAAGCAACATGCTTTATATAATCTATACAGTAGAGAGTAGAAACGATCGTCACCGCTAGCTTAGATCTAACTTCGTGATTGATTGGATACGATAACAAGTACAGATACTTGGATGCCTCCGATACTCGGCATCAACGAGCCACTCCTTGGCCACCAATTCCAACACGCTCACTCACTTGCTCGCTCACTCGACATCACGCTTGACTCATTCCCTTGCTCAGAACTAATAGTGAGGTAAACATAAGTCAGGTCAAATTAGCAAGAACGACACACCTAATTTTATGTAAGCCATGTTCTTGGGGCTTGCCCTTGCCTCATTATCTTGAGCGGTGATTGTAACCAGCTAACAGGAAGACAGCATCCATTAGGCCAGAAACCAGTAGAGAAGGTGCTCACACCAGCACGAAGCAAAACTGTAACATCCACGCAGCATCACAACTCATCTTACCACTAATCCGCGCTCACCTGGCACTCAGTTACGTATACCATGCCTCTGTTCGAGCTTGGGGATTCTATACCCTCGGAGACCGCTCATGTATGCACCCATGCCCAAGCATATACAGTCACCACCTTCACAATGCCTCTTGCTGACATCAAGTTGCTGTATCTAGGCCGTGAGCGTCTCACTCCCAACCTGGAGTGCCAATGTCGGCTATGAGGAGGGCCAGGATTGGGTTGTTAAGCGCATGACAACGGGGTATCCTCGGTAAGTGTGCGCCTGTCCTCCAGACACCATGATCACTACAGTCGCAGTATCTCGATCAGCATTGCAGTTGTACTGACCGGCTTCTGTCAGCTTCTTTATCCACCGGAGCATTCAGGCCTTTGCTGCTGACATTGTGGCCAAGCATGTCAGTACCAAGGCCAAGCGACCTAGTGATATCACAGCCATGCTCTTTCCGACGCCGACCATTGCCTCTCGCTGCGTTGATTTCATCCGCTCGCGAGCACCTGTTGATGTCTGCAGCAACCTCGAGGTCATCAACCTCGTTCTTGATATGTCAAATTCCGAGGCGCGTGCCCTGGAGCCCCTCTGTCCATCCATCTCTGCTGTCATCATGCCACAGGACGGCTTTCCTTTCGCAAAGCAGTACTGGCAGCATAGTGGAGATGGCGTTTCTAGCCGCCGGGCTGAGTTCTGTCACGGTTTGTTCAAAGACGGCTTGCTGCGTCCTGATATTGAACTCCGTAACGCAGATGCCTCTGCTTCAGCAAAGCCGTGTCGCGGTCCTAAGCGCTACCAGCGGCAGGCTTCGCTTGACGCCGGAGGAAACCAGCAGCCGAATATGCACGGCCATGTCAACGGGACCACCGGAGAGACTGCCATGATACAGGAGACTTCCCGTTTTCTAGAAGAGCGTTTCGGCAGAAATCTCGACCTCTCCTTTGTCCATCCCGCCAAGTCCGCCATCAAGAGACGAATTGCCGGAGCACTGCGGAGTGCCGACCATGACCTTGGAGGTTCCCCTTCGCTGTCAGAAAAGCAGATGAGTTCCAACACCCGCGGCATCGCCAATCTTCGCGAGGAGGATATCTATCTCTTCCCATGCGGAATGAACGCCATTTTTCATGCCCACAGAGCGCTGTATTCCATTCGAACCCCGCCGGGCAGCACGCCGCTAAAAAGCGTCAATTTTGGCTTCCCTTACGTCGATACGCTCAAGATTCTCGAGAAGTTCAACCCTTCCGGTGCGTTGTTCTACGGCCGCGGCTCCGAGTCCGACCTCGACGACTTGGAGACTCGACTCGAGGCCGGAGAGCGGTATCTGGCTCTTTTCTGTGAATTTCCGGGCAACCCCCTACTCACTTGTCCCAACCTGGTCCGTATTCGGGAGCTGGCGGACAAGTACGAATTTGCCGTTGTTGTAGACGAGACTATTGGCACCTTTGCGAATGTGAATGTCCTCCAGTTCGCGGACATTGTTGTCAGCAGTCTCACGAAGATTTTTAGCGGCGACTGCAACGTCATGGGTGGCGGTGCTATATTTAACCCTAACTCACGATACTATCCAGCCCTGAAAGCCTTTGTCCAGCAACAATTGGAGGACACCTACTGGCCCGAGGATGTCATCTTCATGGAGCGCAACAGCAGAGACTTTGTTGCGCGCATAGACCGAGTCAATGCAAATGCCGAGGCCATTTGCCGTGTCCTCAAAGATCATCCGCTCGTCAAGACTCTCTACTACCCCAAGTACAACGATTCACGGGCCAACTATGAAGCGGTCAAGCTGCCACAAGGAGGCTACGGTGGTCTTGTCTCTGTGGTCTTTAAGGGGAAGAAGCAGGCTGTGGCCTTTTACGATGCGATCGAGACGGCCAAGGGACCGAGCTTGGGAACCAACTTCACATTGACTTCGCCCTATGTGCTCCTGGCGCATTATCAGGAGCTTGACTGGGCTGAGCAGTATGGCGTTGACAGAAACTTGATACGGATCAGTGTCGGGTTGGAGGAAACAGATGAGCTTGTCAATGTGTTTACCAGAGCACTGAAAGTTGCCGAGGAACAATCTTAGTATCCTTGGGAACAAGGGCAGGTAGCGAGTGCTTACAGATATAAACATGTTAAGCTGGGTCTCTTGAGCGCGGAGTGCGCACTGGTAGGATGAGGGGTGAACTGATACAGCCAACGTGCCCTCTTCGCATGCCACACATGTGTCCTTGCCGTTAATACATACTTTATCGACAAGTATAGCTACTCGGCTGGATCCCATCTGCTTAGGAAACCGGACCTTAACCTGCTGAACATCAGCAGAGGTTTTTCCAGCATCCCTGTAAGGCCGACCGAGTTCCCACGCGTATCACGCCCAAACCAACATCAGTAGCAAAGTAAAAACATAGAATGAGCCAACTCGAAGGAGTTTCATCATGAAATTCGATAACAAGGGGTATTCCACAAGGCCAAGATAGCCAGCCAAGCAAATAAGGTACACCATCTACATCACGATGCATGGCCCATCATTTGTATCAACGTAGGCCTCGCCCAACAGTTCCCTGCGTCTCTCTAGCTCGTTATAACGCTGTTTTTCTTTTGTTTCCTTAGGGAACCACTTTTCCATATAGGACATCAAATTCCAGTCGATGTGGGCTGTAGTTGGCAAAGGCGACGCATGTTAGCTATATGTGCTCAATACTGGTTCTCGGGCAAAGCTGATATTTGTCATTACCTTCAGTTGCAGATAGCACGGTTTTGGCCCGACAGAGGGGGCACAGCTCTTTATTCCGGTTTTGCATCTTGATCATGCACCGGATGCAAAACATGTGGTCACAGTCCAGTCGCACGGGGAGCCAGCAGATTGAGTAACCTAACATCCATCGTTGTCAGTTTGAATATACCAGGCAAGGCTTGGGGGTGGGCGGGGTCTATATTGTAACGTAGACCTGCCGGCCAGTATGCGTACAGATTGTGCATGTATAATCCACAATTTGAGGAACACGGCTGATCACTTCGCAAGCCATCTGTGAGCAGATGTCCTTGGCGATACTCCCAGCGATGAAGGGGGCAGAGCTCATGGCTTTTGGAAACTCTGCCTTGACACCCAACGACGTCTGTTTATCGAATTCTGCTGTACAGTTAGCATATGATCTTGTCATGATCCTGTCTGCTTAAGACAATCTCCTCTAAACATAACATGCAAGCAAATTTCCCGCTGATATCCCCCCCTTCGCTCACTCTTCCCTATTTCTTCTTTCCGCCCCCCCTCTTCGTCCTGACTTTTTGTCGTTGCCATCCTTTACTCCGTTCTGGGCTGGGACTCACTCTTGATGATCTTGGAAACCGCTGTTCGGTTAAGCTCTTGGAACTTGAAATTTTTCAGGAGAGTTGCGTTGAGTTCGAGGAAGCGTGTGTAAGCCTCCGCGCTGGCCTTGAGTTTAAACTTTTGTAACAGCTGTCGTTTGTTGACCTCATCCTGGAACCAAACAAGCTGCTTCCGCGACTTCTCGCTATCACGCGGACCCGTGGCTGTTTCGGCGGTCGAGAAGAATACCTGGGCGGCCAGGTAGAGTTCAAAGATCTCACGCCAACGGTAGAGGTCAGATTTTGCAAACTGAATAACTCCCTTGCGGGGCCGAGCCAGACGTGCGATCTCATCGCCAAGCAGCTGTATGCCGTCATTCATGGATTGACGCTCTTGGGTTTGCAGCGAGTCTAGCTCGACCACGTCTGTTTGTAGGATGTTGAAGAACTTTGCGTCCGAGTCCAGAGGAATATCGACCCATCCAGCATCCTGGGCTTGCGCCAGAGTCTTGGGTGACGAGGTGGGATTTTCCAGCGGTACAGACGACGAGTCGGGGGGCGCGCTGGCGGGCGTGCTGGGCTCTGAGGCCGGCGGGGGCTCTCCTCCTGCGAGGAGCTTCGGGACCGTATCGGATCGTAGACAAGTGGTACTGGCCGAGGGGCGCACTACCAGTTTGGGGCGGAGGATGTGGGAGTTTTCTACCCTTAGCCTGTACTCTGCGTTGTGATCGGCCAAGAGCCTGTGAAGAGTGTCGGGGTCATAGCCGTTGCGAGTAAGTTCCTCTCGCACCTTGCCCAGGAGCTTCTTGAGCTGACCATACGGAATGGCTTTGTCTACCCAATGCTGAGGGTAGCTCTCCCCCTGCAGGGCCTCCTTGAACGAGTGACCGAATTTCATTGTAGCGACATGACCATGCAAAAGTCTTGATATGCGTTCAGAGGCGTGGTCATGGCGAGTAACTGTAGGATTGGGGAAGACGAGGGGCAATCTTGCGAGTCGTGCGGTGCGACAGCGAATACTACTAGGTTTAGGTCTAGGTTGGGTCGTGAATCGGCAGCAGCTGAAGAGAGGAAATTCGGAACCTCGTCGGAATCGGGTCGGAACGTTGACGCGCGCGGACGGTTGATGTCGATGAAATTACTCAACTGAATGCGCACCAGTGATGTTAGACCTGAGTGTGTGCTTGTTGGCTCTTTCCAAGGGCAATGGCAATGAATGGCCTGTTTGTTGGTCGCATGGCCACCCGTCCTTAGCCAAATATGGCACCCAAGTCTAGTGTAAAGGTAAGAGGAAGAGGTCTGCACTACATACTCTGATGGACGGTCGCTTCTTGGTACAGGTACACCTCCAAGCAAGTAACCGGCGATGGCGACGACGATTGAGGCGCGCCTACTGTGAAATGATGCCCCTGGTGCTGCTGTGTGCGCACTGAGGCCAGTGAGATTATCTGATCTTGAAAAAGCACGCCGTCTTCTCTCACCATGCTGTCTACCTCTTATTAGTCGTCCGTTGACACGGTTCTAGAAGTTCCTCCGCCTTCCCTCGAGTGGTGGCCATGTGATTGATGGTTTACGTAAAATGGAGAAGGCGAGGACTGACTGCTTGATTGAAAGGGCCGATCAAGGTTCCCCAGCACGCCCAGCACGCCCCAGCACGACGACCACGGCAGGCAGCATACATAGTAAGGTACCTCCAGGTACCTAGGTAACTCTTTCTACGTACTGGGTAAAGTTCTACACGTGTACGTACATGTACTAGCAGATACCTAGTACCGCTAAAACTCAGTCGAAAGAGATTTACCAAAGGCGCTAGCCAGGAAGATGGGAGAATCCCATTGGATTGATTCCTCATCTGCAACTAAAGCCGTCGTGCATATGCGCTATTCTCACCAAAAGTACCCCGTTTAGTAAATCTCTTATGACTGGGAAAAAGCGGTATCGCTCTGTCAAGTAGGCGACTCGAGTGGAAGGTCTGGACCTGTAGGTACCTACGTACCTACCGCTACCCCCCATGCTCAGATTTGACGATCGATTTGTGGACGTCAGAACCGCTGCGAGCCTCCACCAGTTTTTTCTCTGGCTTCACGCTACTTTACCTTTTATGGTTCCCTAGGTCCTCATGCTGCAGCCCGCCCCACCTCTACTTACTGCACCGCCCGACCCGCCTCAGCATCATTTTTTTGAGCAGTGTCGCTATCACAAAAGTACCTACACTACACAACAGCTGTGCTGCGTATACTAGCAATTTTTTTTCCAGCCGATTCTGTCTCTCTCCATCATCCTCATAAAACGCCATCTGCTCGCTACGTACGTAACTCACTTCGCCAGCGATCTGAGATTCCCTTATGGGTGCCGAGCAATCAGCCCCGCGGCCCGGCGGACAGGCCTCTGCTGCCGTACTAGAGCGCAAGACATGCTATTATGAGGTTCTAGGGGTAGACCGCCAGGCTGCCGATACCGAGTGAGCTCATTTCCATCTCAGACGTTGTAAGTTCGCATACGGTACTGACGAGTTCAGGTAGAATTCGAAAGGCATACAAAAAGAAGGCCCTCGAGCTGCATCCTGACCGTAACTTCAATGATGAAGAGAATGCAACCAGGAAGTTCGCCGAAGTACAGACGGCCTACGAGATCCTGTCGGATCCTCAGGAGCGCGCCTGGTACGATTCCCATCGTGAGGCCATCCTCACAGGCCAGACAGATGTCTCTGGCGCTGAGCCATCTGGCCATGATGGAACTAGCTACACCTCCGCAACAGCCATCTTCACCCTGATGGGCCGCTTTCACTCGAGCGTGCACATGGACGACAGCCCTAGTGGTTTCTTTGGTATCCTTAACTCGTTTTTTGACCAACTCGCGGCCGAAGAGACCGCGGCGGCAGATTGGGAAGGCATCGTGCCAGTAGAATACCCAGCTTTTGGCCGGGCCGGTGACGACTACGATTCCGTTGCGAAGCCATTCTACAAGATCTGGTCAGGCTTCTCTACCAAGAAGACGTTCAGCTGGAAGGACAAATATCGCCTTAGCGATGCCCCTGACCGTAGAGTCCGCAGACTCATGGAAAAGGAAAACCACAAGTTTCGTGAAGAGGGCATCCGCGAATTCAACGATGCCGTCCTGTCCCTCGTGTCGTTTGTCAGGAAACGTGACCCCCGTTATATTCCAAACACGCAATCCGAGTCTGAACGGCAACAGATCCTACGGAATTCCGCCGCTGCCCAGGCGGCCCGCTCACGAGCCGCCAACCAGGAGAAGCTGGCCGAGTACGTGGTGCCTGACTGGGCTCAGGCGCGGAATGATGAAGAGCAGCCGCTTAGCGAGTTTTCTCTCGCTTCTGAGGAGGAGTCCGAGGTCGAGGTCCTCGAATGCGTTGTCTGCAACAAGACGTTCAAGAGTGAAAAGCAATTTGAGGCGCACGAGAAAAGCAAGAAACACGTCAAAGCCGTCCAGCAACTGCGAAGGCAGATGAACAAGGAAAACGCCGATTTCGACCTGGGTGTAGAGAGTCCTGCCATTTCGACGTCCTCACCTCAGCCGCGGGTTCCCCAAAAACCCGATTTGGACGGTGGTGATGATACCGCAAAACCACCCCTAGGCGTTTTAGGTGGCGAACCACAAAATCACGAGGATACTCACCAAAGCGCAGAAATACGGGAGGAGCGGGGCCAAAGTGCAGCAGATGGCTCGAGTACGGAAGATGACGAGTATGCACCTCGATCAGCAGTCGAAAATCGATTCATGGCTGGAAATGCCTCTGGAGAACCACAGCCCGACAGTCCGGCGACTAATGAAGGTGTTGACTCTCTGACTGACAACATTTCCAGCCTAGAAGTTGGTGGGACGGGACTAGGCGGTGCCGGTAAGAAGTTAGGCAAAGCGAAATTGAAACGCGAGAAGAAGGCTGCGCGGCAAGCCGCTGAAGCAGGTGAACAAGGCTCTGTAAGTTGTAGCTTGTGTACACTTTGAAGAAATCGCGCGTATATTATATTGCGTATATCGCATAACACTCGGCTAACATGAAGTAATAGCACCTTTGCGCCGCCTGCAAAGAAACTTTCTCCTCTCGAACCAAGTTATTCGCCCACATTAAGGAACTAGATCATGCGGCCCCTGCACCTAAATCCACAAAGGGTGGTAGAAAAGCGAGACGGTAAATAGTCCTTTGTTCTACCATCACACCAGACGGTCATCATATGCGCCCAAGACTTTGTACAACATAGCATCGGTATGGCCACCTACCTTGTGTGCCTCAACGTCTCTTATCCTCGGTCTCATACTGGCTTGCAGTTGAGTGGTAGGTTTGGCGAAAAAGCGAGGCTCTGAATACATCATGCCCCGTTTCCCGAGTCATTATGCTCCCAAGTCATTATGCTCCCAGAGCGGGTTCTCCATCATCATCATCACTCTCTAGAGTTTCTACTTCATCAATGGCTTCGGCACGCCCTCCACCCTGCCCCCTGGCAGGGTCGTATGGGGAAACGCTGATGATGGACTTGCCCTGAACATGCTTCACAGAGCTTTTCCACATGTCCCAATCGTCCTCATCCTTGATGAGAAACCCGATAAGCATACTAGGGTCCATGTCGTCAATATGAAGCTGTCGCAGCCGTCGAGTATGACACGTATCCAGTTCTTCTGCCGTGTATCCTCTCGGATCTTCGCGATAAGGGAGTGCAGGTCGTGGGTGATGAGGGTCCAGGTAGAAGAGCCGTTGGCCTTGAACGCCGATAAAGTAATGGGACGAGGAAGGACGACCGCTAATGTTTACGTTAGTGATGAGTAAATGCATGGTGCCAGGTCACTGCCTGGGTTCGAAAACTCACCCGGCTATACCTATCGACTGGGGTAACTGTAGAGTTGAGATGAGGGCCTCTTCGTATACTTGGTTGATCTTGTCAATGCCGAGTCTTGTGCATACAAGAATCAGTGTTGGCTGGAAGCCGCGCCCATCCGGATTCGCAACCGCCATAAAGCTGTCTTCGTAAACATCCGGTAGGTCACCGGTTGAGTATACCCGCAACCCCGACTCCTTCTCGTCCGCCAATGCCCTACACATAGTAAGCCGTACTGTCATACCACTCTCTTTGTCTTCACGGGTCAAGGAGGTTTCTTTTGTTTGCCCGGGGACCATAACCTACTGTATGCACCGTGCAGTTGCCGATGGACCAAACCATTCACCCGGGTACTTGCCACACGCCGTGGCGCCGTATTTGACAAAGTTGTGTAGGGAATATGGGGCGCGAGGGTCGTCTGCAAATAGGGCAATAATGTCCTTTTCCGCATCTAGGTCTGTACCTCGCCTCCATTCTGTACCAATGCTATTAGTTGTCACGCTTGTTGTTTATTTTTTTATTGTTGCGAGCAAGCATGCCAAAAAGAGCAGCGACTTACCACGACCAAGGCGAGCAATAAGTATAGCGTTTGCTAGGAGGCTCTGACCTGACCTGATCATGCACCCCCAGCCCGTATCGGACGAGAAGCCCGTCAAGTCCGAAAAGGTAGTCTTGATCCGCATCGCGAAGGACAGGGCAAAAGATGCTTGGGGGTCGCTCGATCTCGCAATAGGTGCAAAGTCGGTGCGGTATGTCATCCATATACGAGACTCGAAGTCGTCAAGAAAGGCAGGCGGCCATCCACCATCTTGCCCGGGCTCTTCGTATGCTAAAGCCGAATCATAACCACTCGTTACAGAATCTGAAGCCGTGTCGAAGGGCCCCAGCTGGGGACCTGCCGGTGCTGCAGACACCGAGGTGTCTGATGGGCAAGTTGTTGTCGTTGCCGTTGCCGGCGGGAGCGATGACAACGACGGCGTAGTGGTCCGGACGCCATCAGAGTCTTGGTGCTGATGCGTGGCGGCAAGCTGTGACTTATCCAAAGGCGGTGTATCTGCTCTAAGCTGGGATAGCGACGACGACGACAAGGGTGAGCCGTACTGCTTGGTGTCAAGCGTATATGAACAGCCGAGACACCACACGGGCTCATTGATGGTGCGATTATTGACAGGCTCCCGGTCCCATATCCGGTGGAGGAAACGGCGGCCTACGCGTCCAACTTCGACAGCGCCGGCTCTGGCAGCCTCCATTGCGTTAGCCAGCTTTGGAGATGTGCTGGACACTGTTTCTTGCCAGCCGGTGCCGCCAGGTCGCGAGGAAGTCATGAATGTTTCCCCTGGGTGCCCAGAGGCGAGGTGGGCCTGACGGATAGAAGGGGATGCCGGCAGAAGTCCAACTTAAGCCAGCCACGCAACGCGTGCCCGAGGGACAGACTGGCTGAGGCTCGCTGGACGAGACAGGATCAAAATGGAGGGAGGTGTTGACTTCGGGTATGTCGATGGTGGGGATCGGATGAGAAGGTGGATGATAACTGCTGTCAAGTACTCGTGTGTGCAGATGGAATCCAAGGTTGAAGGCCGGGGAAGAAGCGTTGTGCTGCCAAGTGGAGGTTAGTATGTTGACTGTAGACTGCCCCTGCCGACAGAAGAGTGCACTAGGCGCAAAGAGTTGGAGGTAGTCAGGCAAGAGCCGTAGGTAGAGGGAGGTCGGTAGTGTGAGTAGGTAGAGTAGGTGGATGCAAGTGTGTGGATCAACCTCCCTCCCAGAACGAGTCCTGTGTAGGTGAACAGGTGGTCCCCATTGTTTGCTCAGCTGCGATGAGCGGCGGGGGTGCTAAGTGAGGTAACGATGTCATCTGAGTCCCGCCGCTGGGGACAACTGAGGCCCATGCCATGGCAGGTCCACCTTTGTGTACTTGATGGATCTTGAGCATGGTGCCTGCCGGTGTCCGCGACGCCTCTTCGACAGACGACCTGAGGCAAGCAAGGGCCATCGAGGTACCTGTACGTACCTTACCCGCAACCGCTAGTGGATCCCTCTACAAACAGAGAGGCGCTATCTGCCATGCTGCACACTTCACTGGCCATGGGGTGTTACAACATATTGCAAGGCCTTCTTGCGTGCACAACGACGTCCATCTGACAAGCCTAGAGGTACCTCTGCCCTCGCTACCTACCCGCGCTACCTACTTACGCCCAGGAGCACTGTTTCCAAAGCGGAAAGCAGATTTGGGTACGTCGACCAACGGCAGACGAGATTTTCCACCACCGCCTGCCGGAAAACCATGACAGTATTGGTTTGCCACCGCCACAGGCTGGAATAGACCTCCCATTATCTTGCTCCTTATCCAGTCTCTGCCAGCCTTCTTCAAAGGTGAACGTCTTGGTCGGCATTGATCCAGACACGGCATCATCGCCCACGCCCGCTATGGCGCCCAAGAAGGGTAAACGGCCACATGCGGGACCCAAGACTGCCCGTATGCGAGCTACAACAGCACAGAAAAACATACGAAGCTTTGCAACCGCAGCAAGTTTGAACACCGGAATAGCCGCGAACAACCATGGTAGAGTCCCTCTTCACATTTCATGCAGATGCTCATCTGACACCGACCTCAGGGTTCACTATGCGGGATGAGGCTAGAAACACGACATCCCATCAACTCCTCTGGGGTACGAGTCTCAGGACGAAGCCTGTCCAGTTTGTGAGTGCCGGCTACATCGAGCCGCTCAAGCAGCCTGAGCTGTTACCTACTGCATCCCCAACCAAGGTTGGGGTGGATGCCGCAGAGGAGATCCAGCTTCAGCTTGATGAGATTCAGGAAGCTACGGTTGAAGCCGCTGGAGAAAACTCAAAGCCGCTGGACATCGACATCAAACAATCCGTGCCCAGCCGCAACGCTAGCACTCATGACGAAACCGATCCGGTTGCAAAGACAGAGGGGAATATTGAAGCGACCGAGCAACTCTTTTTTTTCGATTTAGCCCGGGACGAAACTATGGTCGGCACAAATCAACTGCCCGTGCCCATTCCAGATCGCCAGCCGCTTGCTGACCATTCCGACTCGAGTGAGGAGATTATTCTCTTCAAAGGCAGAAACTCGCATGTCCAGCCCACAGTCCAGCCGGTATGCGAGCAAAGAAACCATGCTACCAGCCTTACTCACCCACCCAAGGTCGGCAGTACCAGAGCCGTTGAAGCTTCCACGAGTACGATGGTGGTCATCGCAGCCAGGCCTGCTTCTGCGCAAGGAGGCAGGTCCACATCCGCATCTAAACAAAAGAACTCAAAGCGGGACTCGAAGCGGGATTCGAAGCGGGCTCAGAAATACATGGAGGATGATGACGAGGATGAAATCCTGGCTGACTATATCGCCAATCTTGCGGACGACTCTGATGGAGATGACATCCTCACTAGCCACCTCAGGACTTTCGCCAACCGCAGGGACCTAGGTGGAAATGAGAATGCTGTCAACTTTGGGGACGACTCGGATGACATGGATGCCATGTCTGAGACAGTCGGTAGCAACGCCAGCGATGACAGTGATGAAAACGAGCAATTGGATATTGACGAAGAAGACATCGACGACGAGACACTTGCTCGTCTCTTCGCTAAACAAGAGGAATTGGGCATGGGAAGCAATGAACTGGTCCTGTTCTCAGAGGAGGCGGCTTTCAATGTCCGAAAGGTCAAGAACAAGAAGCGTGCAGGCCGAACCGAAGGGTTTCCCAGTGCCACCGCAGTGGCGGATGCATTTGACGGTCTCGAGTTGACTGATGGATGGGTCAACCCCGGGTTTATCCCACCAGGACGGAATCGGCGCAGTAAACAACCTCCCAACTTCAATGTGTCGGACTCTGAGATTGAGCTAGTCTTAAAGGCTGCATGGCAGAAAGACAGAGAGAGGAAAAAGCAACGCAAGCTCGAGCGGGAGGAATTGCGTGCCCAGGGCCTTTTGGGCAAACATGCCAACCCCGACGACTTGCGCGTCAAGTATCTCACTGGGATGACACTTGACGACGTCAAAACTGAGCTTGTGGCATTTCTCCTCACTACAGAAGAAAGGTATGCAGTTCGGAACGGTTCATCTATCATCTTCATTCCATTCTCCCTTACAAGCCTCGCGTGCAATTCAACTAACATGACTCCTGATGTTCCAGTCTCCAGTTCCCCCCAATGGATAAACAGGCTCGCAAGGTTCTGCACGAATTGGCCAACAAGTTCAAAATCAAATCCCAATCAACGGGAAAGGGTGACCAGCGCCGTCCGATTCTGTACCGCACGAAAGCCACCTTGAGATACAAAGAACACCGAATCGAAGAAGTGGTCGCTCATGTTGACCAGGCAGCGGTACGAATCAACCGAAAGTACTTCCACCGACTTGATGCGAAGGGCAAACCCTCGTACAAAACCCCGTCTGGTGGCGGCGGTGGACGTTCCGGTCACAAAGCCATCACAGTACGTGAAGGTGAGATTGTGGGAGCCTCAGCCCCGGAACTAGGCCAGGAGAATAAGGGCCGCGCCATGCTGGAAAAAATGGGATGGAGTAAGGGGATGGGTCTCGGTAGCTTGGACAACAAAGGAATTCTGGAACCTGTGAAGCAGGTTGTCAAGCGGTCCAAGGCAGGTCTTGGATAAGATGCTGGGAACCAATTTGTTAGCAGAGGATAGAATCCTGTTACTATGTATTAACTAGATCGAATGCCCGGGCTAGACGACCTTGGAAGTATACTGCGGCAAAGCATGTATGTATCGATATTCGACGGGATCCAAATTCTCCACTGTGCATACATATTACCTGGCATGGTTTACGCTTGTACACAGGGAGAGGCGAACATGTGAATAGAGGGAACCAAAAATGCGAAAGAACAGGAAATCAAGGGGGTTTTTCCTGGTGCAAGCAGTGACTGGTGATAACTAGCTCTCCCCTCACGACCTCGAGATGCATATCCCGAAAACAGACTGTCTACTCTAGGAGTCTTTATCTCCTGCATCACACCTCTCTCCTGCCTAGCCCGTAAACACAACAACTATAGAGCAAAAACGCTCGGTTCAGTGTTCCAACCGCCAAAACCCCGCCCCTCTGCCTAAACGATCACCACAGGCAACAGTGGCTCGTCGACGAGAAATGACTATTCCTTCGCAAAATCGGCCTAGCTCTGAAGCCCCTCTTTGTGAGGCCAAACCATGGACTTGACTAGTTCTGACGAATGTGCTCACTGACCATGCCCAGTGACATTTGGTCAAACCCCATATCAAAGTTCCAAAGACGTGATTGTGCCCTGGGGGGCTTTGCAGTAATCGGCGGTTTCGTCGGTCAGAACATAGCGATGCATTTGGGGGCGTTCGCTGAATGTCGTTGTTTTCGAGTGTCGTTGAAATGATGTTGCCGTCACTGGTCGAGCTGAACACGCTGTGCTCTTTGATCATATGCACGATTTCATTTCGTCCGAAACCCTGATGTCAAGGTATGTTATTGTACAATCGCAAGAACCCCATAAGCCGTGAGAAGACATTGCCCCCAAAGATAATAAAAAAAAAAGCAGACCATCCGTAACGCATTGCAATTAGAAGAGACGCCAAGCGGATTGTGTTGGAACCTCTGGCCAAAAGTCTCCTCGTAAGTGACACTCAAATGCCAACAAATCCTAATGCCCTAGACAGAAAATGAGAGGAAAGACACGAAACACCCCGTCACCGAGCACTTATTTCGTGCTGGAGGAGTACTTGGTAACGGCCTTGGTGCCTTCCGACACGGCGTGCTTGGCAAGCTCGCCGGGAAGGATGAGGCGGACACTAGAGATGTTGTGTTAGAAGGTGCGCAGCCCGTTTTGTGGGTAAGAACGGAAGACATACGAGGTCTGGATCTCGCGGGAGGAGATGGTGGACTTCTTGTTGTAGGCGGCGAGCTTGGAAGCCTCGGTAGCAACACGCTCGAAGATATCTGGTGATCATGTCAGAGACCTGTGTTGGATCGTTGGTGCGCGGAAGTTGGCTCTTACCGTTGACAAAGGAGTTCAGGATAGACATGGCGCGGTTGGAAATACCGGTATCGGGGTGGACCTGCTTGAGGACTGAATTCGTGTGTTAGCCAAGATTGCTGCAAACTCCGAAAGGCGCATCTTCTTGATGAGGATGAGCGCAATGACGCGTCACAGATCGCATTTTTCAACGCAATCCCGTCCTCGCGCGGGGAAAAACAAAAAAGAAGCATATGGCAACTCACCCTTGTAGATGTAGGAGGAGTAGGTCTCCTTGCGGGCCTTGGTGCGCTTCTTCTTGTCGCCAGAGGCGGCAGTCTTCTTTCCGGCATCCTTCTTCTCGGGGGCCTTGGAGGCAGTAGCGGGGGCCTTGGAGGCGGGCTTCTTGTCGGCGGGCTTGGGAGGCATTTTGGGTGGTTTCGAAAGTTCGGGAATTAAAATTCAACAGATGGATATGCGTAAGCGGGCGTGTTTACTTCGGTCGTGAATGATCGCGGACAAAAGTTGAGAGAAGTGGTTGTTGGAAGGAGAAAATTGAGGTCGGCGAGGGGGGATGTGCCTTTTTGTAGCTGGACGCGCCGGGCGCTGGCACGGACTGATTGAGTGATTGATCTGGGCGGTGCGCGAAAAGTGGAGCATGATACCTGATTTGGTGGAAAAAAATACTGGCGCCCGTAAGGAAAGGTCCCCAACCTAAGCAGCAAGGTGGACAACCACTGAGCACTCAGTGCTTGGCATTTCCAGGCCCATGCCACGTTGGCTCGTGCGCTACGACAACCCGCCTGGAAGGGGCAATCATGGGGAATTTGAGAATCGATACAATACAGCACAACGGCACAGGCATGCATGTCGCTGTCCACAAACCCGCAAGGGTCCCCGGGCTCTGCCGCCGCATTTTGGAATCCGTGGCCCTACCAATGACACCCGGCTTGAACCCCGACCCCCGACCCACTGGCCCGCTCCTTTCAACACGCCCCGGGAGACGGGCGGGAGTCGATGCTCAATGTTTCTGTGGTGGGTAACGCCTTATGAGCAGCTCTGAATTTGCACATTGCAACGACACGAAACGGGTTCAGACCTCACGTTACCGCCGGTTGGGGCGCGGCCCCGATCTGTCCGTGACTTTCGCGTTCCGCTGGCTGTTGATGACGACGGGACTGGCATGGCCTGGGGCCTCTTGAGGGGAACGGGAGAGACCGCTTTCAAATATCCTGTCCGGCTGCGGGCAGAGTACCCATCTCGGTACCCATGGAGCCGGCGTACGTAATCAGAGGCTGTAGGGCAGAATGCACGACAAAATTTCTAGCAACACCATCCCCATCAATACCACGCCACGGGCGCTCGACATGATTGGTTCCCAGGGATCCCAACTCCATATTGCTCAAAGCCCGCGACAGGGCGAGAAGGCGGACTGAACCCCAGTGGCACATGACAAGTGCGGAGGAAGCTGAAATCGAACATCCGGGGAAAGTGCCGTTTCTTCGGGTAGGGCTTAGATGGGGACACAGGATCCGCCTGATCGCTAATGGGATCCGGGTGTGCATTGCCAAGTGCATGTTCCTTACCTCTAGTGAGCCATGTTGGGAGTTTTAACGATATGTCACGAAGGTTTTGAAGCACATTGCACATTGCACACGTGGGAAGGACTACACAGCTCAAAAGTCAGGTTTGAAAAGGAGGATAAGAGCGAACTTGATCCAAATATTTTCAAACTGAAAGGGCTCATGAGCCAAGAACAGAGTATAAAAGGACCTGATAAAGACCTTGGTGGATGAGCTGCATTGGGTTTGTCATTCACGCACTTACCTTCCAAAGTAGACAGCGGAAATGCGGCAGGTTCGGCCTTGCCCAGGGTCAACTACAAATTTCGAACATGAGGCTCGGACCCTTCAAACCATGCGGTTCCGACGCCAGATTGTGGTTTGCGATGTCCGTAAAAGATGTGAGGGGTGAGTTCCGCACCATAAATCATCCAATGCAGTCATGGCAAGAGAGCCAGCGTCGTTGGCTGCGCTTTCAGGTGAAAATTCCGACCGAAGAGGGAAGGCGCTGCCAGGTGCTCAAGGGCAGCCAAAGGGCAGGTAAAGTCGGTAATAGTGAGGGACTTTCAAAATCGTAATTCGTGTCAAAGGTATGGTAAAGGACCCGGCTCATTCGTTGCCTGAAGGTCGCGATCGGGAGAAATTGTGTCAAAAAAACACATGAAGGTCGGTGGGTGACATAGATTTGCGATGCCAATCAGCCAACATGTCCTGTTGCCCCGTCTATGCGCCTCGGTAAGGGAAGGATCGCGGTGGAAAAATAAAAAATAAAAAAAATAAAAAAAATAAAGGTCCAACAAAAACTGCTGGTGCTGGACACAGGAATGATGCGGCTGGCTGATTTGACAATCATCGATGGCCGCGGCAAGTCGTCGGTCGCAGGTGGCTGGTGAGTGTCGAGATGGATTCGCGAATGTCGCGTGCAAGGGCATGGAAAGAGGGACTGGCGAAGCCCTAGCTTGTTGGGCAGGCTTAATATTTGTAAAATCAGGGCAGCTCTCATTAGTGCAGGAATTTCGAGCTTTTGATTGTTGTTAGGAGGACTCACTTCTGTGTCTGACCAATGGGCGGTCATAGCCAAATTTTTGCTTACTACCCACACTCGCGTCGTGCAACCCCAATTTGGGATTAGCCCCAACGCCCCCGATCAACAACCTCCGGAAAGCGTGGCTGATCCGTGTTTGCAGCGCCCTGACGCGAAAACTACTTAACTTGCACATCCCCCGCCAGCCCTCATTCTCTTCCCACCTCACTACACTCCCCAACAATCAACTTCTGCTTTTTACGTCAACCGAAACGACGCGATTTCCGAGTCTTACCGCCTCAACGAATACCAAACTTTTTAATCACACCCAACCAAATCATCAAAATGACTGGAGGCGGCAAGTCCGGCGGCAAGGCTAGCGGTTCCAAGAACGCGCAATCGTGAGTCGGCTTTTGTTTGCGCGCTGCTTTCCGCATCGCCAACCTTCGAAGCTGCGTTCTGAGCTCCGAGACGGAGCCAGCGCCGTTGTGCCGTTCATCGCGCTAACTTGCATTTCGTACAGCCGCTCTTCCAAGGCTGGTCTCGCTTTCCCCGTCGGTCGTGTCCATCGTCTCCTCCGCAAGGGCAACTACGCCCAGCGTGTCGGTGCCGGCGCTCCCGTCTACCTCGCTGCCGTTCTCGAGTACCTCGCTGCCGAAATTCTTGAGCTTGCCGGCAACGCTGCTCGCGACAACAAGAAGACTCGTATCATTCCCCGTCACCTTCAGCTCGCCATCCGCAACGATGAGGAGTTGAACAAGCTTCTTGGTCACGTCACCATCGCCCAGGGTGGTGTTCTTCCCAACATTCACCAAAGTACGTTCATATGGCTGCTCGAGTTTCAAGGAACATGCTCTAACACTATTTTCCCTTTGCAGATCTCCTTCCCAAGAAGACCGGCAAGACTGGCAAGAACGCGAGTCAAGAACTTTAAAGCCGGAGCTTAGTTTAATTTCTGTTTTCTCTTCCCTTTTTTCTGGTTGGCACGTTGGGTTCATGAAATTGGGGTTCACGGTCTAGGGTCAACGGTTGCTTTTCATGTTTGGGCTGTACATTATCCCCGTCAACGGCGATGGGTCATGAATGAGAATACCTTTTGAGCATCAATCAAAAGTGCCATTAATATCTCCATGGTTTTCACTCTCCATTTTCTCTATTCATCATGGTTGAAATGCCCAATAGCTGCCGCTACGCCATGGCGAACCGGTTATGAGTGATAAACCCTAGTCTGCGCTCGTGTTGAACAGCTACCCGGCCATTTTGTCTGCATGGGTCAGGTCCCCTCTAGAAAACCATGTACGGGACATCTAAAACCCAAAGATTCTTTGACGTAAACCAGCTTGAACGTGTCTATTCGGTACCATCTGGATATATCAACGATGGACGGCTGGCAACATGCGGCCCGGATTCTCAGAACTTCAGCGGCGGAGGAGCTGTGATCGAGGCCAGAGATATTAGCAGCTGGCAATGTGAAAGGTCAGATGGACTAGAGGGAAGCAAACTTACGGTCCAGAACGTGAGCAGGCAGGTTCCTCTCGTATTTTGAGCCTGAATGACATTAGCAAGACTTCTACCTGTACTCGATCGCAACTGAAAGACTGCTTGCCTCCGGGAGAAAGTGGGTGAACGAAGGGGTCGGGATGTTTCCAATGATCCAGGAGCTTCTCCGTCTCTCTCAAAAGCACCTAAAGCAATTGGTCAGCTAGGGCAGACTCTCCTATCCTGTGGACAGCGCTGCGCACCCGTAGTTGCCTAGGATCGTGCACGTCGCGGTTCTTTTCGAACAGGGAGCGAATGTAGAGGGCCTGGCCGCGCCATAACTGGCGATTGACAGCCCAGTCGAGCGAGAGCTTCAGGGAGCGTCGGTAAAGGGACCTGTCAACAGAAGGTGTGAGATCCTTGTTCTTGTCGCCATGATGGAGGACATGGATATACTGACAAGACAGCCGGTCGCGTCGACATGGTGGATTAAACTGACTCGTTCACCGTGGGTCCCGCTCCTGGAGCTCGACAAAACGTATTGTGTAGGCGTATGGGTATCCTTTTGTGTCCAGCAACTAGATTTGTACCTCTTTGGCTGCAGGAGAGACAAGGCTGTCGTGCGATTCCGGGCTGAGGCGGTTCAGGTCGACGGTAGGATAAGGCAGGATGATGAGGGGATCCGCATTTGGGAAGAGGTACGTTGACAGCGGGAGCTCAATTGCACAGGCGATTGGAGGGCTTGCAGGACGCACGTTATCTTCTATGCTTGAAGGTGGCTGCCTAAGGCAACAAATCACATCGGTTACTTCAGCACCTGGCCAAGTACTGGGTACACATTTATTACCGTAGTGTACATACCAAGAAGTGATCTTCGCTTTGCCAAGCCTTACAAGCCTTGCGTCTTGCTTGGTCCTAATTCTCCGCCATTGGCATGTTTTGGGTAGCCAAAATGTATGTAGGTAGCTACATGTGCCTCGAGTGGCAGTCTCGAAAGCGCCGATTCAGCAGTTAAGTTGACAAAGTGGGCAAGAGTAACTTAAACCTGACCAATGATTCGGACCTGTCTCGACTTATCCGTTTCCTTCTCAATCCTGCTGCAATGACGAAATGAGGCTTCTTAAGATAGCGGAGAGTAAATTGGTACTGCTCAGGTAAATTGCCAGTTTCCTATCCGTAGCATATAAAATCCGTTACTCCCGGCGGTGTAGTGTAAACGGTGACCCGGACGGATGGGCGAACCAGAGGTCCAAGCGTCTACGACATGCTACATACACTGTCTACTATAAGTACGGACAACAGAATAGAAGATGGATGAGCAGCATTGCAGGATGTACCGCTACGAAATAGCCTCCATATTACCGAGCGAACCGCGCGGGCATATAGACGTAACTTCGGACCTTCACCGCCAAGCAAATGGTGTCCACTATGGAATGATGTGAGTTGAACATCTACGCAGAATGTTAGGTCCGGTGTCTTCCGGGAACCTTTCATAATTAAACGTTTGACGATGCGCCTGTTGCTGAGGGGGGCAACGATCCGCCCATAGGGTACCTCTAGAGGAGTCTGGAAGGCTTGTTAGCAACGACAATTCAGGTGTTCGGTGTAGGTTGATCGCTGGACTGTGCATGTTACCGGGTGGCACCTCAGAATGATTTTTGCGATCCTTGTGTTTCCAGAAGACGTTCCCCGTCCCGGCAAACTACGAGGCTGGCCCCGCGACGCTGTGGAGAAGGGCGGCCAGACGGCTTACCTAGGTCGGGTAGGCTGGTAGGGGGCTCCAGTTTCTCGTCACTCAGCTAAGATCCATAGTGTACAGATGTAACACGGACACTAACGGGTGCGGTGAGGCTGGCGGGCAACTGTCACCTGCGACCGGCGTGCTGCGCTGCCGTGCGCTGCGGGAAAAAAAAAACAAAAAAAAAAAAAAGTCGCAGCTTACTTGTAGGTAGAGATACCGCTCTGGTGTAGAACTTGGCCGGGCAAGAGAAAGCGCATGCTGGTGCGAGAATTTGTTGGAGATGCGCGAGAGTCGCATTTCATGCGGGAGTGAATTCGGAGTTTTTGTATGATATCTGAAATGCAATTGAGTTAATGTACCCTTTCTCCGGGTCACAGACGATCTGACCGTTAGTTTTCCGGTTGTCCCGGCAGATTTCCGTGCTGGGTGCTGCGTCATTGTCGCCGAGTCAGAACCTGTAGCCTCACGACAAATCTTATCACAACCGCCAATTTCGCGTCCTACCCATCCGACGCTCTTTTCCCCAACCTATAGTCCTACAACACCTCTGAAAAGACACATCTCTGTCTTGCGCCCCTGCCAACTCCTGCTCTCTTGCCCGACATCCCGCCACTATGCTGTATAAAGGTCTTCGTCTTGCGGCCCGCGCCGCTCCCAAACTCGCGCTCTGCAATGCAAATCCCGCGCTCCGGCAGCTTCCCCTGCAGTTCCAGCATGTCCGCACCTACGCCGACCGGGTCATCAAAGTTCCCCAAATGGCCGAGTCCATCAGCGAGGGTACCTTGAAGCAGTGGAACAAGAAGGTTGGCGACTATGTCGAGCAGGACGAGGAGATCGCGACCATCGAGACCGACAAGGTGTGTATAACGCTTCCTCAGTCCCGTGCCGGTGTCGGAGCCTAGACCGCTTGGAGCACATGCTGCCTGCCCCCTGTCCTCCCTTACGCTACCGTCATATTTCGCCAGCGGCACATGTACCAGCTTTCTAACTGCTTCTGCCACTGGGCTCTAGATCGATGTTGCCGTCAACGCTCCCGAGGCCGGTACCATCAAGGAGTTCCTCGTCAATGAGGAGGACACTGTCACAGTCGGCCAGGACATCGTCCGGTTAGAGCTTGGTGGTGCGCCCAAGGAGGGCGGTGCCGAAAAGCCGGCCGCGTCCGAGAGCAAGGAGGCTGCTCCCAAGGACAGCGCTCCTGCTCCTGCTCCTGCGCCTGAGAAGGCTCCGGAGCCTAAGCAGGAGACCAAGCCCGCCGCTGCTCCTGCTCCCACGCCCGCCAAGAAGGAAACTCCTGCCCCCAAGCAGGAGACTACTCCTGCGAAGGAGGCCCCGGCTACACTGGGCAACCGCGAGGAGCGCAGAGTAAGTACACGGCTCCTGGGCGAACGGAGTGGTGAATCGGGCAAACTAACACCCTACAGGTCAAGATGAACCGCATGCGCCTCCGCATCGCCGAGCGTCTCAAGCAGTCCCAGAACACGGCTGCCTCGCTTACCACCTTCAACGAAGTTGACATGTCGGCCCTGATGGATTTCCGCAAGCAATACAAGGACGAGATCCTCAAGAAGACCGGTGTCAAGCTCGGCTTCATGAGTGCCTTTTCCCGCGCATGTGTCTTGGCCATGCGCGACATCCCGGCCGTCAATGCCTCGATTGAGGGTCCCAATGGCGGTGACACCATTGTCTATCGGGACTATGTTGACATCAGTGTCGCTGTGGCCACCGAGAAGGGTCTTGTCACTCCCGTAGTCCGCAATGTTGAAGCCATGGACCTCGTTAGCATTGAGAAGTCTATCGCTGATATGGGCAAAAAGGTATGGATTCCCGCGCCTATTGATTGCTTATACCACGTTACTGACTGTTACTACAGGCTCGCGATGGTAAGCTCACCATTGAGGACATGGCTGGCGGCACTTTCACCATCAGCAACGGAGGCGTTTTCGGCTCCTTGATGGGTACCCCGATCATCAACCTTCCTCAGAGCGCAGTTTTGGGTCTCCATGCTATTAAGGAGCGCCCTGTTGCTGTCAACGGAAAGGTTGAAATTCGCCCCATGATGTACTTGGCTCTCACCTACGACCACAGACTGCTTGATGGCAGGGAGGCAGTCCAGTTCCTGGTCAAGGTGAAGGAGTACATTGAGGACCCCAGGAAGATGCTTCTTTAAGTTGTTGTAGTGGAAAAAATCAAAGATCTCGTGTTCCGTAGCGGGCTTCTGGTGCTCCGAGACATTTCATGGATTGGACAACGACAAGAATAACAAAGTAGTGGGGGTTGAGCGATTGGGATATGAGGACAGAAGGAGAGTGGCAGAAATTGACCAGGGGTGATAGGCTAAGGCAGAACACCGCCGAAGGTTCTTTTTCCTTTTACATCCTGTAGACTTTTACTGTATGAACTTTCACTTAGTATGGTGCATTAGTAGGCGTTAACATAGTCGGACAACGTATAATAAATATCTGGTTATATATAATTTAGAGGTTGCTTCTCATATGAAACTGTACTTGCCGAATTTATGTATATTTTCTAGGTAAAGCAAATAGTTATATGAAATAAGCATAGAAAAACTAGCAATATGTTATAGGAACGTCAAATGAAGCAAATTAATCAAGTATAAATAAATAAATAAATAAATGTATTTTACGACTACGTTCTACCAATACTAGATAATAAGTCGTGCCCGCGACGGCGGCTAAGTATAAGTACATTGGTGCGGGGAAAACCTTCCTAGGTTAGGCACTAGCGTAGTCGTAGGCTGAAAACCCTAATGTCTTATTTATATAGTCTTAGCCTTACTATTTTATTTTAGGCCTCCTAATCCCGGAAAGGCGAGTACCTCTACGTACGGTAGCGGCTCGTCGTCCGAGTCGGGGGTTTCTACCCGGGCTACCCTTATCCCTTAGTAACCTCCTCCTTATAATACCTAAATATATGTATATCCCTCGTCCTTAAGGGTTTAAACTCTTACGAGGAACGTTATATAATTCGTGCCGAAAGCTATCGGCGTGTCTTTTACCGCGTTGGGGTTGCGGTATATAACTAGTAGGTAAATAAAGAAGTGTCCTTTCTCGCGTAGCGCTCCGTATATGTAGTATTGGAACGTTTCGGGAGGGTGGTTGAAGCGGTCGTAATAGGAGTAAAAGTCCTAGTAGCCTATCCTTTCCCCGACCTATCTTATTAAGTATTTACGTGGTAGGACGAGGTAAGGGTTATTATCTTTATATTATAGTTAGTCCGCGAGGTACGGGGGTTTATTATCGGCCTAATATAAGTTTAAATCGGATTTAAGTAGTAGGGACTATTATTTAGGGCGGTATATCTATTTAATAGCCTTTAAGGCGAGCTAGCTCCGGAGGGCCGGTAATCGAGGGAGTTATAATTCGTCGGAGGGTTCCTCTAGGGGGGGTTATAATTCCGTAAGGGCGTATAGCTTAAACTACCTTTTAGAGGGAGGCCTTTTTAACCTTTATATAAATAGGTACGAGCTTGGAAGTATATATAATTTGGCGGCCGTTTTCGCTATCTCCCTTCCTAAGATTTCTAGAGGGGCTATTTCGGCTAGTTAGAACGGGATTAGTCTAGCTACCGTACGCTATATTAATATTATCTTCCGGAGTACTTTCGAAGCTACTATCTCCAACTTATAGAAGGCCGATTTAATATTAGTAAATACCGGGTTGCCTCTTTTTCCGGGTTTAATATACTCGGGAAATAACGCCGCTATTCCGTATATAAGTATCGGTATAAAATAAGTAGTAAATAATTATTTAGCCGAGTATAAAGTAAATACTTATAAGACTTAATTAATTCTTGCCGGTAATTCTATTATTATTGTAGCTTTAGGTATACGTTTCCGAATCTATATAGTAAGCGAGAGTATAGTATCCAAGTGTACCCCTAGCTACTACATTTCTTTTTAAGGCCGAATTAGTCTAATAAGGGTATTAATAGTAATATTAGTTAGGTTACGCCAAATCTTCTTTACGTCTTTACCCTATAGTAGGAGGTAGAGTATTTTTATCTTTTTATAGTTTATTTTAAAGCCGAAGTCGATTGTACGTTTATATAAGTCTATAGCCCTACGTAACGCGGTATATAATATTTATATAACGTCGCGGCCTACTATAAGGTAGGCGATGTCGTCCGCGTATAAGAGGGCCTATCCTTAGTATTTCTTAGGGAGGGATAAAATAAAGAGAAGGAAAAGTATAGGGGATTAAGGGGAGCCTTATAGCAGCCTATTGCTCGAGTGGAAGTATTTCTTTACTTATTTGAAGGTAAAGTTCCTATCTATATAGAAGTCTATAACGAAAGCGGTTAGTAGGGGAGGCTATCTTTGTCCGCCTAAGACTTCTCCGAGCTTATTTACCCGCGTAGACGGGAAAGTAGAGTTAATATCGTATATTATAATAATCCCGTATAGTCCGAGCCGGTTAGCTCCCTTTATATCGTATATAAGTACTATAACTAAATCTATAGCGGATTAGGTTAAAATAGTTCCCGCTATATTTCTAAGGATTAATTTAGCGTTAAAAGCGATTATAATTTTTCTCCTAGCGACCAAGCGTTTAATACCTTTGCCTATTGTCGATAATAAGGTAATAGGTCTTTAGCCTTTATAATTATATAAGTCCCTACCTAATTTTAATAGCGTAACCACTTAGGCTCTTTTAAACGCCGCTAGAAATTTTCCTATCGCGAGTATAGCGTATATAATAGCGCGGATAGTAGGGAGGATTAGTTCCTACGTATCCTTAAGGATATTTAGCGTAATACTATTTAGTCCTAGGATATTGGAGCCGTATTTAAAGAATGCTTCGCCGATCTCCTTATTTAATAGCGTATTTAAGACCTATTATATAATATCTTATAGGAGTATTAAGCTTTAGTATTAGTACGGTAGGAGGGGCTCTTCCTTTATTAGGCGGAAGGCTACGTTGGCTAAGTATATTGCGATGTCTTTTAAATCCGTTAGCCTTTTATTTTACGTATTAATTAGGGTAGGTTTATCGTTTAAAGAACCTTTTTACTATTGGAATATATTATTTAGTTCCTTTAGGGTCATCGCGGCGTCTATTTTCCCGCGGTAGAAATTTATACGTATTTCCTTATAAACTCTATAATAGACTATTAGGTCGTCGTCTTTTACTTCCGCTAAGTATTTG